>JAYESA010000005.1:25920019-26510019 GCA_036927795.1 Iris macrosiphon
GTTCGAGAGTGTCACGCACCGTTCGTACGCGTCCTATGCAGACGGTCAGAAACTGAGACCAAGCGAGGAAGAGAGAAATACCTCATTCCTGAACAGGGTGTGCCCCGCTGAACGGGACGACTTGGTCGTGTGCGGACTTGACCGAAAGGTGTGCGCCGTTAATATGGACGTGTGGGATTTCGCAAAAGTTTATTTGGATGTGCGTGCACACCGGAATCAACGCGTATCCGTCGATAACACCCCGTATTAGCCCTATTCTGGAACTCGTTGTAATTTCGTGTACGTTCGTCGTATCGAAATGAAACTTGCGCCATCGGACTCGTAGCAATAAGCTGGTCCTGTGACCCAAGTTTGGTTCAATTTTGAGAACGTTGACAAAATTGCGTATCGTTGCCCCACGGCTTCACTTGACGGGCGATTTTGTGATCGGCACATCGGAATCCAGTTCTGGACATTCCGTTGGGTTCGTATCATCGTTCTGGACTTGTAGACACTAAGTTTGAAGAATTTTGAGAAAATTGTCTCTGGCACATTTTTCGGTTTGAGGCGGGCCATATGTGGACCCCGCTTTGACCAGAAACTGTCACTTTTGCCCCTGTGTCCAAATTGGACTTATGGACAGACAATTCTAGCTATTTGATATCTTCTGAACCAGATGGTAATATTTATTTTAGCAACTGGAGGAGTACCTGCAAATCCCGCTGATACCAGAGTAGCAGTTGGAGTCAGAACCCCAGGCAAGTGTACCTTGCCATACTTGTAGCATTTGTTTATACTATTATCTTGATTTATTATTGTAATATCTTTGTTCAACCTAGGACCGTGTGACATTACTTAAAGTCCGAACAAGATTCGGGTGTCAACCCCGTACGCGGAGTTGTGTAACGTCACCTAGAGATGGATATCGAAATCCTATACATTCTCATGCTTGCATCATCAAGTACATCATACCACAGGACACATGATACTATTTATGAGACAGAATCTTCTTGAGACATTCACGGTGATTCTGTATAGTTTACATTATTTGTGATATAGATATTGCATGTGCTTAGCTATCATTATGACTTGCTGTATTAGATATGATCTTGCGTGACATGGACATGAGACGTCGTGGACATGAGACGTGTGATTACATTGAGGTGGGGAGAGACACACAAACTACAGGTTGATTATATTATTACGATGTCGTAGCCTCTCCGAGCTAGACTCCTACATGATATCACTGCTACCGGCTCCCCGACACAGAGCTTATAGTGGTCTCAGCCTGAGTTCTAGTTATGCTCTCATCTTGCATATCACTTAGCTGGTTATATAGTTTACCCTATTGATTCATTTATTATTGTACTATATTTATTATTGTTTGAGTTATTCTTGTACCTTGCTATGTCCCCTGAGGACCTGGATCCGGATTATGTCCCCAGGAATAGCAGAGGATATCTATCCCGAGGTATACAGGACAGGAGCATTAGCAGGAGCAGAAGTAGGAACATGAGCATACATTGGAGCAGTACCAGAAACCGAGGACGAGTTGATCGCCGAGGATTTCTTCTAAGTATATGCTTTATCCATACTCAGTATTTGTTGTTGTTATACTCTTTATTTCTTATCTATTGAACCATTGTATCAAACTCATTATCGGGTTGTTCCCCGATATATATTTTATTGAGACTTGATATTGCTTTATATTCTGATATTGTTGTATTTATTTCTATGGATGAGATTAGTACCATTGCCATATTGTTGTTTTACAGCTTAAGTACACCCTGATGGGTTCATTAAATTGGGTTTGCCTATCGGTGTGTGCTGCTGGCCATTGCCACGTGTCTAGTCCCTCGATACTTTGGGACTGGGGCGTGACATAGTTTTTGTGGTGGCCTATGCAAGTCAACGACTAAATTGCTTCGATTTCAACTTAGGGACCGAGCAAGCCTGCAAAAGGATAGGATAAGTTATAGGATCTCATCCACTTGCTTGAATCGTTCTTGCTCTCAATCTCGGATTCGAATTAATTCCTTGACTTGCATCCTGCCTTGATTCTCCTGTGCGCCTCTTATTGTTTATTTTGGATGCAGAGTAATGGATCTACGAGCAAACGACGAGACTCCTATAGGATCACCACGAGGTGATGTGGTAACCAATGAAGATGAAGTAATACTAGTGGATGGAGGTCAATCAGCACACCGAAGCAGTCAAGAAAATCAGCATGCCTCAGAATCCAGCAAGATGATATTCTGCCACAATTTTCTCCACCAATGTCCGTATTCCCACAAGGGCAAGCTATGGATGGAAAACAGATATTTAAAATAATCTACGCAATGATGCAAGCCCAGCAGAAGGTTCAACAAGAAGCCAAGCAAAGCCAAGCAGAGAAGTTCATTGACATACTTAGCTCTGAGCTACAGAAGTTAATCAGCTCCGTTACAACTACTTCATACACGAACGTCCTTGCTGCAACATAACCCATGGAGTGCGTCACCAGGAGAGAGTCCAGCCAGAAGTGGCCACATGCATTAGCACAAGACCGAGTACAGCAGGAAAGAGCCACAAAGCGACCCCAGAGAAATCCACCATCGAGAGCAGCACCAAGAGCCTTATTCCTTCCTACTTGTCACTACTGTGGCAAGATAGGCCATATTGAGAGGGAGTGCAGACGCAAGTTGGGTTTGTGCTTGATTTGCGGATCCAGCCAACATTTAGCCAGAGGTTGCACGATGAATCGAGGAGAAGCACCAATGGTAAACCAACAAGCTCTACCAGCACCAGGAGGGTATCAGCCGAGGCCACCTTTGATACCCCAGGCAGTACTCTTCCAGCAGGCTCAACAGCAGCAGAGGAATCCACCGTAAGGACGCGGACAAGCTTTTGCGATGACCATGGAGGACGTGCAGACTCGTGGAGTAGCAAATGCGCGTAAGTTATTCATAGATGCATTGTCTTAACACGTGCATGTTAGTTCATTACCTAAGCCTTAAACCTAGTAATTTTGAACTTATTAATAATTGATAACCTAGTTTTATAAACTGTAGTTTTCTTGCTTTAACCAGATTTCCTTCACTCTTGAATTACCAAACTTTTATTTTTCTAGGGAAATACTTTATTCCTTCCCTAGGTGTTTTGCTTAAACCTCATCCTTTGATTCTCCTTGATCATGATTCTTGATTGTGACGTGCTTCGAACCTATTTTGCAAACCGTGTCATCTCTTCCGACCGGTTGTATTTCATTATTCTTTGATTGCGATGACGCAATCCTCTTAAGGGGGGTAGATTGTAAATCCCCAGATATTTCATGATTTTAAAAACAATTTTCAGAATTTTTTTGGAATTTTAACTAATTAAAATTAAGGTATTTTGGTATTAAATAATTTAAAATGTTTTTATTAAATATTAAAATATTATGAAAATAATATTTTTGGGTGTAAAATAAAATAATAGACATAGGATAATTTTCCTGAAATTTATTGGACCCCAGAACTATTTTTAAAGACCTAAAAAATTAATATTTTTATTAAACCAAAATAAACCGGTTTAAAACACCCTAATTAAACCAAACCGGCCTTTTGGAACCGACCCAACCCTAGCGGGTCAGATCCGGGCCTAAATCCAAACCCGCTGACCAGCAACCCGACCCGACCTGCCTGCTACAGTGATCCCCCTTTCTCTCCCGTAACCGACGCCGCTCCGTTCCCGGCCGTTTTCGCCGCCGTCACGTCGTTCCGCCTCCCCGCGGCCGTTTATCCGTAGCTCCGCCAACCTCTCCGCCTTCCCCTACCTCTTCATCTTCTTCAACCGTCGCAACCCTAGTTATTTAAACCCTCACCCTCTCCACCACCACTCCATCACCTCACCCCGATTCCTCCGGCAGCCGACGACTCCTCCGGCCCTACCACTTCACCACCACCACTGCCTCTCCAGCACTGCCAACGCCGGTCACCGCCACCCCCACTGACGACTCCCCATCACAGCCGCTGCTTCTCCCCTCCGTAGATCCCGAGCCTCCCAAACGGCAACCCGGCCGACGACCTCTCCGGCGAAGACCCCGGCGACCACGACCCAGCCGACCCTGGCCGCCACCAGCACCCGACGACTCCAGCGCCGCCTCCATCGAGCTGCCCCGGAGACTCCAGCAGCAGAAACCCTAGCAGTCGCCGACCGTGCCGCGTCGTGCCACCTCACAAAAATGCATAAATTCAGTCATCTTCGGCGTCCTGTTCAGGTGAGGATTTCTCTCTCCTCGTTGTCTCATTTTTTGAACTGTCTGCTGTGACGCATAGACTGCGTGACCCTATCGAACCACGTGCAACTCGTTCGGGGTATCGCATCCTGTGGCGATCACAAACTACGATGCAAAATCAAGAAAATAAATACCCTAATTTTCCCGGAATTGGGTGTGCCCCGCTAAACGGGATGACTTGGTCATGTGCGGACTTCACCGAAAGGTGCGTGCCATTAATACGGACGTGTGAGATTTCGCGAAAGTTGATTTGGATATGCGTGATTTGACTTAAATTTGGATGTTAATTATTTAAAAATCAAGAATAGATTACGATTGGTTGAATTTTGATTAAACAGTGGTTAATTTAAATTTAAAGTAATTACGATGGATTGAATAGATTTTGTTATTTAAATTTTTGGAAGATATTGTAATTGACTTATCTTATGTACGAATGTGAAGGATTTAACAAATCATGCCTTATTTTTAATTTCAAGGACGAAATTCTTTTAAGTTGGGTAGATTATAAACCCCCTGACCCCAAAAATAGGTACGATGGCCAGTCGAATACGCAAGTCAGTATCCTAAATGGAAAACACAACTCGTGTCCAACAAGTGTCATGTCCAAAGGAGATATAAGGATACCTCACAATCATAGGGTGTTCACATAACTCTAGGCCAATATGCATAGTAAAACAATAAGACAATGGTCGACGCATTCTGCCATTACAACCAAGTCTTTCTCGGAGTGCAATATAATAGAATAAATACTAAAAAAATAAAGACATAAATATATCATTATGAAATAAATATCAAAGGCAATAATGGTGGCAAGTTATACTTGCCTGAAAGTAGTTTGATGGTGAAACAACATCCATACGAAAAATACAGAGAAGCAAAAGATGTGTGAGTGGAACAGATGCCTTCGAATGTTGAACAAATATCACTAGCATTTCCAGAATGTGTGAGATAATCAAAAAAGTATATCCATTCATCCATTTTGGACATAAGGACACAAACGATAATTTTGGGTCAAAGCGGGGTCCATATATGGCCCACTTTGCATCAAAAAGTATCCCAGAACAAAGGTCTCTAATTTTAGGATATTACAGGCCAAACAAATTCTAAACGGCGATACGAACTCAATAGTATGTCTATATTTGGATTTCGAGGAGCCCGGTCAGAAAATCGCTCGTCAAGTCGAATCGGCGAAACGATGATTCGTCGACTATCTCCGAATCAAACAAAACTCGGGTCATAGGATAAGTCAAACGCTACGAGTCTAGCGGCATAAGTTTCATCATGATATGATGAGTGAGTACAAAGTGATTGGGCAATTTACAAAAGCACCTATACTGGGACTATCGACGAATAGAGGTCAAATTTATCGTTCACATGCGACCAATTCAAATTTTGTCAAAGTCCACACGTCGGAGAGTACCGTATGAGCCTTTTGGTGTAATCAGTACTGTATAAGCATTAAAAGTACAGTTCCAAAGGATACTAGATTTAAAGGAGTAGTGGCATACTTTCTCACAAAAATATGCACTTTCAAGCTCGACAGAAGAGAGTGGCGCACTCAATGGCAATTTAAAATAGAGGCGGCAAACTCTGTTACCCATCCACTATGGACAAGTGGGTGTACTTTCTTTGTACCCTCTTCTGAGCATTTAATGCAATGAACCTGACAGCTAACAAACACAGCACCCAAGGAGATCGAGCTCATTAATTCAGAAGATCTTTGGCACGCAGACCAGTTTGTCGTTTAGTGGACAATGTGGCCGCATTCAATAAGAGTACACCAGTTTTGCTACTTTTCTATAGTATGTCAGTGTTGCTACTTTGTCATAGTACGCCAGTGTTACTACTTTGTCATAGTACGCCAGTATTGCAACTTTGCCAGAGTATGCCAGTGTTGCTACTTTGTCATAGTATGCCAATATTGCTTCTCTATCAGAGCACGCCTATATTGTTATCCCTACAAAAGTACGTTCGTATGGATACTTTCTCCGAATACTACAAAAGTACGCCATCATGTGTTAATCTACTACAAGAGCTAACAAAAGTACGTCTGTGCCTCCAAGACAAAAGTGTGCACATTGTTGTATTCTCTCTGTTGAGAGAAGAACATGTGCTTATTCATTCATATATAATCGACAGTGAGAGGTTATGATCCCAAGCATATTATATGTATTTTATGCCATAATTCTCATAGATCGTGCACAAGCAGTTGCCACCATGACCCCAATATTTTCTCGTATAGGAGGCCACATGTCAAGTCGACGGCAAATTATGCGCCCACTCAGCAGAATGTAGGTTGTGAAGTTCTTAAAAATACACACACAAGGGAAAATACTGTGTATATTGCCTATTTGTACGTGCACATCCAGATAACCATTTCGATTACTATAAATACAGGATCAGGGCTATCCTAGAAAAGACAGAGATACATGGACAGAGAGGGGTGAGAAGTCATTTGAGCCAGAGCTTCCATTGCCTTCTTGCTGCCAAGATCTCAAGTACTTGTGTGTTCTTGCATTTCCTCTTCGTGCCGAGTAGTCCAAGGAGTAAAGTGATCGACCGCAGATCAGATCTCCGTATCTATACTTTTCTAGAATTATTTGTACTTTAGATTCTTGTATAGGATTTATTGTACTTTTCTCTTCTTTCAAAGTTTGTGATACAAAAGTTCATTCAACTTTTTTTGTTCATGGAAAATAGGTACGTGGCGGGGTAGTCTGGTTTGTCGGGATGGACCTCGTATCGGTGATTTTCAATATTTTCAAAAAAAAATTCTTGATTTTCCAACTAACTTTAATGGTTAAAAAACTAGGAATTAAATTAAATTAATTAATAGGATTTGAAGGTGGTCATATTGTCTACACATGGGTGAAATCGGTTGATGTTCGACCAATTATGGGGAGAGGTATTGGTCTCACAAGATAGGGTCATGGACTACTTTTGACATGTAAAAACTATAATTTTTTTGAGTTAAGATCTCAATTTTTAACTCATTTTTAATTATATTTAATTAAAACTAATTTATGGAATTTGAGGAGGGAAATATTATGAACATACCTACGAAGACAATTTGTAAAACGATCGAATATGGAGAGAGATATCAGGCCAAAAAGTCAGGGGGTTTCATCCACGGTTTGTGCATGCACAGTCGGACAGGGATATTGTTGGATCTATTTTCGGTGGCCTCCAGCGACTTGGTGGCGGCCAGCGGCGGTTAGGATGCTCACCGGAGGTTGGGGAATCTTCTGGGATTGGTTTGGAATCGCCTCGAGCTCGGGTTCTCTAGAATTTTGATGAAACAGGGGAGGGTTTGGTTGATACAATATATAAGGATTTGGATTGAAAAGATTTAGGGTTATAAGGGTTTTCATGTTGGTATATATATATATATAGAGAGAGAGAGGGTTGGCAAGAGGTCGGTTAAGTTTGAGGAAAGTTGAGTTTGTAGTATTAGGATTATGAGGGATTTGAATATGATTTAGAAAAGTTTTTCTTTTTCTTTTGTTTTCTATTTCTATCTTTAACTTCTTTTATTATTATTAGTATTATTATTCCAGTATTTTATTCTATTTATTTATTAAGTGAATATCTAGTATAATTTATTATTAGCAAATATAACACATACATAAATATACATATCTAAAATTATATATTTATGTACATATATTTATTTTATCATTAGATGTTTTTATGTGACAATGTATACACTAGGTATATGTATACTAATTCATATACCTTTATACGTAGTATATATTTTATCTAATCTAATTTGACACTTAGAAAATTAGGTTGTTTACATCCAATCATGATTTAGCAGTATTACCTCTGATAGTGATTTGATCTCATATATTCATGTCCAGCAAGCCAACCTCTAAATAAACGAGATCACCCTCTGTCACTACCGCTTTTCCGGAGAGGGATATTTTTTGTCTTTTTCTATTATTGGTAATATTATAATATTGGTATTTCAAAATTTATTATATTAAATGGTATTTTATAATTATTAATTAATTAATGTGCATGTGGAATATTTATTTATTGTGTTATTTATTTATTGTTAGATGTTATATTTTATTTTGGACTATGTTAGTGGACCTAACTAGACTAGAATTGACTCTTGAAGCAATAATTTGTTAGTTTAGACTTGAGCGCAATAATTAGCCCATTTTATTAAGTTAGTATTTTAATTAGTCAAACCATTAGGAGTAGAAGCTTCCTTCCTTAATGACTTTCTTCATGAAAAGCTCCAAGGGGTATAATAGACATAATACATTGCTTGGAGGCCAAGTAGGGGCCGACCACTATTAGAAGGGAGGTTTCTCACTCCTCTTCTCTCATTTCATTCCATTTAGATCTAGAATTTGTTCATCCCCAAATTTTCTCTTTCCTCCACCAAACCTATACCAAATCTCTACCAAATTTCTTTCTAATTCATCTCTACTCACCATTGGATACTCTAAAAATAAGGAGGAGGCAAGGATCTACAATTTGGTAGGAGGAGTTGAAGGCTCTTGACATCCATTTGGAGGCTTGCATTGGGAGTCCATCTCCCAATAGATAAATTTTAGTTTTCTCCTTCTAATTAGACTCTAAATCTGTAGTTTAATTATTAGTAACCCTCCTATGGACTAGGGCTACCTATAGTAAGAAGAATTGACTACTAGGGACCCCTATGCTGAAAGTTATCATGTATTTTGTGTCAATTTTAGGAGAAATTCGAGATTGGCACACCTAGTATTTGTCATTAGGCTAGATAGATGTTTTGTATTTGATTTAGTGTTGTGAGTCTAGTATCGTATCCATAATTGAATATGTGTAGACCGTATCATGGCAATTTGGTGATATAGGTTAATTTAGGGGTTTTCCTTCGACACGGGGGTGTGCACATGTCATATTTTGCTATGGACACGTAGTTGTGTAGTTAAACTTTGTTTTAGTACTAATATTAATTTTAGACTTGCTCGTATCGACTTGCTCGTATCCTTTGGGATACGTTTGGATTAAGCCTTGGTAGCTTATCGCAAGCGTATCATAGATTTAGTGTGATACGGTGCGGTGCACACCAAGTGTCTGTGATTTGGATGTGTTATCTTCATGCACTTGTATGAGCTTTGTTTATAATTAATTTGTATTGGTTAGAGCGTATAATATATATATATATATATATATATATATATATATATATATATATATATATATATATATATATATATATATATACTAGTATATATGCACATGCTTTGCACGTATATTGGAGTGGATGATGTTGATGAGTTAGTTTATTTCTACTGCTTTTAATTATATAGGATAATGGTTCAACCCTTTGAATTCTTTGGTAACAATTTAAAAGACTTAGCAAGTAGCATGAACCCTTTGATTTCCGTAAATGGTTGTCATTATTGCATCTCTTAAATGGTTGTCAGTGGAATTCATTGTAGGTATTCTTTTTAATTACTAAATATATTGAAGGGTATTTTTGGAACGAAAATTTTTCACGGTGAAGCCTAGTTTTGACATTATATATATATATATATATATATATATATATATATATATATATATATATATATATATATATATATATAAGTATTTTATATTTTGCTAGTGATATATATATATATATGTACCTATATCTATATAGTTATTGATATATATGAGGGGGTGATTGTTGCTCACTGTGATGAGTTAACTGTCATAAAAGTGTAGTCATTGTCGGGTACATGACTGTTAAGAGGAGGATGTCAAATGTTATGTGTGTTTATTACTGTCATGTGTGGCTATCACAGTCGGGTAGAAGATATATGTGTATGTATAAGACTGATTAAGAGGGGAAATTGCTGTGGCAAGTCAGTGACACAGTGGAGAGATCACAGTCGAGCTAGGGTATAGTTCACTGCCATTTGTGAATAGGGGGTACTTGTAACTGTCTGTGCTATTATTCACTTTCGGGTTCACAGTGACTGATGTGCAAGGGAAAAATATGTGAAGAGATGTTCACCGTAAATAGGTATGGGTACTGTCAAGTTATGACTGATCAAAGGGGAGAAGAGCACAGCAATAGCAAGGTATTGTGTGTTGGGTATGTATTCGGAAGTCGTTGTTAGTGTTGTTATGTTGGGCTTGCTATTGTTGATGAGGTGAATTTGGTGAATGTCCAGATGAGATAGGGTATTCTAGAGCATTAGAGGAATTCTACAGGAGCATATTGTTGTAGCAGCAGTAGTGTAAGGTAAGGTAGGAGAGGGTGTTGCTCTGTGGCAGAGACCTGGGGTTGTGATGTACACATTGGTGCACATTAGTTGTTGTGCAAGAGCATGGTTGGCCTGTAATGTGTGCATGCAATAGACTTTTAGGGGGGATTGGGTTAGCAGTTGTATAGCAATAGCAGTGAGGTGTGTAGTGAGGATACACACTGATGTGTGTATCAGTACACACTGATGAGTGTATGAAGTAGGGGGTTTTCCTTATGTGTAAGCTATGTTAAGGGATCTCAGTTAAGGATACCTTAAGTACCAGTTGTGAGTGATACTTATGGGCAGTCACTGCACAGTTGGGGGCATTCGAGGTTCTTGATGTCAGATAGGAGTGGATTGTTGCAAGCTCGAGCAGTGAGCAGTGGCAGGTAAGGAGTTAAGGGATGGAAGTTATGTATGCTCAGGTGTGGAGTTGCAATATGGGGGAAACTAGGAAAGGAACAAGAGAGCATTAATAGTAGCAAATGCTAGTAGGAGTAGCAGCAGTATTATGGTAGGGAGGGTTTGGTGTTAATGTTGGTTTAGTCATGAGATTTAGTTGGGGGAATTTTAGGTGTACAGCAGTAAGTAGATGTTGTAAGGATGGGTGAGAGCAGGGTATCAGTGTATACCACACTGTGTGTGTATCAGTGGATGTATCTACTGATGTGTAAGGACATCAGTGAAGTAATTCAGGTATTAGGGAGGAGTTAAGGTAAGGCAAGGGATGTTAGAGTTAGTTGGTTAATATGTATATGTGTCATGAGGTTGGGGTGACTGTTACATGTGGTGTTGTGTTTTATATAGAGTTAGATGAGGGGGAGAACAATGTCATACTTGTGTATGTGCATTGTGTTGTGTTTTAGAGGGGTGTATCAGTGTATTGATACACTGATGTATCAGTAGCTAGGGGGTATTCTTGGAGAAGTACACAGCAATGAGTATGGTGTGTACAATGATTGAAGTCGGGTTCCTTGGTAGATTGGCAGGCAATGAGCAATTGTGCAATGCACAGATGTAGGCAGTTACCTAGGCAGTAGTTGGGTGAAACAGTGAGGTGTGGAGTATTGAGATGGGTGAGTACCTAGTGATTGATATCAGTATGTGGTCTAATATGGAAGTGGGGTATACTCTAGTTGATGTGGTATGGCAAAGAGAGTGTGGTTGTTTGGTCTAGAGCTCGAGATGAGTAGCAGTGCACTGGCATTTTGGCTAAATATCTGTGCACACATGGTCAGGACAAGGGTGATCTGGGTAGGAATAAGAGATGGATGACTGATACTTAGTATCAGTGGCATTGGGGTATCAGTGGCAAAGTCTGGGTAGTGTTCCAGGCAGTGCACACTTGTGCACTGCAAATTCTAAAGTCTGAAGTAGCAGAGCTGGGTGAAGGGCTTGTGCACTCGTATCTTGGTGTGTCCAAATTTACTACAGTCAAGCAAATTCTTATAAACCTGTAACAGTGTATGAGAGGAGGCTGAGGGGAAGTTGGTTTTAAAATTAAGGGTAAGGGGAGTATCAGGCCTGTGACCTGAGGAATAGCAGCAGTAGTAGAAATACTTGTTGTTTGAAACAGCAAGTTAAGGATACAGTAGCAGCAACAAGAGTATCAGTTAGTAGTAAATTAATATATGTTAGAGTAATTAAGTTGTAGCTAGATGTCAGTCCTTAAGGTTGTATTAGTTGAGAGATAGTTAGTGTAATTAGCTTGTGTCGGTTAATTAAGTAAGTCAATTATAAGTTGTTGAGATATCAGTTATTGATATCAGTTAGGATCAGTGGAGCAAGTTAGGGTTTTAGTTGCAGCAGTAGTAATAAGTTATCAGTTGAGTACCAAGTGGATTAGAGGTAATAGAGTATCAGTTATGAATATATATATATATATATATATATATATATATTGTATTGTTGGTGTATTGTGTGATACTATATAGTTTTGATACTCTAGTATTCTAATATAGCTAGTATAGCCTAGATGCATAGTGTATGAACCTAATAACCTAGAGATGGACTCGTACAACCTAGAAATAGTTAGTTTAACCAAGTTTGACTAGTTTGACCTAGAGTTGACCTAGTTTAACTATTTTGACTTAGACTTGGCCTAATGACCTAGATTTGAACTGGTTTAACTTGTATTCATTTCAAAACCTTGTATTGATGTAATATTCCATATATAGGTTGTGAGACACTAGTTCGAACACTATTTGACATCCATTGCTCGGGACCACAGGCAAGTACATCTCTCTGTTAGTTTTATTTTATGATATTATATATATTGCATGTTCTAGAACTGTATACTTGATTCCGACACAATGGTTGCACGGACTGGTACTATATGGATAATGTCATATGATGTTATGCCCTACCCTATTCAGCGGGGACTCCTTCATATCTATTTCATCGTATGTATCGGGTATTGATTATTGTGTACTTCGTGTTCACACACTGCTCATGTTCAGTGTGCTCATATTCGTGTTCAAACTCTGCTCATGTTCAGTGTGCCCATATTCGTATTTGTAACGTGTCGTGATTGGATCCATAAGTATTGGCTGGGGATGGGGGAGTAGGAGTTGGTTATGTGATCAAGCCCAAGTGTATTCGTGTACATATCGATTACATATCACACGTGTAATCGAGTTACCATATTGTATTCATGTTCAACCCAAATCGATCACATAATGAACTTGTACTCTATGACACAGTACCTAGTTTTATCTATTTCTATTACTTACAATCATTCATATTTCCTGTTTTTTATTTCATTACATTACCTGTTCACTCTAGTTCATTACATTCTGATGGTTAGTTATCTTGTATTCTTTTCTATTATCTGTTATATATGCTCAATTATGTATTTGAAACTACTTTCAGAGGTATGTACTGTAACACCCCGTTCCGCTCAAGCAGACTGCCGTTCCAAACGGCAATAGTGCAACTGTCCCGACCCGCTTTGCCTCAAAAGAGAAGTAAAGGATATCCAGACTTGTCCCTACGGGAATTCAGCTTGGGCTTTCAGAGGCTCGCTCGGCGTATCGCTCTACCGAGGCGAATCATCGCTAAGGTGGGCGGCTACGGTAAACTTGTCTCTGCTTAGCCAGCACACATAAAATCTAGAATATACATGCTAGTCGCTAGGTGAATCACCCCCCTGCATGCTAATAAGAATCCAACGCACCTTGCTAAGGGAATAATCCTAACTTGTATTGCTTATACTAGAACATGGAAATTGAAATACTGCTTATATTCAGACCCTCGTATGCCAAGTCCCCTAACGATCTAACTCTCGGTTTACCTTCGGGCCCGAGCAAACGTGCTGCTTATGTTCCTTAGAAACGCATGCTTGTCTGCTTGTAATGTTGCCATGTTTTCATCCAAACCCCGAAAGACTACTACGTAGTCGTTTCGTGCCTGAATGAACCTGCAAGTATCCGGGACCGTCAGGTCATCTAAGGCAAATCCCCAAACCAGGGGAATGCATTAAGCAAGAATGAATACTAAACGTGAATCTCGCTTGAATGATAATCATGCCAAGTTATGCATCTGAACGAGGATCGTGTTATGTACTGATTGAATCCCAGCTCGTGGAGCAATATGCTCGTTCAGAATAAGTTTAAGTTTCATGATTATTATGTCAAGCTATGGATAAAAGATAGACCCTGACCTGCATTGTCGCGGACAACTTGTGCACAAGGTATGTTATGTTGAGTTCCGCGGACGGTCACCGAGGCACTGGGACTGATCCGATCCGGACGGGACGTATGAGCAGTCGTATGTTATGGGGCAAGGTGTTATGCAGCGGGGCTCGCCACCTGCGTTGCATATCATTCTGTGTCTTGAGACTGTGAACCGTCCATAATGGCTACGCTAGCGACTTATGTTCATATAGATAAGTCATCCTCGCTTAGCGGCTATCTGCGTGCGAGTCATTGCATCGCATCAATGAATAACTGAACACCTAAAAGATCATATTATAACGACCCTCATGTTTGCATATGCTATGCCTCCTGAATGCTTATACTTGCCCGTGCTTGAATTAATAATGTTTGCATTGGACAGGGAAGGACAAATGGTAAGTTGGTAAGTCTCGCCGTGTTTTCTCTCATATCGCACGGCGCACTGCCACACGAGTAGGCTATTCAATATTTGCATGAAACTGATCCTAAGGCAACTAGAAAGACAACTTAATAGTTGGTGCACGGAACTTATATTACGTGTTTGGATTTGTCGAACGGGAGAGTAGCTTCCCCACCAGTGCATTCAATGTACTGATAATCCACCAGTTTGTGTGCAGGGTACGGGAGAACCTCGTTCGGTGCGGATGCCTCCAACGTGCGTGCTTAGGCGTGAACATCACTCCGAAGTAGCGGTGCGTCCGGAACAGAAGCACATATACAAGACATAATGTTGGAACATAGCCCGAACTCGCCAGAACATTGCCTCTACAATCATTCCACAGTTGTAGCCACTTGGCATGCTTTTACTGTTTCAAAGAGAGAGGCTTGAGCGACTTGTAATCTCGGCTATACGCCGCCTGTAACACTTGTTTATATCAATAAAAGAGTTGCTTTATTTCAAACTTGTGTTTCAATGCTTCCGCTATATTATCGACTTAGTGAACCTGTTACCAAATCGCTATGCGTTCATGACTCCGCTTCACTCGGACAATCTGTGCGACTCTGTGGCTTAGAACTCTTACCGCCAGCCAATAAATCACGGCCTTGCACGGGCGCGGTTCACGCTCGTGCGGCATCACGCCCGGATGGGTCAAACGATCGTTCCGCGGGAGCGCTGGCGAGGGTGATTCCCGCCTAGCGGGAATGGACGATTTGCCTGCGGGAGATCGGGGCGTGACATAGTGGTATCAGAGCCTGGCTTCTACGCCTTTGGCCTTCAATTCGATTATCTCAGTTTTGAAAGCTCGTTCGTGGGTTATGTGCATGCTTTCTCTCAATGCCTCAATAGGATGTTCCAACAATAAGTCTAAATACTTTCAAAAATGTGTTTTGAATGATATGATTGCTTGTCTGATTGTATGCTGTGAGTGGCCTTTGTGCCAACCTGTGCGAACCCTTGAGAGTATCGCTAGTAGCTTGTCCGATTTCACTAACTCTAAGTTTGGTTGAATGCATCAGTTTGGTTGAATGTATCTATTCGAGGGATGCCTTGAACTAGTGCACCATCTAAGACTTAAGGAAAGGTGAAACTCGAATGCTAAGACTTTGCTATCACTAAGCTGGTTGACGTGTTCACGCTAGAGGGTCCCTTCGAAAGTGCGCACGATCCAGTCTAAGCGATATGCTGATTTCGACGCTTGTGCAAGTGAATATCCAAATGAACAAGTACAATGACTTGTCTAGGATTGCCTCAACCCTAGATTACTGCTTGTCCTCAGTAAGTCTCGAGGACGAGACTTTTTCTGAGTTGGGTAGGATGTAACACCCCGTTCCGCTCAAGCGGACTGCCGTTCCAAACGGCAATAGTGCAACTGTCCCGACCCGCTTTGCCTCAAAAGAGAAGTAAAGGATATCCAGACTTGTCCCTACAGGAATTCAGCTTGGGCTTTCAGAGGCTCGCTCGGCGTATCGCTCTACCGAGGCGAATCATCGCTAAGGTGGGTGGCTACGGTGAACTTGTCTCTGCTTAGCCAACACACATAAAATCTGGAATATACATGCTAGTCGCTAGGTGAATCACCCCCCTGCATGCTAATAAGAATCCAACGCACCTAGCTAAGGGAATAATCCCAACTTGTATTGCTTATACTAGAACATGGAAATTGAAATACTGCTTATATTCAGACCCTCGCATGCCAAGTCCCCTAACGATCTAACTCTCGGTTTACCTTCGGGCCCGAGCAAACGTACTGCTTATGTTCCTTAGAAACGCATGCTTGTCTGCTTGTAATGTTGCCATGTTTTCATCCAAACCCCGGAAGACTACTACGTAGTCGTTTCGTGCCTGAATGAACCTGCAAGTATCCGGGATCGTCAGGTCATCCAAGGCAAATCCCCGAACCAGGGGAATGCATTAAGCAAGAATGAATACTAAACGTGAATCTCGCTTGAATGATAATCATGCCAAGTTATGCATCTGAACGAGGATCGTGTTATATACTGATTGAATCCCAGCTCGTGGAGCAATATGCTCGTTCAGAATAAGTTTAAGTTTCATGATTATCATGTCAAGCTATGGATAAAGGATAGACCCTGACCTGCATTGTCACGGACAACTTGTGCACAAGGTATGTTATGTTGAGTTCCGCGGACGGTCACCGGGGCACTGGGACCGATCCGATCCGGACGGGACGTATGAGCAGTCGTATGTTATGGGGCAAGGTGTTATGCAGCGGGGCTCGCCACCTGCGTTGCATATCATTCTGTGTCTTGAGACTGTGAACCGTCCATAATGGCTACGCCAGCGACTTATGTTCATATAGATAAATCATCCTCGCTTAGCGGCTATCCGCGTGCGAGTTATTGCATCGCATCAATGAATAACTGAACACCTGAACGATCATATTATAATGACCCTCATGTTTGCATATGTTATGCCTCCTGAATGCTTATACTTGCCCGTGCTTGAATTAATAATGTTTGCCTTGGACAGGGAAGGACAAATGGTAAGTTGGTACGTCTCGCCGTGTTTTCTCTCATATCGCACGGCGCACTGCCACACGAGTAGGCTATTCAATATTTGCATAAAACTGATCCTAAGGCAACTAGAAAGACAACTTAATAGTTGGTGCATGAAACTTATATTACGTGTTTGGATTTGTCGAGCGGGCGAGTAGCTTCCCCACCAGTGCATTCAATGTACTGATAATCCACCAGTTTGTGTGCAGGGTGTGGGAGAACCTCGTTCGGTGCGGATGCCTCCAACGTGCGTGCTTAGGCGTGAACATCACTCCGAAGCAGCGGTGCGTCCGGAACAGAAGCACATATACAAGACATAATGTTGGAACATAGCCCGAACTCGCCAGAACATAGCCTCTACAATCATTCCACAGTTGTAGCCACTTGGCACGCTTTTACTGTTTTAGAGAGAGAGGCTTGAGCGACTTGTAATCTCGGCTATACGCCGCCTGTAACACTTGTTCATATCAATAAAAGAGTTGCTTTATTTCAAACTTGTGTTTCAATGCTTCCGCTATATTGTCGACTCAGTGAACCTGTTACCAAATCGCTATCCGTTCATGACTCCGCTACACTCGGACAATCTGTGCGACTCTGTGGCTTAGAACTCTTACCGCCAGCCAATGAATCACGACCTTGCACGGGCACGGTTCACGCTCGTGCGGCATCACGCCCGGATGGGTCAAGCGATCGTTCCGCGGGAGCGCTGGCGAGGGTGATTCCCGCCTAGCGGGAACGACCGATTTGCCTGCGGGAGATCGGGGCGTGACATGTACTTTGCTCATTTCCAGATTGGATAATATTTTTCAACGATTATTGTGCTCTCCATTCCAGGAATTTAGAGTGATGCTATAGACAAGACTGCTCTTACCCTGTGGACTTGAGGTAACTATTGTAGAGAGTAGTTAGTGTTCATTTTTTATACTTTGTCTAGTTCCCTTTTTGCAGAATGTTATTGATTATCCTTCTTGGTCGTTCTTCTTTTAGATTATTGTGATTGAGTACATAGTAGTACTGGTTGTACTAGTATGATAGATAGATAGATAGATAGATAGATAGATAGATAGATAGATAGATAGATAGATAATGATAACCTAGGCAGCGTTCTACCGTCGATGTTGTGGCGTAGGTTGGACGTACCCACGTACTCGTGCCCCGATCATACGGGTGCTGGTCGTGACACCCTCTGTCCTGTCTAGGTTCACCACCTATGACAAAACCTTTTTTGATGTCCTTTTGTCACCCCCAGTACTGAAATATGAAGACGAACATGGCCAGCTACCCCGAACAAGGTACTATACGTAGTACGACGATCATGAATGTAAATAAGACAATGGGGTATATGCTGCAATCAAGTCACTTAGGGTCACACGAACATCTATGTCTCAATAAAACAAACAAGAAATATTTAACATAGAGCATATATAATAAAGCAATAAGGCATCCCAAATGCTTTCTCAAAATATTTCGAAGACCAGCTGTGCAAAATAAGAAGCTGGTCGAGTAGTAAAAGTACATAACAGTGATCAACTGCAGTCTAATTTAATACAATCATATAAGGAGACTAATGTCCAGACGTGCCAGCAAACAGATGTCGGTGGCTAAACGCCCAAAAGAAGAAAATGTACAATGACGAGCAGGAAAGAAGAAAACACAGTCTTTATCCTCTACAACCATGTTCCTGGTACGTTCCATGAGTTAAAGGAAAGTAGGCTGGATCTTCAGGTGCTGGCTCTAAACCTGGACATACAAAACTAGTGGGGTTAGACCCCAAATAGCAAGTACCACAACGGAGAACGAAATAGAGAAACAAAACCCAAATAATAGATATATGTATACATAGGTTATGTGTCATAGTTTAGGTCCACGACATATCCTAGCACAAAGGCCCAACCTTACAACCAAACAAGGACAATAGTTGAACCGTCACACTATGATAGTCCATGACCCCAGACTATTAACATAATAATACAATCATAACCAAGTCCAATTTCTTTATATCGGCTAATCACTTGTACGGCTTGCTATTTGTGGAGTCTGAGGTTATCTCAGAAATAATGCATAATAGATATATTCAGATAACGCAATTACCGAGCATGGGCTAACCGAGCCAAAATAAAGCAATACACAGGTACTTCACTGATGCACCAGTTCCCCATATGGTCACTGCGCTAAATTACGGTATTAGCGGTTCTAGTGCTCCTATAGGGAGTCAATGGCTTGACGATATTTATAATATGTCAGATACTGCACTCCACTAAGGCGGATGATATACAGTATCTGTGGTGGTCAGCCCCCAGCATATTGGAATGAATCTCTGTGGGAAGGTTCGTTGGCATGATCTAGGGATATCGTTCCCTCCACATGTTACTACCACTTTTAGTTACTTAATTAGCCCTATATTTTCTTCGGAATCTCAAGGCATGGCCACATGAGAGTTTCCCTTAAGATGTCATATAAAGTATGGGCACGCTAGATATGAATCCATGGAAGTTCGGTCTGGATTCACCCGAGCATGTATGCGACATCAATCAATCAATATCCTAGCCACGCCTTGGTACTTGACTCGCATATCATGTCCGTGTTGGTATATATATATATATATATATATATATATATATATATATATATATATATATTATCTTGCATTCAGTAATTTAGAGGCATCCTCGATGCACAACCCAAATATAGATCACTTAACACGTGACACGATATGTCGTACCTCAGTGCACATCCGATCATATACACTTCCAGGCAATAACTTTTATCAGCACGAATACCGTATTCGAGTCCAATTATAAATTATACATTGGGTCACATGAATCAAGATCACATTTTAATACAAAGCTTATGTCATGCACATAGCTGGTTAGTCACTTATCACTTAGTCTGGTTATTACTGAAATCTTAGTCCAATCACTCAGTCATTTCATGTACATGCCAATCTTATCTCATGGTCATGTCTAGCACGAGGTCGGTTTACTGAGTCCAATTATTCCTTAGAATCATAACATAAGAAATTGCCAGAAACAACCACAATAGAATAAGAAACAATCCAAATAAAAATCATTGGGCCGTATAGGTCTCTAGGCCGCATGGGAAGTCCAGGCCGCATGGGAAGTCTAGGCCACTTAGAAGTCTAGGCCGCATAGATCAAGGTTAAAGTCTGCTCCTCGGGACAAGTGTCAGTGAAGTGACATAAAGTGATTGATATGACTGATGTGACATACAATAAAGTGTGTCAGAGAGAAAGGACAAAATCATAGAAATATGTGCCAACGGTTCTAAGTCATACGTTCAAGGAAGGTGTGTTTATACTCTGCTTGCTGCATAGGTCACTCGGTCGTATATGATATTTCTTGAACTTAGTTAATTTTTCATTCGTTCAACAAGTGGAAACACAAGGAGTTCCAAAACACTTGGGTAGCAATCAGTCATGCTTCCAACAATGATGGACGCATACTGGTCACTTTGCGGCAAAGAGATCAGGCCGCATGGCGCTTCAGGCCGCATAGCACTCTTGGCCGCATATCCCTCTGGTCGCATGAAAACTTCTTCTTCTCAAAATAGCAAGTTCAGCCATGGCAAACTCCAAAAAATTAAAAAATATTTTCTCCATAAAAACTTTATTTTAACTCTAAATCACCAAAAGCCAAAATACTCGAAATAAAGTGCTCCATCGCGTAGGAAAACTGGTTTTCTAAGATACCATGTTTTAATAGATCAAAACCCCAAAAAACACATAAAAACCATAAAAAATTTAAACATCAAATATAGATCTACTCAAATTCACCCATCAAAATTGAAAAGTCCAATTATTAAAAAAATTTAGAAAAAATAACAAATATAATAAACCAATAATATGGAGGATTTCTCAATTTCTAATGAAAGATGTACTTGCCTAAATCTTGGAGGGAGAAAACTTAAGAGAGAGAAAGAAAATAAAGTAATGAAGAGAGAGAATGAGAGGTTTGGTTTATATACATGAAGGGTTTAAGGTTTAGACCATGGTGAACTCATGATTAAACCAACCCAACAAATAAACCATAAACCAAGACAAAACAAGAATGTGTCTAGTCTCATGCAATATGCTAAATATAAATATGCAAGCAAGAAAATAATACGCTCCAAATACGCATATTTGGGAACGGAGAGTGACATCTCTATCCTACTTAGAAAAATTATGTCCTCGGAATTCGAATCCAAGTAAGCTAGAGAAGTCAAGACAAGCACGATACATATCTAATAGCAAAACTACACATGCAAGCAATAACATCACAACACTTAAGAGATCAACTGATCACGGAATCTAGATACGAAGGCATAAGATAGAAGATACCTTCTGAATCGAATAGGTATAGGTACCGAGACTAAATATCGTCTTCGTGCTCCCACATCAATTCTCCAAGAGTGTGATGTCCCCAGGCAACTCAGACAAGAGAAATAGTCTGGTTCTTGAGTATCTTCTCTCTTCGATTCAGAATGGATACGGTTTGCTCCTCATAAGATAAGTCGATACCAATGACTAATTTATAGTGGTCGAGAAAATGACTCAGATCCGGGACATACCTACGCAACTGAGACACATAAAATACATCATGTACCTCACATAGCGAAGGTGGAAGGGCAAGACAATAAGCCACATCGCCAACCCGATCGAGAATGTCAAACGGCCCAACGTATCGCTGACTAAGCTTCCCGCGAACCCCGAATCTAATGACCCCACGGGTAGGCAAAATCCATAAGAATACGTGGTCCCCGACACAAAACTCTAAAGGCATATGATGTTGATCTGCCCAATGGCGATGTCGATCTTGCGTAATCCGAAGTCGCTCTCTGATCTGCCTGACAACTTATACTGTCTGTGTGATCATTCGGGGCCTAATATCTACCGCTCATCGATGTCGTTCCAAGCCAACGGTGATCTACATTTCTTGCCGTACAGTTCTTCGAAATATGCCATTTGAATACTGGCCTGATAACTATTGTTATACGAGTATGCCACCAAGTGAAGGTGATTCTTCCAAGATCCACCAAAGTATAAGGTACAGGCCCATAACATATCCTCCAAGGTCTGGATGGTTCTCTCGGATTATCCGTCTGTCTGGGGGTGGTAAGCTGTGCTGAATCTTAACTTGGTACCCAATCTCTTGTGCAAGTTTCTCCAGAAATGAGAAGTGAACATTGTATCTCGGTCTGATACTATACTTACTAGCACTCCATGTTGTCTCACAATTTGTCACATATACAAATCTGTCAACTGCTCTGTAGACTGTCCCACTCTAAAGGGAAGAATATGTGCCACTTTTGTGAGCCGATCCACTATCACCCAAACTGTATCTCGACCAGTCGATGATCTAGGTAAATCAATCACAAAGTCTACCATGATGTGTTTCCACTTCCACTCTGGAATAGGATACGGCTGCAATAATCCTGCCGGTCTCTGTTGTTCTGCCTTCACTTTCTGACATATCAGACATCGTGATACGAAGCGTGCTATTTTTCTTTTCATCTCGTTCCACCAAAAGTGTCGCTTGATATCTTGATACATCTGCTTGCCTCCCGAATGAATGGAATACTGAAAACTGTGTGCTTCAGTTATAACTTCTTGCCGAATATTCCAGCTTAGTACACATAGACGATTCCCAAACCTTAGCGTTCCATCTGCATGTATTGTCAACTCCTTCCGAAGACCAGACTCATATTCTTCTCGCAGCTTTTAAATCTTCGGGTCCTTTGCCAGAGCTAGCTTGATTCTATCTACCAAGGTTGATTGGATCTGTAGGCTAGCCTGAACTCATGTACTCTGTGGAAGTATTATCTCGATACCCATCTCTCGTAAGTCTTCTAGAATATGCTTCTCAGTAGTCAACATAAATTTTCTACCTCATTTGCTAAGTGCATCAGCTACTACATTAGCCTTGCCTGGATGTACTGAAGTTCCATGTCATAGTCTTTTATCAACTCTAGTCACCTCCTCTGCCTCATGTTCAGGTTCTTCTGCATAAACACATACTTCAAACTCGTATGATATGTAAATATTTCTACCCGATCGCCATATAAGTAGTGCCTCCATAACTTAATTGCAAACACTACTGCTGCTAACTCCAAATTGTGAGTTGGATAGTTTTTCTCGTGATCCCTGAGCTGCCGAGAAGCATACGTTATCACTTTCCCTTGCTGCATCAAACACTTCCAAGTCCTTTTCCAGATGTATCACAATACACTGTGAATCCTCCAGAGCCTGCTGGAAGAGTGAGGATTGGTGCAGAGATTAACTTCTTCTTCAACTCTTCAAAGGCTATCTGGCATTCTACTGACCATATAAACTTAACTTTTTTGTGCGTCAACCGAGTCAATGGTGCCGAGATCCTAGCAAAGTCTGACACAAATCTTCTGTAGTATTCTGCCAAGCCCAGGAAACTACGCACCTTTGCCACTGTCAAAGAAACTGGCTAGTTCACTACTGCATCTACCTTCTTGGGATCAACTGACACTCCTGCTCCAGAAATAATGTGTCCAAGAAAAGATACGTGATCCAACCAAAACTCACACTTACTAAGCTTCGCATATAACTGGTGCTCCCTCAAAGTCTGCAGTACTATCCTGAGATGTTCTTCATGCTCCTCCTTATTATGAGAATACACAAGAATTTCGTCTATAAATACTACCACAAATTGGTCTAATTATGGCATGAAGACACGGTTCATCAAATCCATGAATATTGTTGGAGCATTAGTCGGTCCGAATGGCATAACTAAGAATCGTAATGCCCATATCGTGACCTAAATACTATCTTTGGTATATTCTGCTCCCGGACTCGCACCTGATGATATCTTGATCATAAATCTATCTTGGAGAAGACTCTTGCTCCACTTAATTGGTCAAACAAATCATCAATTATGGGCAATGGGTACTTGTTCTTCACTATCACCACATTCAACCGCCTGTAATCCATACACAGCCTCGTTGATCCATCCTTCTTCTTCACCAATACCGCTTGTGCTCCCCACAGTGATCCACGGGTCCGAATAAACTTCTTCGCCTTCAGTTCTTTCACGTGCCGATATAACTGATCAAGCTGTGATGGTAACATTGGGTATACCTTCTGGGATACTGGTTCTGCTCCTGGCATCAACTCTATATAGAAATCTATTTCTCTAACTGGGGTAATCCGGAAAGCTCGTCGGGAAAGACGTCCATGAACTCTTCAACTATCTTGGGTACCGGATCTCCTTCATTTGCTATTGTTGCGACTCCTCCCTTATGCTGGTCTCCTACTATTCTCCTAAGGATAAACTCTTCTAGACCGGGAATTCTAAACAACACTCTACCCTCACGACATTCTATCGTTTTATGACTGACTCTCAACCAGTCCATGTCTAAGATAACATCAAAGATCTTCATAGGAAACTCGATCAACTTTGCAGGTAATAAATGCCCACATACTACGACTGGATATGCTAGGCACAGCCTACTAACTTCTACGATACCATTTCCAGTGAGTATATTCAGCCTCTCTGGCAATGTCTCAAACTTTAATCCAACACGTGTCACATATTGTGCAGATATAAATAAGTGTGAAGCTCCAGAATCAAATAAAGCTATGGCAGAAAAGGTTGTAAAGAAAATGTTACATGCCTCTACGTTGCCCGACGCCAAAGCTTCCTCCAAAGACAAGGTGAACGCATGCCCTTGGCCTTGTCGAGCTCCCTGCTGCTGTCTTCCTTGTTGCCGTTGTTGCGGTCCTTGCTGATTTTGCTCTTGTTGTTGTCTATAAATATGGACCTGCATCGGCAATGGACACTGAGCTAAGGGTCGTACTACTGCTGCTGGTCCTCCTTGCTGCACTTCCCTTGGAGCTAGCAATGCAGGAAACTGTTGTACTGGCCCTCCTGGCCTCTGTATCAACGGGTATGTGGAAACCCTATAATCGAGACTCCCACATCTCAAGCACTGTCCATTTGCTGCCCGGCAAACATCCTGGGTATGACCTTCTTTGCCACAATATGTACAACCCATTGGCACTCTCCGTCGTTATTGTTGTTGCCTCGGCTGCTGCTGCCGAGTTGGTGCCATTACTGTCTAGGTCACTGGCCTCCTCTGTGTCACGTCATGGATGTGAATGTCAAGGGATGGTGTTGACGTTCGCGGTACTGGTCCTCCCTCATTGCTCTGTCCATGAGACCTCTTCTAATCCACTCTTCTTGATGACATCCTCTGGGAAGTAAGCTCAACCCTTTTGGCTGCTATCAACACCGCCTCAAAAGCTGGTAGTCATGCACCTCTACCATTTGTAAGATTTTCAAGTTAAGTCCTTGTTGGAACCTCATTGCTCTCTCCAATTCGATTGCCACCATGTTTGGAGCAAACCTGCTCAGTCAGCAAAATTCTGCCGCATAATCGTCTACTGTCCTTCCAGCCTGTTTGAGGTTAGTGAACCTTTGCTTCAACTCACACTGAGCCACAATCCCAAAGTACTTCATCCTGAATCAGGTCCTAAAATCATCCCACGAAATAGGACGCCTCAACCACTACAAGAAAAATGGCTTTTCTTGACCGTTTTCTTTTCGGTCAAGAAAGGATTTTCTTGACGGCTGTGTATCCGTCATCTAGGCCAGAGTCAAAAAAAAATTCTACTTTTCTTGACGGTTTATGGTTTAGTTATCTTGACGGTTTTAAACCGTCAAGAAAACATAACAAAAAACTGTCGAAGTAAACATGAACTTTTTTTGACCCTGGCCTAGATGACGGGTAAAGACCGTCAAGAAAATCCTTTCTTGACGAAAAAAAATTGTCAAAAAAACCCTTTTTTGATGTTTAACATTCGTCAAAAATTGATATTTCATAGAAAAATTCATATATTTCTTGACATTTTATAACCGTCAAAAGAAGCTAATTTTTGTTTAATCAAAATTCTATTTATAATTATATGCACATAATATCAATATAATTCAAAACATCGCAAACATCAAACAACTATAATACACATAATTTTTATATTAACAAAAACGCATTTGTACACCACAAACATCCAACATATCAAAATAATCAAAATATATAATTTTTGTACAATATCTTAAACATCCAAAACCTATGTATACAAGTAAACTAAAATACATGGCACATTGCCTAATTATCTAACAGAGTATCTGAACCCGAAGTACATTTCATCACAGTCCAGCCTTCCTTTTCCATGTAGTTCCTGAGAGAACAAGAGAAATAGTGGAGATTATGTCATTATATAGCCAAAATCTTATATCTTCCATACATGTAAACATTGCATGATTAGGAATATAACTCTATTGATACCGTCAATTTTTAGATCATGTTTGGAGTTTTTTAATTAAAATTTAATAAACGCTCTTAAACTGTTAACTTTATAATTTACTAAAATCAACTTACATATCTGTGTCAACTTCTGCAATGATCTCTTTAATTGTTCTTACATCACCCATATTGTACTTTGTGAGAGCTTGCTCTAACTCGTCCATTATAATGTAACTTTAAGAAGAAACAAAAGTTCCAAGAATATCTTCCATAGCTTGTAACGAAAGTTGGAGAAGTTGCAGTTTGTTAATGGAATACTTACCCGCTCTTGTCCTCATCAAAGCACTCAAAAGCCTTGTATAGAATATCTTCTTTCTCCATTCTGTTCATGTGCATCGTGGCTGTTATGAATTCAATATAATCAATGGTCCCATTACCATCCACATCAGCCTATGAATAAAGCCATGTCATTATTTTGACAATCAGTAAACCAATATCCTCCAAGCAGATTAAATATGAAATGTTAACTTCTGACAGCTGAAAAAGTAATCACTTATGAAAGGGTTGCCTATATGTTATAACTCAATGAAATATTATTGAAACAATTCCTCTTAAGGCTGGTTTCCTATGCTGCATGACACGTTACAACACAACATGGTAACGTATTTCATGGATACAACACTGATTTTTTTTAATGTCTTAAGTGTATTTGGGGGTGTCTGTCGTGTATCCAATATGTCTTAACACGGACGTCACAAAGACAAGGCACTGATTTTGGAGTCCTCGCCAATATATATACAGCTCACAAGCTTCTCTTCCATTCCAAGTAGCTGTGAAAATACTCGTGGGAAATGATAGTTTATCATAGAATAAAGCAAGAATAAAGAAAGGTCGTCCTAGTGTGCCATGAGGCTGCAATTAATGCAGGGTACATGGAGCGTCAAGATATACACAACCTCAATCTTACATTTACAGTGAGGCAAGGAGTCAGACAACAATTTCTAGACACAAGTACAAAATGGTGGAGCGCTAAATATGGCCTTAAAGAACCCCAACCCCACCGAAGCCTGAAACAGGTATAGCTGTAAAAATGATTAAAAAACAAAAATCAGGGACATTAATGGGTGATCATACAAACTGCAAACAAGGTTAACCAAAGCTACATCAGAAATGTTGACAACAGGTTTCCAGGGATGATGCTTATTACCCAAGTCCCTATATAGGTAACTCAAGGCTGCTTTAGTAGCTAATTAGACATACCCAGAGCAATAGAAAAGAAAGTTGAACCAATTCAAGAAAACAAACATGACCATATCTTTAGATGCTTCTTTACTAGATTGTTCAATAGAAAAGAAAACAAAGAAAGTTGAACCAATTCAATAGAAAAGAAAGTCTAACACACAAAAAGGTTGAGATAAATACATTTGGAATAAAGATGGATTTCAAATAACAAAGAAATAAAACTAGGCTCAGTAATTTCAAACCCTAAAAGTAGCCACCAACAGATCTGGCCGTCTACCAGCATCCAACGGTATAGATTAGAATCCAAAGCTCGTCAGCCCCGACGAAACTCGGGACGAGTTCGGTTCAGACTCACTGAACAGTTTTGGAACAATGGCACCAAACTCGGACAGAGTTCGGTCAGGGACCGAACTATGGCCGAGTTATGTCCCTCTCCTCCCAGACTTGACTCCAACAATTTTTACCAATCTTTTTGTGGAGCTTCTTGATGCTCTATGGATGACGCCATTATGATGAGACAAGCCTTCAATGATGATGAATTATTTTTCTAAGGTGGATCCCACAAAACGTAAACTTTCGTTTTTCACTAGAAATTCCCCTACAAGTATTTAACTTTCAAAGCTTTTGCCCTGGAGAAAATGTAGAGTAGGTTGGCATGCCAAAGGATGGAAGAAATCACTCCCTTGGGGTTGAATTTGCTGTTGGCAGTATCCCAGCGAATTGACATTGGATTCCCAAGCTTGATCATTAACTTGGTTGCTTTCTTCCAACTTACACAAGTAGAGACAATACTACAGTCATCAGAATTGGCATTAAGTAGATGTGAAGATAAATAAGTTAATATATGAAGTAAACTAGTAATTGGTAAAAATAACTGACCTATGCAATAAATGATTAAAAGCTTATGATCAAGACCATTTAAAAAGCATCCATTTTACAACCATTTCAGTATATGAACAATCTAGTAAAGAAGCATCTAATTACCAAGAAATTTATTAAGGTTCATAAAATTTAATTGTACCTTTCTCCTAAAGACTCTTATTGGACTCACAAAGCATGTCTTCCTGCCAAATATGAGTAACATACGTTTGTCAGAAAGTCAAATTTAATTATGCAAGAGGATAACTAAAACCTCTTTAATACAATACCTGTCTTTGAAGATCAGCAAGCTGATCTAGCATATACTGAGTCTAAAAATTTTAAAAAAGATAAGCTTCCGATGAATAATTGTACATCTCTAAACATGATGAACTAGAAAGACTATAAATTTTGTTGTGTACAAAATAAGAAAGTTCTGTCAGTCAATTCATCAAGAGGGTGGACTAGTTTACGAAATGTATATATTATATGTAATGAAATTTCATAATATTCACTATTGATACACCTAATGATTTACAGAAATCAGTGTTTATGTCAATGGAAAGGTAGTGTACCCGTGTTGATCTGATCTGCCTTAATGATGAATCTAGCTGCCTTAATGATGAATCTAGCTGACTATTGAGCTGCTCATGCTCCTTGGTGCTGAGCGGCGCCAAATCTTCACCCATAAGATTCCTACAGTAGGAATTGTTGTACTAATCATAAAGCATCATCATAGTCGTTTGTGATTCATTGGTAGGATCTATAGGTATTTACCTTTGTGATCTCTGTAAAGACTCAACGCGTGCTTTGAGTTTCAATTACTCTTGATGGCTCCGCAGCAACTAAAAAGGCAAGATTAGTAAATTTTCTTGACATAAGCTTCAGACTGTCTATAAATATAACATGAGTTTAACATCTATGTTGCTATTGAATGGAAATTTGCAGTGTTCGGCATTTTGACGATCAACAACAGAATTAAAAGGAAAGTCAACTATGCAAGCAGCTTCTAAACAAAGTTGTAAATATTAATACGAGAAATGCTACATGTATCCTGAGGCTGTAATGTGTAAGAACTCACTGAAAGACTGCTTACCATTTTGTTTTTACTTACTGATAGACCATTACAGCTTAGTTTCTGTACTATAGTATGTTTATGTGCTTAAAGTTCAAATCTATGGAAATATAAAGGAGTGTGAAGTTCAAACTATAGAAATATGAAGGACATTTTATATGAGAAAAAAGATGTTCTGGAACCTCTTTTGACCACACATTCTTATAACCCCATGTTTAGTAGATCTGAACACACCATCATACAAGTCAAACAAGACCAATTTCTTACTTACACATTGATCGCCAATAGGCCTACACTCCTGCGAAATAAAATTTGATCTTATATCAAATATTTTATTCTTACTTTTGAATATAGAACTATTTTATTTTAGTTTAAATGAAATTTCCTTTTTCCTTAATCTTTTTGACTTCATATGAATAATTTTCTCACAATGGTGTATTCCTTGTAATGAATTTCTACTTATAATGCTTGCTCACATTTTAATCTATTCAAGCGTGATCTCTTTTAATTTACATCTAAAACCAACCTTCCAAAGAGTTGACAGTTATATATGAAGTCTGTAAAACAAAATAGGCTCCTGATAATTTTCTTTACTTGAATGACTCTAAGAAATTAACAAGATCGGTAAATAAGATTATCTTGACATAAATACAATCACAGAAGAAACAGTTGTCCCATCAATATTGTGAATCTCCCAACATGAGCAAATAAGCCAGAAGAACTTTATAAATAGAACAAGCAAACAAATAACTGTGAAATAAAATCAAAGCAGTTCAACAATTACTGCTTTATACTGATAAATAACTGTAAAATAAAATCGAATGCTGCTACTTTTAAGTACAGACTGTTGATGTCATTATTCATTAGTTATTTATAATATCTAATAGCTTTATACAATTTAAGAAAGAAACCTTTAGTTGCTGAATATTCTTGTGTGATTTGTGGAGCTCAAGATGAAACAGCATCATTTGCTAAGTGATAAGTTGTCACTTATGTATAAGATGGCGTGTCAGGTGAAGAATTGGCTTGGTTCCATGAGATCATGGTGGATGTTGTGGAGGGTGGGGTGCATGAGACTTGGCTATAATGTCCCTGGCATGGTGCTGAAACTAAGGGTCACACGAACATCTATGTCTCAATCAATCAAACAAGAAACAGTAAACATAGAACATATATGATAAAACAATAAGACGTCCTAAGCACTTTCTCAAAATGTTCCAGAGACCAGCTGTGCAAAATAAGAAGCTAACAGAATAGCAAAAGTGCATGCTAGTGATCAACTGCAGTCTGATTTAATACAATCATGTAAGGAGACTAATGTCCAGACGTGCCGACTAACAGGTGACGGTGGCTAAACGTCCAAAAGAAGAAAATGTATAATAACGAGCATGGAAGAAAAAAAACCACTCGTTATCCTCTGCGACCATGTTTCTGGTACGCGCCAAGAGTCGGAGGAAAGTAGGCTGGATCATCGGGTGCTGGCTCGAAACCTGTCCATGCAAAACCAGTGGGGTTAGACCCCAAATAACAAGTACCACAAAGGAGCACGAAATGGAGAAACAAAACCCAAACAAGAGATATGTGAATACATAGGTTCTGTGTCGTGGTTTAGGTCAACGGCATATCCTAACACAAAGGTCCAACCCTACAACTAAACAAGGACAAGGATTAAATTGTCACACTATGATAGTCCATGACCCCAGACTACTAACAGAATAATACAATCACAACCAAGTCCAATTTTTTTATATTGGCCAATCACTTGTACTGCTTGCTATTTGTGGAGTCTGAGGTTATCTCAGAAATAATGCATAATAGGTATCCTCATATCACGTCATTGTCGAACATAGGCTAACCGAGCCAAAATAAAGGAATATACAAGCACTTCACCAATGCACCAGTTCTCCGTAGGGCCACTGCGCTAAATCACGGTATTAGCGCTTCCAATGTTCCTATAGAAAGTCAATGGCTCGACGTTATTTATAATAGGTCAGACACTGCACTCCACTAAGGCAGATGATATACAGTATCTGTGCTGGCCAGCCCCCAGCGCACTAGAACTAATCTCTGTGGGAATGTTCGTTGGCATGATCTCGAGATACCGTTTCCTCCACATGTTACTACCACTTTTAGTTACTTAAGTATCCCTATATTGTGTTCAAAAATCTTAAGGTGTGGTCACATGAGAGTTTCCCTTAAGATGTCGTACAAAGTACATGCACGCTAGATACGAATCTATGAAAATTCGGTCAGGATTCACCCGAGCATATATGCAACATTCAATCAATCAATATCCTAGCCACACTTTGGTACTTGACTCGAATATCATGTCCGTGCTGGAGAATATATATATATATATATATATATATATATATATATATATATTATCACGCATTCAGGAATTTGGTGACATTCTCGATGCACAACCCAAATATAGATTACTTAACACGTGACACAGTTTGTCGCACCTTAGTGCACATCCGATCATATACACTTCCAAGCAATAATTTGTATCAGCACGGATGCCGTATTCGAGTCCAATTACCAATTATACATTGGGTCACATGAATCAAGATCACATTGTAACACGAAGCTTATGTCATGCACATAGATGGTTAGTCACTTATCACTTAGTCTGGTTCATACTGAAATCTTAGTCCAATCACACAGTCATTTCATGTACATGCCAATCTTAGCTCATGGTCATGTCTAGCACGAGGTCTGATTACTAAGTCCAATTTATTCCTTAGAATCATAACACAAGCAATTGCGAGAAACAACCACAATAGAATAAGAAACAATCCAAATAAAAATCAATGGCCGCATAGGAAGTCCAGACCGCATAGAAGTCTAGGCCGCATGGAAAGTCTAGGCCGCATAGAAGTCTAGGCCGCATGGAAAGTCTACGCTACCTAGAAGTCTAGGCCGCATAACATGGCCAGCTACCCCATACAAGGTACTATACGTAGTACGACGATTTTGGCTGTAAATAAGACAAGGGGTGTATGCTACAAACAAGTCACTTAGGGTCACACGAACAACTATGTCTCAATCAATCAAACAAGAAACAGTAAACATAGAGCATATATGATAAATCAATAAGGCGTCTCAAACGCTTTCTCAAAATGTTCCGGAGACCAGCTATCCAAAATAAAAAGCTTGCAGAGTAGCAAAAGTACATGACAGTGATCAAGTGCAGTCTAATTTAATACAATCATGCAAGGAGACTAATGTTCAGACGTGTCGGCTAACAGGTGTCGGTGGCTAAACGTCCAAAAGAATAAAATATACAATGACGAGCAGTGAATACGAAAACTCACTCGTTATCCTCTACGACCATGTTCCTGGTACGCACCATGAGTCGGAAAAAAGTAGGTTGGATCTTCGGATGCTGGCTCGAAACCTGGCCATGCAAAACCAGTGGATTTAGACCCCAAATAGCATGTACCACAAAGGAGCATGAAATGGAGAAACAAAACCCAAACAATAGATATATGTATACATAGATTATGTGTCGTAGTTTAGGTCCACGACATATCCTAGCACAAAGGCCCAACCCTACAACCAAACAAGGAAAGGGGTTGAGCCGTCACACTATGATAGTCCATGACCCCAGACTACTAACATAATAATACAATCACAACCAAGTCAAATTTCTTTATATGAGCCAATAACTTGTACGGCTTGATATTTGTGGAGTCTAAGGTTATCTCAGAAATAATGCATAATAGGTATCATCAGATAACGCCATTGCCGAGCATGGACTAACCGAACCCAAATAAAGGAATATACAGGCACTTCACTGATGCACCAGTTCTCCGTAGGGCCACTACGCTAAATCACGGTATTAGCGGTTCTAGTGCTCCTATAGGGAGTCAATGGTTCGACGCTATTTATAATAGGTCAGATACTGCACTCCACTAAGACAGATGATATACAGTATTTGTGGTGGCCAGCCCCCAACGCACTAGAATGAATCTATGTGGAAAGGTTCGTTGGAATGATCTCGGGATACCATTCCCTCCACATGTTACTACTACTTTTAATTACTTAATTAGCCCTATATTGTCTTCGAAATCTCAAGACGTGGTCACATGAGAGTTTTTCTAAAGATGTCGTACAAAGTACGGGCACGCTAGATACGAATACATGGATGTTCGATCTGGATTCACCCGAGCGTGTATGCAACATTCAATCAATCAATATTCTAGCCATGCTTTGGTACTTGACTTGCATATCATATCCGTGCTTGAGAATATATATATATATATATATATATATATATATATATATATATATATATATATATCGTATTCAGGAATTTGGAAGCATTCTCGATGCACAACCGAAATATAGATCACTTAACACGTGACATGGTATGTCGCACCTCAGTGCACATCCGACCATATACCAAGGTTCAAGAACTCGGTATCGGTATCGGTATCGGACAGTTTGTATGAGTATCGGTATCGGCAGTATCGACAGTATCGGCGGTATCGGATCGGAGTATCGGATATGTTGGTATCGGATGTATCGACAATTTAAATAATTATTAATTAATTAGTAAAAAAAATAGAAAAATATAATTTACATATTTATGCATTATTTAAGTGTTTTTCATGTTTTTTTTAATTAGAATTGAATAAAACAATAGTCATCCTTGTTGAATGGTTTACCTGCGATATATACGTTTTCTTCCTTTACATATTTTTAGTTACAATCTTACTATGTCATTATATTCGTACTAATTGAATCTTGTATTGTTCTGTAGGTTTCAATTTTGACGAATAAAGGCGCATAGAGGGAGGCACAAGAGATTAGAAGCAAATAAGCAATGCAAATGGCAGGATGAGATAATGAGACAAGTGACAAGACCCATAATTATATTTGTCGAGGAATCGAGAATTTTTTGTAAATTTTTGTAAATAAATAAATATTTAATTGTATTCAGAAATTTAGTATAAGTGAGTAGTTATAAATTGTTACAATGTTATCTATGACACCAATTATTTTTTTTCATGATATATCGAAATAAAATTAGCAACAAGATTTACATGTTTAAATATAAAAGTACGACAAAAAATCACTTGGCCAAAAAAATTCATCGGGACTCTGGCCTATCCCTTCATTTAAATTTCATGAATAATAGTCTTTTTACAATAACTACGAACTACAATTTCTATACACAAAAAAAAGTTGTGTATGAACTATCAAATACAATTTGTATACAAAAACTTGTGCATGAACAAATACAAATACAAATACAAAAATTTGTATACAAATACAAAAACTATAATTTGTATACAAATACAAAAATTACAAATATATCACTAAAATTGATCATAATTATCATGATCGTCCTGATATGGTTCTTGGTTATGAGGGTAGTAGTGACTGATATCTGTATTATGAAAAAAAATTGTCATGAGGCCATCAAATGTTGAATGTTGTTCCGCCTCTGGAGTGTTGTATGGATAATAACTTGTGTATGAACTATCATATGTATTGTTGTAATTGTCTGAAGGAGTAGGTACATCATGATGGCTAGATCCTCCAGCATATGTATCATCCATGCGGTGCTCTCTAGGTTGATAATCACTTGGCCAGTCTTCAGAGTATTCATGAGACTGATCTTCAGGACTTTCATATTCATTAGTATTGTCAGCACCAGCAGCGAGTGTAGCTCCATTGCCTCCACTATCAGTAGTGTCGTCATTATCGCTGTCGACCTGTCGAGATTGTACAGCTGGTGTTTTCTTTCTTTTTCCAGGCCTTCCAGCATTTTCGGCAATATCTTGTGGATCGACATCCAAGTTATCATCTAACCACTCATTTTCTCTGCCATCTAAGAGTGGTGTTTCCCTTTCTCTAGTCCAAGCTATGAGTGGATCTTCTTCATGAAATATCTCATCCAAATCAATAATATTTTCTTCATCTTGTGATCTTTGCATATTTCGAACCCTCAATCTCATATTATAATGGACAAAAACTAATTTTTCTAGTTTTGTCATTAAAAGTCTATTGCGGGGACGAGTATGGATGAGAGAAAATGTTGTCCAATTCCTTTCACAGTTGGAAGAAGACACTGTTTGACTCAGGATGCGCACAGCTAATCGAGTCAAATTTGGGGCTTCCTCCCTAGCATGTATGGACCACCACTCAGCTACAAAATAATAAAATATATTAGCTTTGTAAGTATATAAATTTAATTAATAAATATTTTAAAGTATGAACTATTACTACCAGGAAGACATCTATTTACAGCACTTTGGAATTGATTTGAACTAAATACACCACTCCTCAATCTGAACTTTTCTGCCTGCAAAGTGATATTACAACAGTTATGGGTCTTATGACATTAAAATTCAATATTGTAAAGTTATAAAAAAATCCAATATCAAATAATATTTACCTCTTTGTTTATATTAAGGCGTGTTGTATTGTCATTTACCATTCTATTAACGACGCGGTGGAAACCATTAAGTACCTCGTCGTCATTTATAACATCATTAGAATATTGGTATTTTGGATTCAAGAAATAACCTGCAATATTGAATAAATAACTAGTTTTAAAATCACTACAAACATTATAAAATAACATTTGAAGGGTATTAAATTTATAGAGTAGTTACCAGCTGCATGTATATCTCGATGTAGTTGAGAATTCCATCTGGTATCAATCATTTCCCACCACTTCCTATATCCTTGACCAACATTCTTTTTGATCATTTCTTTAGCCCTGTCCATAGCCTCGTAAAGATGACCCATCTCAGCTTTATCATCGCTATCCACCATCCTCAAAACTTTTACTAGAGGTCGAAATATAGCAGTGACCCCTGCAATATCCCTCCAGTAAGTTTGACTCTCGATTAAACTGACAACCACATCTGCCTTGTCTCTATCTTTACGATTGAGTCTCATGTAGTTATCTGTCCAACCCCGTGTATTTATCATCCTTTTTAAATCAGCCTGATGTTTAAGGATGGAATCAAAAGCAATAAAATTGGTAGCAAACCGAGTGATGGCTGCTCTAACCAATTCTCCATTCTGAGTCTCAGTCCTCATGATGCTAAGAGCCCAACCATGATTATATATGAAACACGTCATATCTTGAGACTTCCGTATTAGTGGCTTAATATGTGGATCATTGGCTATATCCTTCAGCATGAGATCTATGCAATGTGCTGCACATGGCGTCCAATATAAATTTCTTCTCACCTGCATATAAACATATATATATATATATATAATTAGAAAGAAGCTATATTTACAATAATAAATAACATATGTACAAACATATTTATAATAAAAAAATTTCAGTATAAGTGCATTCTCACCTCCATTAACCTCATTCCCGCCTTCTTGTAGTTGGAGCCATTGTCAGTAATTATTTGGACGACCCTGTGTTCTCCAATCTGTTCCACAACTTCATTCATCAGTCCAAATATGTATTTACTATCTTTGTATTTGTCAGAGGCATCTACAGATTTAAGAAATATCGTTCCTTGTGGAGAATATACAAGAAAGTTAATGATGCATTTTCTGTTCTGTGTACTCCATCCATCGCACATAATGGTATATCCATACTCATCCCAATACCTATGAAATGATTTTAGGTACTCATCCATGTCACTTATTTCCATATCCAAATAAGTATTTGAAATCTCATAAGGAGTTGGACCCTTTACTCCACCCCCGGAAGCTGCTATGGCATCTATCATTGGTTGATAGTGTGGACTTTTAGCAGCATTGAATGATATATTATTGTATATAAAGAATTTTGATATAAATCTTTCTATATGATTTTTGGCATTCTTTATCCCCTTAATTGCACCCTTTATTTTGGGTTGCATTGCCCCTTGTTTTCTGAGGACATAAGGGTCCATATTCCTTACTTCTTTCTCTGGAATATTTCTCACCTCCTCCCCACGATATGCGACTGACTTTGATCGGCCACCTAACGTCGGACCCCTGCTTGACCCTGTTTCTCTGTCCCCGACACTCCACCGTCTACCCCATTCCTCAGCTGCATGTTCTCTCCTACTTTGTCTCATGTCCCTTCTAAGATCCGTGAAGTCTTCAATTTCTTCTTCTGAGGAGGAATCTACTCGAGCTATCCTTGTCAACTCCTCCTCTACCCTTTGCTTTCTTTGATTCGCCACTATTTTATCCTTTTTTTTACCCTCAACAAGCAACAACATTTCTTTTTTTATAGCAATTGGTACCTCAGGACACGATGCTACATTTCCTGTAATACCCGCTAAGTGTTGTTTCAGCCGAGTAACACCTCCGTCCATTATTTTGCTACAATAATTGCATTCCACCCTCCTCTTATTATTAGGATTGACACACTTTCCATGTTTCCAACCAGCATCCATTTCCTCCGGCGTACGACTTTTTGGTGCCATTAAGTAATCCTGAAATGATATAACGTTACATACAAAAATAAAAAAAATGTTACATGCAGTAATAAAAACGTATAAAATTGTTAGATGCAATAATAAAAAATACAAAGAATGATAACTATAACAGGTAGTATATAACTATATATATAATTTTGTTAGATGCATAAATAAAAAAAAGACGTACAATATATAGTGTATAGTATATAGTATATGATGCATAGACGTACATATATTAGTGTATATGTAATATAAAAAAAGTCATAATAATATATATATTAGTGTATATGTAATATAAAAAAAAATCACAATATATATATATTAGTGTATATGTACAATAGAATATATATATATATATATATATATATATATATATATATATATATATTAGTGTATATGTAATATAAAAAAAGTCACAATATATATATATTAGTGTATATGTACAATAGAATATATATATATATATATATATATATATATATATATATATATATATATATATATATTAGTTTTATAAATAATAAAAAGTCACAATATATATATATATGTTAGTGTATATGTACAATAGAATATATATATATATATATATATATATATATATATATATTAGTTTTATAAATAATAAAAAGTCACAATATATATATATATGTTAGTCTATATAAATATATATAAATATATATATATTTATATAGAAATATATATATATATATATATATATATATATATTAGTTTTATAAATAATAAAAAGTCAGAATATATATATATGTATATATATATATATATAAGTTTCCTCCTAAAATACTATATGGATGCTGACTTAAACAACCAAATTACATTGGCTTTCTGGCTAGTGTGATGACTGTAGGTTACACTGGTCACGGGTTCGAATCCAGCGTTTAGGGGGTTTTGTTTTTTTTCACAGCCGTTGGATCTGAGCGGTGGATCGCTGACGTGGCGAAATGAACGGTGGAGATTTATCTAATGTGTGTTTGTAGGTTGCTGACGTGGCGAAGATCTGAGCGGTGGATCGCTGACGTGGCTAAATGGACGGTGGAGATTCTTTTGATCTGTGTTTTTGGGATGCTGACGTGGCAGAGATCCGAACGCTGGATCGCTGACGTGTCAGTTTGGACGGTGGAGATGGGCTGATCTGTGTTTTTAGGATGCTGACGTGGCATGGATCCGAACGCTGGATCACTGACGTGGCAAAATGGACGGTTGTGATTCGTTTCTAAATAATTATGGATGCTGACGTGGCTTTTTTTTTTTTTTTTTTTGAACTTGGACAAAACTCGGGCGGAGAGAGAATTTCATTCGGCCGAATGTTTTTTCTCGCCTCTCTCTCCGCCTCCGCCTCCGCTCGCCTCTCTCTCCGCCTCCACTCGCCTCCACTCGCCGGGGAAGGCCTCCACTCGCCGGGGAACGTCTCCACTCGCCTCCACCGCTCGAGCCAAGAACGGAGGAGATGTTCTCGAGCCGCGGTGGAGGCGGAGGAAGACTTCTCGAGCCGCGGTGGAGGCGACGGAGGAGGCCAAGGACGAGTCATTCCTTCGACTGGAGAGGAATTTTTTACCTGAAAAAGGTTAGACTATCTGGACTTCTTCTCTGTTTGTAAAAATTAGGATTTGTTGTTTGTTGTGTGTTAATTTAGGCAAATGATCGAGTATTTATAGAACTTTTTTATTGCACTGATATTTTTCTTCAATTATTTGATTTGACGTCGTCTGCAAAGCAATATTTTCTTTATTGGATGCTGATTTTTGGATTAGATTTGCTTTTGTTTTTGGTCGGAAATCATTTGATATGGTTTTGTTTTTGGTCGGCGAGGATTCCAATCTCCAGTAGGATTTAGGTTTGTATCGGGTCGTGTCGGTCTGTATCGGCTCGTATCGGACCGATACAATCCGATACAATACATTTCCACCAAATATCGGCCGATACCGATATTTTTCGTGAGTATCGTATCGGGTAGGCTCAGATCCGATCCGATACGGCCGATACGTATCGGTATCGGCCGATACTTTGAACCTTGCCATATACCCTTCCAAACAATAATTTGTATCAGCACAAATACCGTATTCCAGTCCAATTACCAATTATACATTGGGTTACATGAATTAAGATCACATTGTAACACGAAGCTTATGTCATGCACATAGCTGGTTAGTCACTTATCACTTAGTCTTGTTTATACTGAAATCTTAGTCCAATCACTCAGTCATTCCATGTACATGCCAATCTTAGCTCATGGGCATGTCTAGCACGAGGTCTGGTTACTAAGTCCAATTTATTCCTTAGAATCATAACACAAGCAATTGCCAGAAACAACCACAATAGAATAAGAAACAATCCAAATAAAAATCACTGGGCCGCATGGGTCTCTAAGCCGCATGGGAAGTCCAGGCCGCATATAAGTCTACGCCGCATGGGAAGTCTAGGCCGCATAGAAGTCTAGGCCGCATGGAAAATCTAGGCCTCATAGATCGGGGTTACAGTCTACTCCTCGAGACAAGTGTCAGTGAAGTGACATAAAGTGATTGATGTGACTGTGTGACATGCAATAAAGTGTGTCAGAAAGAAAATACAAAATCATAGAAATATGTGCCAACGGTTCTGAGTCATACGTCTAAGGAAGGTGACCGCATACTCTGCTTGCCGCATAGGTCACTCGGTCGCATATGATGTTTCTTGGACTTAGCGAATTTCTAATTCGTTCAGCGAGTGGAAACACAAGGAGTTCCAGAACACTTTGGTAGCAATCAGCCATGCTTCCAACAAAGATGGATGCATACTGGCCAGTATGCGGCAAAGAGCTCAGGCAGCATGGCGCTTCAGGCCGCATAGCACTCTAGCAGCATGAAAACTTCTTCTCCAAACAACAAGTTCAACTATGACGAAAACTCCAAAAAGTCGAAAATTGTTTTCTCCATAAAAACTTTATTTTAACTCCGAATCAAGTGAACTAAAAGCCAAAATACTCGAAATGAAGTGCTCAATCACGTAGGAAAAGTGGTTTTCTAAGATACTATGTTTTAATAGATCAAACTCCAAAAAATAAATAGAATCCATAAAAAACCTAAACTCAAATGTAGATCTACTCAAATCCACCCATCAAACCGAAAACTCCAAGTATTAAAAGCGTTTAGAAATACATAACAAACATAATGAACCAATAATATGGAGGATTTTTTCATTTCTCATGCAAGATGTACTTGCCTAAATCTTGGAGGGAGAAAACTTAAAGAGAGAGAATGAAGTAATTAAGAGAGAGAATGAGAGGTTTAGTTTATATGCATGAAGGGTTTGAGGTTTAGACTATGGTGAACTCATGATTAAACCAACCCAACAAATAAACCATAAACCAAGACAAACCAAGAATGGGTCTAGTCTCATGCAATATGCTAAATATGTAAGCAAGAAAATAATATACTCCAAATACGCATATTTAGGAACGGGGAGTGACACCTTTCCACCTCCGACAAAACTTAAGGATATGAATTTGACTTTAAAAAAGAAGAGTTGAGAATTAAATTTAAAATCTTGAATTTTGACATATTAGATTTAAATTTTAAATTTTTGCTCCAAATCTTGAGTGTCTTTTGGCTTTCTAGCAATTTTCAAGTATTGACAAGTGTCCACTGCAGCATTCAAGTGCTACAAAATTTTTCTAGAGCCAAAATATAGCAACTGAAACATCTCTCACTGTGGATGCTCTAACCTCCCTGTCCAGTTTCTAATTTTTTTAGAATTTTTAATTATTAAATTAGGCTCCAAAATAAGTAATTAGAAATAACTAGTAGAATAAATAATGCTATAATTTAGGATTTGGATTATATTATATACTTAATATAGAATAGATATTAATTTAGTATTTATAGATACACCATGTATAAATAATATTATATACATATTATTCAAATAATATACATGTATGGATTATATGTACTTATCTATGATAATTCTAAATAAGATTATAAATAATTTAGATAAATCTAAACTATATTTTAAATTAATCATAATCATAAATCTACAAGGAAAGCAACTTCATCCATATCTTATCATTAAGAACCAACTCCTACGAATCCTAAATATAAGTACATAAAATCTGAAATAAATACATAAAAATATATGCACTTTCTCTTCGTATCAGCCAAAATCGTTCTTTATTTTTTTGTCCAAAACAGTCCCAAAATTTGCCCCACAAATAGTCATATTTTTCAGCAGTTGTATCAACTTTGAAGTACCATATCTCCAAGCTCCGGACTTCGATTCATGTCCAATTTTTTTGTTAGAACCTTATCGATGTAAGTTTTCATAATATATATTTTAATAGATTTAATTCGAAAATCATAATTCTGTAAAATTGTTTTAGTATCAGTCATCCAAAATATGACCATGTATTGTTGTTTTCGAGATTCTGGAAGATCCTAAACCCGTTTTTACGATCGGTTTGATGTTTCGGAAAGCTGAAACTAACACCTATAACATATAAAATTTTCATAAATTAATTTATTAATTTATTATTCTGTTTAAATAATAAAATTTGTAGACAATTAGGGTTCCACCGAAACCATAATATATAACTTGTAAATTGAATATCTCATAACCGAACATAATATATAACTTGTAAATTCAATATCTCATAACCGATTTGAGATTCGTGCAAACCATCGATTCCAGTATTCTTATAGCTCTGAAATCTGCATGTTTATGCACTCAAATTTTAAGTTTGTATCGATGTGACTTTTCGGGTCAACAAAATGCCTCGATTTGCGTGCCATAAATCCCAAATTTGCAAACTTGACCTACTTTACTTAAAATTTATGTTTAACCAACAAATCAGAAATTAATGAGAAGAAAATATAATATAATTTAATGTAATATTATTTTAGAATTATAGTAATTTTCTTATGAGAACTAATTAGTTAGGATCATTGGATATAAGTAGAATTTATAAATCTAACTTGTGCAAAACCTTGTACGACATAGCTTATGGGTGGATGGTATGATTGGATAGCTGGTAAATTGGATTCACATTGTCTGATATTATGACTACAACACCTCTGGGACAAGCAAGTATACATTGCCAACTTATACAGTTTATTCTATGCATGCCTATTTTCATGTTGCTCTATTCTTACTTGTTTCTTGCTCGTCATGTCATGACATGTTTATCACATGCCTCTTGTACACGTACCATGACACATGCATATTACTTGTTTCATTTTTTATTTGTCATCATACTATCTACTTGTCTTGTACTCGTTTCGTGATATAGTTTGCTTAGTTCATGATTTTCATTTTACGTAACTTGTCGTTCCCTTGAACTTGACTTGGCCATTTAGGAGAGATCAATTACTAGACATTGGCCTATGTTATCTCTAGGATACGATAATAGAGGTTTGTTATTCCATCTATAGGACCGGGAGTGTCCCATGGCATTACGGTATTAGAGACTTGTTATTCCATCTCACGATTGGGAGCATCCCATGGCATTACAATATTAAGATATTATCGTACCATGACTATCCTATGGTGTTATGGTACATTGATTCCAATTTGATTGTACATTTATTTGTAATCGTTGCATGTACTCTCTCTCTCTCTCTCTCTCTCTGTGCATGTTTATTTAATATTACATTTCAGCATGTATATTATGTATCTTGCTACATTCCTTCTTAGGACATGGTTTCCTTCCAGATTATTGCCAAGCTACTTCGTAGAATAGATGGATAGTTGATGATTGCGTTTTCAGAATTTCAGGTATATTTAGTTGATATCTTCATCATATTATACCGTATTTATATTTTTGTCCTACATCGAGTCATGTTGTTGTTTCAGCCTAGTATTTGCAAGCTTATTCTTTTCACGAGCTTGATCAAACCAAGTGTATTATTGGACGACCGAATCTAATATACTTTGGTCATTCATGACTTTTATTCATTATGTGGATTGAGATATAGATGATTTGACATTTTAGACATATATACTTGACTTCTAGATAGCGTATACATATCCGAGTTGGACTAGAGTCCGCTTGATATGTAGATGATCATTGCCACGTAACCTAGTCCTACGTATTTTGGGACTAGGGCATTACAGAAATGCTTACAACGCGAGAGATATTTCACGCTAAAGAAGATCAAGCAACGCGGGAAATTGCACCCCTCGTGGAGATTCCCCCCCCCCCCCCCAAACAAAAATAAACAATTTGTACAGAAGAGCTTAATTCTGCTAAATATAAACTATTACCATTTTGTGTTATGGCTATAAATAGCTTCAATTTTTGTGCAAATAAGGCATTACTTTTGAGCATTCAAAGCACCCTTTGCAAGATCACTATGTCCAACAGAGTTTGTGAGCATTGAAAGCACATAGCAACTTTCTGTCTTGCGTCGGATAGTCAACGGTGCAAAGCGATTATGCGTCGATTAAGCTTTCCACCGCTGCACTCTCCAGATCTTTTTCTTGTGTTTTAGAATTATCAGTGTAATTACATACTTTGTAATAGGAATTCTTTGTTACACACGAGTTATAAAAGTTTTCTTAAAGAGAAATGTTAAATCTCTTTTCATTCGAAATTTTTTGCACTAAAAATGCCCAAGTTTATAACTGTCGAACATAAATCGTCTGACATGGGGTCAGGAGAAGACGAGGGTTCTACTACATGGTCCGCAAACGAGGTCGAGGTGGTAGCGCACCCCCCCCTACCCACACACACACCCACCTAATATGGAGGTTGGACGAAGCTCCTGAAAGTTAAGCAGATTTTTAGATTGATGAACAAAGGGAAAGTAATGACCCACAGATTTATAGCCTTGCATAATCCCAAGATCAACAAAGAAATGGCTCCTCCGAAAAGGAGCCACCCTCGCCATATTTTGCTGCTCAGAGCTGAAAAAGTGTCCTCCTCCATAGAAAGGGCCCTCCTTCCCAAAGGGAAGTCACCTCAATAGAAAATGAATGCACATGAAGTTTTCACATGCGTTAAACATCTCCAGGCGTAGATAGGTCACTCAGCAAAAGGGAGTCTTCCTCGCAGAACACTTGATGCGCAAGAAGCATTCCCATATGCAAAAACATCTTCATACGTAAAAAAAAAAATTGCTTTGCCAAAAGTTTCTCCTCCGCACAAAATGTGCCACGAGACCACTACAAGTCGTCATCACCGTATTCAATAAAGAGATGTGCCTAATCAAGAAAAGAGATGTGCCTAATCAAGAAAAGATTAACCTCGACTGACACGCTAAAACAAGACAATCGAGGAGCCAAAGCGTGTGACCCGTCCACTTTTTTATTGCCCAATAAATGATAGGACATTTGGCCACGTCTCCAAACCGTCATTTACAAGAAATTTTCACATGTCATCCAGTTCCTCTCCCTTCCAGATAGAGTCACTGGAAAGAGCTTCATGAAGAGCCAATGTTGTTGAATTTTCCATGCTCGCCAAATTTGCCAATCCCACTGAAATTTTTGGCCTTGCCGAAATTTCAAAGCTTGCTGAATTCTATGCACTTTTTAAAAAGTTGAGCAACACATATTTAGTACAACGGTGGTTCTAACAAGCACTGCCAAACATTTCTATGCAATTGACAACCCTAAAACAGCAATCCAATGCTCCTCAAAGTTGACGAAAATGAGCTCCTTTCTAGGATCCTTGAATGCAGTAAAAAAAAACACACAACAGTCCCCAAGTGGCCATGTGGCACTCAACCACACTGCCAACTCAGCAAAATTCACCACCTTAGCAAGAGAATGTGCCCCGCATAAATTTCTATTTCTAAGGGGGTCCTCTTCTTTTTTTTTAGGTTTTGTAAATAGCCCATGCATGGCTCATTTACATTAAAAAAAAAGTTTAGCTAAGAAATATTCTGAAGGAGAGGGAGATCTTCATGTTCAACCCACATCAAATTCTCGAGTTCCATTGTGCCTTTGCAAGGAAACATCAAAGCTAGTATCAGATCGTTAACTGAAAAAAAAGGACGAGCATCGACCTGCAAGACCTCGACTATCATAGTACACAGAACCAAAATAAAATTTGTAAACAAGGGCCCCTCGAGTTTTATTTGCATAGCAAAAATCATAATATGATTCAAGGAATTCATTTTCTTTTACAGTTCGAGTTAGGACGAGTTGGGCTGGAGTTCACATGATGCGTAGCTTATCATGCTCTACATAATTTAGGACTGGGACATTAACATTTGTAGCATGATGTGTTAGAAATCACAAAAAAAAAAGTACCGTCGAAAGATAATAATATGGCTAGAAGTTACGGCAAAATTACTAAAACCGGGTGTACAAACAACACACCTTTAATCTAAGATTATTAGAAATTATGAAACATCCTTAATGTATTCGACAAAAATCAAATTAAAGGAATAGACAGAAAAATATAACTTACAAAAAAATTTAAAGGAGATTTGGGGTAAAGAGCTGATCGAAATCCCCTCTCAAACTCAAGTTTATGTTGCTAGAATCCACAGAGAGAAACTAGGGTTTTTAGAAAAGGAAAATCGTATATATAGGGAGACGGGTTGCCACGTGGCTGATGAGCACCCATGGGATGTCAGGTGGGGTCCCGCTGCTGGGTGCGGGTGTGGGGTTCGCCAGTGTTTATTCTATTTATTATTTTTTATTATCTGAAACTAATTAATAAATGGCTTCTAGACTAAAATAATTATAATAAATAGTAAAGTAATTCAAAAAATATAAAAACTTAGGATAAATTTTATTATTCTGAAATAACACAACAAGTATATTTTGGGATAAAAATAATTTCAGACGATTCTATAGTAAATTATGTTAGTCCTATTTTAATTATTATTTAATATAATTCAATTGTCTTAATTTCACTCTTTTAATCCTAAAAATTATAAATGTCATTCTAAACTATTAAGAGTTTGGCATTAGTTCTAATTCCGTGTTATCCAAATACTCTTTACCTAGTCATCTGTAAACTAAGATTTCAATTATGGTTTTCTATTAAATTAAAATGAAAACAATCTCATTTCTCTAATTTGGTTGCTATATACTACTCCTCCACGAGCCACATTCTCGTTGACTCGAGAATCTAGTTTCTTCATGGCACACGAAAGTTAGCGTGATGTTCCCACGGACGATACCAAACTGATGCGGATTTGCACGTCAATTTATGGACTCAGTCCATTGGGCTTGTTGGGCCTTGAGTTCGGCATAGCCCATGCGGTTGGATCACAAGCCCGTGAATACTTCATAGAACGTACAAGAGATCTTTGTCTTCCTTCGGGCATTGCAAAAATGCACAGTAACTAGACGTGGTGTTCGATCGTAAACTCTTCCGATTGCTAAATAAATAGTCTAAACCAAATAAGAATCAAACATTCCGAGTGGAAATATTTATGAGCATGAATAATGAGAGTGTCACTATCAAGCTGCCCATGCTATTTTACAGCCGTTCGAATGGAGTACGGGCTCTGGACCTGCGTGGGCTCGATCCAGACTTTGGACGGACTGGCGGGGGCATGCATGCCCCATCAATGTCTAATTATTCAGCTAGAAATATTTTGGGCTAATTATTCAGCTAATTTAGAGTTTAAATCCTGACGTTTTGAATTAGAAAGTTTGCACCCTAATTTTTTTTCTATTTCTGTTATATCCTAATTTTTGTTAAGAATATAACAGAAAAATTTTAAAAATTATGGTTCAAAATTTAAAGTTGAATGTGTTATGACTTAAACTCTAAATCGCTATTAAATCCAGAGTACAAATGTTAATTAGACCAAATATTTTTGGACCGAGAATAAAAAAAAACCACGGAAATAAATAATTTTGACCCTTTCAATTTTAACAACCCACTCGAGCCACTCATAGTGAGTAACATCCCGAGTATAATGCATTCTTTCCAATCTTATAATTGATTAAAAACAGAAAGAGAATATGTTGCAGAGAAGAAAGATTCTCGAAATGCTCCATTTCATAATTACACGCTGCCCCTACAGGGGCAAATCCGGAATTCCAACGAACAGACGGCTAAGATTGGTCTCTGTCGTGTCAAAATTGTATCCAGCTGGGTTTTGGACTCCTCAACAATAAATCCTATGTAAGTTGCAGCATATCTTTTAGTCATTAAGGTAGCGTATCAAATTAGAAATTACTAAAACTAGCTTTAACTATATAATTATGCAAAAATAAACAAAATAAAGGGTGCTACCTACTAATTCCGCTCCATTTCTTTGCCGCTTCCTTCAAGAAGAGAGAAAAGCAGAAAAGAGGAAGGCGAGGGAAGGAAAGCGGAGCACCACACCGCGGACGGTGATCTTACCGCTGCGGTGTTCCTCTCTTCTCCCCCCTAGCTGTAGCCCCAACCCTAGCTTTTTTCAAGAACTCTGGCGGTGATCAAGCGAACCCTAGCTTTCCTCTTCTACCGGCTCGCCGAGGACTTTGATTTCACGACCAGGAAACGGCGGCGAAGGTCCGGCCGCCGGCGAAAGATGCTCTGGATCATGAAGCTCTCCGGCTTCCTCTCCGCCGCCATGGCGATGATCGTCCTCTCCCCGTCCCTCCAGTCCTTTCCCCCGGCGGAAGCCATTCGCTCCTCCCACTTCGACGCTCACCTCCGCTTCCCGGGCTCCTACGGCCGCCGCCTCTCCTTCCGCAAGGCCCCGGCATTCCTAAACGCCGGCGGCTGCGGCTCGATCGCCGGCGGCTCGATCGCCTGCGACCCTTCCCTCATCCACATCGCCATCACGCTCGACCGCGAGTACCTCCGCGGCTCGATCGCCGCGGTCCACTCGGTCCTACAACACTCCCTCTGTCCGGAGAACGTCTTCTTCCACTTCCTCGTCCACGAGACCGACGATCTCGAAACCCTAGTCCTCTCCGCGTTCCCGAAGCTGCGGTTCAAGGTCTACTTCTTCGATCCCGACCGCGTCCGCGGCCTGATCTCCTCATCGGTCCGCCAAGCGCTTGAGCAGCCGCTCAACTACGCGAGGAACTACCTCGCCGACCTCCTCGAGCCCTGCGTCCGCCGAGTCATCTACCTGGACTCCGATCTCGTGGTCGTCGACGACGTGTCGAAGCTCTGGAAGACGAATCTCGGCTCGAGAACCGTCGGCGCGCCGGAGTACTGCCACGCGAACTTCACCAAGTACTTCACGGAGCGGTTCTGGTCGGACCCCCGCCTCTCCGGGACGTTCGCCGGCCGGAGGCCGTGCTACTTCAATACCGGCGTAATGGTGATGGATCTGGACCGGTGGCGGCGGTTCGGGTTTACGCGGCGGATCGAGCGGTGGATGGAGGTGCAGAAGGGAGGGGAGGGGCGCATCTACGAGCTCGGCTCGCTGCCGCCGTTCCTGCTGGTTTTCGCCGGACACGTGGCGCCGATAGACCATCGGTGGAACCAGCACGGGCTCGGCGGAGACAATGTGAGGGGGAGCTGCCGCGATCTGCACCCCGGTCCGGTCAGCCTGCTGCACTGGAGCGGGAGCGGCAAGCCGTGGGTTCGGCTCGACTCGGACCGGCCTTGCCCGCTAGACCAGCTCTGGGCGCCCTACGACCTCGCCGGACCGCCGTCGACGTGACCCAGACCGGCTTTTTCCGGTAAATCCCCTCCAATTTGGATGAACTTTTACTTCATCTTTTTGGTTTATTAAACTTTTTAATTTTTACTGCCCGTCCCTGTCATTTAAATTTTCTTCTACCGAAGTGGCAATTTGTACTGTATTCTATTGTTGTTGCCTCTTCAAATAAGTAAAGAATATTCAAATTTGTTTAATTCTAGCACGCAAAATTTGCATAATCTATTTGGCACACGTGGCTAGTGGTCGGTGTTGCTATTTTAGGATTGTGAGGGGGGTTTTGTTGTTTTGTTGCAATAGATATAGGTTGTGGCAAGAGCTTGATGGGCCTCGGTGGTAGCGTCGGGCGTGTGAACTACCACCCACTGCAATTAGATTATCAGAAAATTTACTGTAGCGAAATAAATTTATATTTAATTTTTCTAACCGAAATAAGTTTGGAAAAATTGGGGAAAAAGTCAGGTTCCGCCAACAGTGTTGGCGGAAAACAGCAAAAAAATTTAAAAAAAAAAAACGCGGGCCCCACGGCCAATTTCCGCCAACAGAGTTGGCTGAAATTGGGGGGTTGGCGGAAATTGGCCCATGGGGCCCACTTTGGTTTTGTTTGGTTTGGTTTTTTTTTTTCTTTGGTTTGGTTTTTTTGTTGGTTTATTGTAATTAGTTATATTTCTGTTTTATTTATTTAGTTTAGTTTAATTTTGTAATTAGAGTTAAGTAAATTTATTTTAACGAAATAAAATTAAAATAAATTAAACTAAATAAATAAATAAATAATCAAACGCCGTGGGGCCCATGGGCCAATTTCCAATTAATTTATTTATTTTAATTTTATTTATTTATTTAGTTTAGAAAAATTTAAAATATAACGAAATAAAATTAAAATAAATTAAATTTGTTTTGGTTAGTTTAGGGTTTGGTTTGATTATTTATTTTGTTTTATTACTTTATTTTTCATAATAGACATAACATAATTAATTTAAATGTTTATAAATTTTTTTTGGAGATCGAAACATCATTTTAAATCTGTGGGCCCCCACATCCATTATAAATTTATTTCACTACAGTAAATTTTAAATATTAAAAAATAATATTACCGAAAGTCAAATTTGGAGGTCGAAACATCGTTTTTTGACGATTCTAAAATTTTTCGAAGTCCGTCAAACGGTGAAACGGTTTATCCCGTAGTACTTTTCCATACGGTCATTTTGGCTCAAACTGGAGCTTGTTTCGATCTCCCAGTCAAAAGTTATGATACTTTAAAGTTTTAAAATTTATATTTTTGCCTGTAACATATGCGTCTTGTTTCGGATAAATTTTTTTTCTACATAATTTGTGTTACACTCGTCGAAAACATACAAATCGACTTATTATTTAACAAAAAATGATTTATAAACAAGTAGTTATGGCCGTTCGAAGTCTGCTCGACGGCAGACGTAATAGTCTTACGGCAAATTTTTAATATTATTATTTTTTAGCGTCTGTTAACGACGAAAAAATTTACGATATAAATATAATATTTTTAAATATAAACGTCCAATTCATATTGATATTTTTTTCGTAATTTTTTAAACTTTTATGTTTTAGATGTAATTTATACAAATTTTGATGCTTTGGAAACAAATTTCCGAAAATAATATTTCTAAATATTTCTTTCCAATTAATTTATTTTAATTTTATTTCGTTAAAATAAATTTACTTAACTCTAATTACAAAATTAAACTAAACTAAATAAATAAAACAGAAATATAACTAATTACAATAAACCAACAAAAAAACCAAACCAAAGAAAAAAAAAAAAAAACCAAACAAAACCAAAGTGGGCCCCATGGGCCAATTTCCGCCAACTGAGTTGGCTGAAATTGGCCCCCCCCAATTTCAGCCAACTCTGTTGGCGGAAATTGGCCGTGGGGCCCGCGTTTTTTTTTTTTTAAATTTTTTTGCTGTTTTCCGCCAACACTGTTGGCGGAACCTGACTTTTTCCCCAATTTTTCCAAACTTATTTCGGTTAGAAAAATTAAATATAAATTTATTTCGCTACAGTAAATTTTCTGTTAGATTATTCCATTCGATCATTGCTATTTTTTATTTTATAAAAAGGTGAAATGGTGATATTTGCACTTTAGGCCCACCTTCGCTTTCGTTGAGCACACTTGTAGAGAAAGGAAAGATGAAGGGCTCCGGTGCGACCACACGTGTCTACGTCCCGGTTCCGGGATCTGTTTTGCTTGGCAGCGTCGGTAATTCTGCTGATGGTGTCACCATCCGCCACTTTTGTTGCTAGTATTGTTAATTTTAGGTTAGCACTCTCACTAACATTTTTTCTCGTAGATATGTATTGTTAATTAGATTGTTGGTAACTTTTCTATAATCAAATCTTCCCCCTCAGCTAATCTGGGCGCTATTTTGCTTCCTTTTTAGTCCGAGGAGACGGTTCGATTCCTCATGATTTTCTTTATTTTGCACCTTGAACAACTTTATATAATCTGCGTTGAGAAAACCATGTGGCAGTTTCTGTCCCGAATCGATGTGACATGCAATCAGCAGTGGGTGCGTTTCGGGAGTAAGGATTATGAGCGAGTAATCAGTCGCACAGTCTGATTGATTGAGACGAAAAATGTCCGATGCGAATTTTTTTCTTGAAATTTTTTTACTAATCTACTTTATTTATCATATTACAGTTTTTACATAATTTATAAGCCCCATCTATTTGGACGGAAATGTGTAAGAATAAGGGTCAATTACTTTGATTCAAAAAAATCTGACAAAAATATTTTTTCACCATTGTCTTCTTCCTTTTACCACTCATCCCTCTCCACTCCCCTCCCCCACCACCCACCCCCCACCGTCGACCCCCTCCCCCCGTGCTCATCCTGAGCTCGCACCCACCTCCCCCTCCCTGCAAACGCATCCCCTTCCTCTCGCGCCGTCGACCCCCCCCCCCCCTCCCCGCTCTCGTCCCCACATCCTAGTGCTCGCCCCCACTCCCTACCCCGCCGCCATTGTTATTGCTGCAGCTGCTCCTACCTGCGAGGGCAGAGAGGGGGTGTCGATTGCGGGGAGAGGGGGGGGACCGAGCGCAGGTGTTGCAGAGGCGTGCGACGGAGGCGAGCGATAGAGGGCAGCAGTACATGGAGAAGGGCATTTTTGTCCAAAATTTTAGATCAAATTTGTTGATCGTCAGTTTTGGACAAATTCTATCAAAAGTGGAAAGAGTTATAGATTATGTAAAAAAATGTAGGGTGCATGCTTAAATATTGTAAAGAAAGTGGGAGTAACTCAAATTAATTTTTTTTTTTGGAATTAAGACAAATTTAATGATGATTGTGACCTGTCAATCTTGTATGCTTACTGTTCGATACGATGCAACGATGAGAAGCCGAGACATTTTGATGAGGTAGTGGTGGTGTTTGGCACGTCTAATTTGGCTAAGATCTGGTTTCGAGCACCTGGTAGATAATGTTGGTGAACCAAACGGAAAAAGGAGAAAAATCGTTGGGGCCGGGCATGGCATGCGATTCCTTTTTGGATGTGAATGGTGGCAATAGCCGGTGGACCCGTTAGGTGAAGGGTCGAGGTCGCCTGGCCCGTGATACCGGTGCTGGCCGATGGCTACTGCTGCCATTTGCTAATCGGCACACATCGAACCCCCCTCTCTCTCTCTCTCTCTCTCTCTCTCTCTCTATATATATATATATATATATATATATATATATATGAGTAATAGGTTTATATTTCTATATAAAATTTATATGTGGATCAATATAAATTGAGTGTACTAATGTACATGGGTGCACATGAGATAAAGGAATCCATTCATATTGGTCCACATGTATATTACTTGTATAGAAATATGACTCATATCCCGTTTACTCATATATATATATATATATATATAAGACTTAAAAACAGTTTTAAATTGAACCGTCTAAGTCGTATATAAATACTATACTAACTATTTTCTTAAAAAATAACTAATTATTTAACTATCTAATATTTATTTACAACTAAAAATTTCTAACTCAAGTTGATAAGGTGGAAGTTGTTTTTCTTGATTGTTTGAGTTTGATTCCTAGAAACAATATTATTTATAATAATTTTGTATTCAAATTTTTTAACATATTTTTTACCCACGTGTAATGCATGTGCACATTACTAGTATATATAACGTGTCATTCCAAATCATTTTTTTTATGTGGCAGCTGATGTATGATGTTAAATATGATTATCTGACACCTATTATGGCAACTGATATAATAAAGTTGAACCAACAAATTAATTATCTAATTTTTTTTGGTTAATTTAAAATTAATTTTAAAATTTGTCATGTCAATTTTTTTTTTTAATAAGAAGAGATAGTTTAGAAAAATACTTAGAAATCAAATATTATATTATTATAATATAAGAGGGCCTAGCATTAATTTCTTAACTGCATAACTTGCTAATCTAATTGCATTTTGTACGTTAGCTGGGTTAACGTCACGAATAATATTCTGAACACTCGGATTACAGAACGCTTTTCCATTTTGTTCTGTACTTGTAGACTTGTAGTGTCGGTAAGCTAGCTTCTTCCTGTGGTTCCTAACTTCGTATCATTTCCGTAGCCTAATTTGTATACGCAGGTTATGTGTCGTGGCACTTATGGCCTGTATTATTTTTCTTCTTTTGTTTTGTCGAACTTGTTCGATATTCAGCAACTTAAAATGGAACCATTCTAATGCTTCAGTCTGCTGATAATTACGAAGCTTTTGCTTATTATATATGGTATTAAACGCATTCCAATCTCTTAATAGTTTGATCAACAAATTTTGTATATCTTATATTTTTACATTTGAGATGTCCGACGATACGCAGAAAAATTTACGTACGCAACACTTTATGTATATTGTGTTGCATGTCATTTGGACATATTGTTTTCACATCTCTTTCGCAATTTAAAAACCGCCTATGTAGTTGCCAGGGTGTATTTGCTGAACAAATTTTAAGGACACCAATACGAATAAAGATACAATAAATATACAGAATATCCAAAACACGGTCATTTTCTGCAGACAAAATAGTATTTCCATTTACAATATAATATATGTGTGGACACATTTTGTCATTTTTGTGCAACGTAGACATTTGGTAAAAAGAAGTGTCGAGCATTAACCTACTTTATAATTGAAGTAGGTCGATACAGCATAGTTTCTTTGGTGGTCCGGCGGTGGTTAGTGTTTTTTTCGAGATTCCAACCATCTTTTTTTTTTTTTTTAATCTAATGCTTTCAAGAACACAAGTTCAGGAGGATGACATGTACCATCACATGTCGCATTTGCCTAGGTGATGAATTGAGTTATATTATCAAAGCTTGATTGAACTACCACTGATAATAAAGTATAGCATCGACAATAAAAATAAATTTCTCTACCCCTACTTTTGATTTTCTTTCCATATATTAGCAAGTAGTTGCAGGTAGCAGGTTGGCCAGAGTCAGCTTCACGAGCGCAAGACTGGATCATGCGCTTAGAGACTTCATCAACACTGGTGATGTTTCCATTACAGAGCAGACTACTTCTGATATTTTTAATTTATACTTCTATTAAGTACAGATCAGTTCCATTACAGAGCAGACTACTTCTGATATTTTTAATTTATACTTCTATTAAGTACAGATCAGTTGGCGATTCGTACTAAGTTCTCCATCACTGACCGCACGTTGGAAGACTTTCTCTGCGAGCAGACTACTTCTCTTTTGCTGATCAAGTCCATGACAGGTTCCGAACGAAATTCGAGTTTTTATTTTTTTATTTTTTGAGATATCCTACCTAACATTCTAAACTTTGTGCACGATACGTAACATGTCTTTTGGACCCACTGCTCCCAATTTTTACCAAATAAATGGAAGGAACAATACGTATTGATATTTTGTCACCTAACCAGGGTCTTACACTACGAAAATATGATGAAATTGCGACGTTTTTAGTGACGTAGTTGTCGAAGGTTGCTAATTTTAAAGAATTTAGCGATTCCATTAAAAAACGTCGCTATACGCCGATGATAGCGACTCCATTAAAACGTTAGCGACGTTCCATGACTACAATTACTATAATAAAAATAAATGTCGCTAGGTAGTCGCTAAACGTTGCTAACGTTTAATTGTTAGCGACTTTGGCCGACGTTTTTTTACTTAAGTCGCAGTATATTATTATTTCAGCGACGTTAAACGTCGCTAAGTTATTTCATATAGGGTTTGACGAATTCATTTCACCCCCCCCCTCCAGGCGCCCCACCGCGACCCCCCTCCGGCCGCATCCTCCTACCTTCGGTGAGGCTCCGGCTCCCCTCCTCCCTCCGGCGTCCTCCTCCTCAATCAGTGAGCTCCTCTCTCTGACTCTCTAGGGTTTTCAAGGACGGACAAACGGACACGGACACACACTGACAAGACAAGACATGACACGACACACACACTAACCCAAACTCGAACACACACACGCGCGGACACACTAAAACATCCGAACACTAACCCTAATACATACACGGACACGACAGACACGGACACGGGACACTTAGGTAAACCCTAACCCTGTTCAATTACTGATTTTTTTTCGCGTTTGCCGCAACTTCCGTTGTCGCTTCATGACGCTCAGACTGTTCATCCACAAACGATTCAAGACTGGAACCCAACATATTTCGATGACAGATTTTGTGCGTGTGTGTGTTTCACACCATTTTAGGGAAATAATTTCATGATTTTCATCCATTATCAAGACTAAGAGGGCTATGCCAATTGTTATGCTTTGTTCTATTTTTGCCAGCTACATGTATCGTGTGGCATACATTCCTTGTGGTATACCACCCAGGAGCGGACACATAAATATAAAAGAGGGGGTTCAACATCAAATGTCAGTTCAAAATTTTGCTAAATAAAGTGTGCTACATCAAAATTTTGATGTTCCTTGCAGTACCTATCGAGTTAATGATACTGCTACAATCTGGTTGTTCCATGCAACATCCATCGAGTATGTATATTTTGTTAAATAAATTTCGCTACATAAAAAAAATATTTGATTAATAATATTCATCATCAATTAGCTACTTTCGAAGAAGGTAAAATTAGGGTTATTCAAGTCCTTAACTACTCATCATCAAATTACTTAAGCATATACATCATAATTGTAAGTTTTGTTCAAGATACACCTGTGGCCGGCCGGTAGGCAAGGGAAGCGATCGAGGAGCTACTACAAATGCTTACTCCTGATCAAGATACACATGTTGACTCCATTTGACCCAAAGTGTGTCAGTCCCTAATACTACAACTAATATTTTAGCTCTGTGAGTCCTGATTCAGTTACTGATTTTTTGACACTTTTGTCGTAACTTTCGTCGACGCTCCACACCACTCAGACTATTTTTCCACAGTCGAATCAAGACTGAAACCCAACACAGACACGACACATACAATGACACATAGAGACACGGATACGACAGACAGTGACACGGGACACTCAGCATGGCATGCATTTTCCAACACTGGGTCGATTTCGATGATGGAATATTTTTGTCGCATGGTATGTATTTCATTGTATACATAATGTTTTAATCAAAGTAGGATAGAATATTTAATTTTAGTAACATACAATATATTTTTTAACAGGTTCGGAGGGGTGAGGACGCTAACATGGTGACAGTCTTTCTCGCCATCCATAGGAAGGGCGGACAGCTCATCGATTAGAGGGCCACGCCGAATTATGTAAGTATTTTTTTATGTTTTGTTAATTTTAATATAACTTAGAAAATATACAAATAAATATTTATGTAGTTAGTCATATGTACCTTAGATATGTATATTAACAGTTATGCATGATGAGTGGATAGTAAGTAGTAAGCTTATCGAGAGATACATATTTTTTAGGATGAGTATCTTAGGCTCCGTGAGCGGTCGACCCAGCCTACCCAGGGAGAGGCCGAAAGTTCCTCGCAGCCCCCCGCCCACACAGCTCCATCGCCTGACGAGCTATGGATGACCATCGTTGGTGGTCTGCTGAGAGGTACGTACTACGGTACGGGATCCTACGATGTCTATGTTGTGTCGTAGTCCTCTAGGACCCCTTCTGCCAGTGTGCATACCACACAACCCTCCCCAGAGTTGGTACGAGCCCAGCAGAAGAGAGTTGACCATCATATTTTGTCTCTGCGTGACGAGTTGATGCAGAGGAATACGTCGCAGCCCACACCGCAAACGGACGATGCGACGATCGTAGCACATTTTGATTCATTTGAGCGTAGCTTAGCGAAGCTGAGGGATCTGGCTTGTCGAGAGAGAACAACATGACGACGCTACAGGGGTCTCATGTAGCTATGAGCGATGCACGGACGAGGCTACAGACGTCACATGTTCAAATGAGCCAGTTAGTGGAGTAGAGTACTGTGAGGATGTTATCTGTCATGGATACTTGCAATGCTCGATTGACATCGTTGGAGCATATGCGTCCTCCTGGTTCGCCGGCATCGGCATCGACATCTACATCGACTGCACAGACTCCTCCATCGGGTACCATGATGATTTCACTAGAGGAGTGGGCCTCGCTGATATCCCATATTCGCAGTGTTACTCCTCCTGATCAGCAGTAGTTGTTCTCCTGGGCTCGTCGCAGTGTTCCTCCTCCTCCGGATCAGCAATAGTCCTACTTAGGATAGTTTATTTGTTTGTGAGTTTTGGCCCATGATCTTGGGTCATTTATGTATTTATTTCATAGATTTATTGAGGTAGTGTTTCAGACTTTATTTATTGACACTCGGTACTAGTTGTGATGCTTACTAGATATTTATTTTGAGACTTAGTTTATAATTTCAATGTGTCTATTTCTTTAAAATTTACTTTATTATGTATATTAAATGCATGAAAATTGACCGGTGTTGAGTGTTCCATCGAAGGGGTCGATGAAACTAAAAAAAATCAACAGAGTGTTGCTCCGGGTCTAATAATATAAATTGTGAATTGATAAACTGTATGCATATGTAGTGTAATAAATATAAAAGCAACATTTCTTTTAATTTTGTTTTTAAAATTAGCGACATTTAGCGACGGGTAGTGACGTTTAGTGACAGTTTTTTGCGTCGCTAATATGTATCGTAATATCGCTACTCTGTACAGGTAACATCGCTAGGAGTCGCTAAACGTCGCTGATATACTGACATGACGATATTTCCCATGTCAGCTATACGTCGCTAAATTTGTCGCAATACGTCGCTAAAAACAAAAATATTGGCGACGTTTACCAACACCTAACACTACCAAAATAAGTCAAATCAGTGACGAATTTAGCGACTCTGGAAGACGATGTCGCTAATTTTATTGTAATTAGCGACGTATCAAAATGAAGTCGCAATACGTCGCTATTAGCGACTTTCAACAACGTTTAGTAACTACCTTTAGTATTATAAAATATAACGTCGGTGACTAGTCGGTAAACGTCGCTATATTTTTCATAACGACGACGTTTACGGACCCCACACCTTATATGTCACAGTATAATAAAACTTTTGCGACGTTTAGCGACGTCAGGTATAAACATCGCTAAATTAATTCATATAGGGTTCCTCTAGTTTGTTCGACTTTTCATTCTCTCCCCAAAAAAATTATTTCCCACCCCTCCCCCATTGTTCCCACCGACTACCTCCGAGCCCCCGGCGAGCCCAATCCTCCCCGGAGACCCACCCGGCGCGGCGACCCCTCGACCCCTCGACTTCACCCCTCTTCTCCCCACGACCCCCTGACGCGACTCCTCCCCCTCTGGTACGGGTGATCCTCTTCGACGTAGTCCTCCTCCGTCGAGCCCTGCCTCAGGCGCTCCTCCTCCCTTCCTCCCCGCTCGGTAAACCCTATCCCAGACTCGGACACAAACATGACACACACACACACATACACACAGGACACAATCAGGACACACACTGGCACATGGACACACTTACACATGACACAACCCTAACCCTGACATAGACACGGACATATGGACACACACACATTAGACACAATCTTCGATACATAGGACACACGCATGGACACAGACACACACAGGCACACATACGGACACACACCCTAGTTAATATAAAAAATTATTGCACAATTCGAAAATTTGGTTGCATAATTAGGAATTTGGGTAGTACATAGCTATTTGTGTTCATGTGTGTCCATTTAGATATATATTCTATATTTGATTATCAGTATGCTATATAGTAGTTTTGTGAGCACCTTGATTTTTATATAGGATTAGTTCGGTAATTAATAATCATTTTTTCATATTAAATATATATTCGATAATTTAATTGAACTTTGGAAACCAACCACCATGGTTTTAAGATCTTGAGTACAACACTAGCCTTTCCCTTCCAACCAACCTAGCATGCTCAACTTAGACGAGTCAAATTAGGCTCCTGTCATGACTGTCACTCACAAATTCGCAATCCCTGGCCTTGTTTTGGTCGCACAACTTTTGCGACACAATTACGAGGAAACGATGATTAATTAACCCCTTTGTTGTGGCGTACAATGTTAACACACCACACCAACCTATTGCTTCCAACTAAATCACTCTTATGAGCCTAACTGGTCATATTACGTGTATGACACTCGAGTTGTGTTATTCGAACCCCTGCATACTTCCAATATAATATTAAATAAAAAATAGATTTTATGGATTTATTTAACTAATTTAATATTCATTCATATTTAGTAAATATCTTTTGAATTAATATGAATTGGGTTGTAAATTATTTGTTGGAAGAAATATAATTTTTGTAGAATTTTTTCCAAGTACCTAACTATTTTTGGAAATTTTCTATAAATTTAAGAAAATGAATTAATCAAGAAAGGAAAAGAAAAAAATAAAATAAAATAAAAAGAAATCCTAACTACTCTACCCAACCCGTGCACAGGAGACCCCAACCCGTGTAAGTCCCCTTCCCATATATATATATATATATATATATATATATATATATATATAATAGCATGTACATGCATAAAATCCTAACCTTAATCCTAAACCACACCACCTCCACTATCACCCACGCCTCCACCCTCCAGGCGACACCTACGCCGGACCCCGACCACCCAGGCGGCCGCCCCCGGCCACTCGTTGACCACCCTGACCCCTCGCCACCGTCGTCGCCGAAGCAGCGCCGGAGCGCCGCCGCAGTCACCTCCAGGGCGTTGTACGCAGCAACAGCAGCAGCATCATCCTTCCCTGCGAGCCCATCTTTGAGGTACGTGAACGCCCTCCTCGCTCAATCGTTTTATGAGATTTTTGTCCGTAAACATTCACAATATAAATGCCATCAAACCCTTCAAGAAGTTTGATTTGGATGATCTATATTAGGAGAAATTCGAACCGAAAGTTGGTCTAAAAACCTACATTTCAAACAATTTCAAAATTGTCCAAACACCTATACTTTGAGGGCTATAACTCTCAACCTGCTTGGCCAAACTGAGCTATTATTTTTCTTGTGTAACACCAACACAACCAAGATTATATCCCTTTAAATAGTTTTATTTATTTATGTTTTAATTTTAATTTATTCTGTGTTGAAAGTGCGGAAAACATGTTTTTAAAGAACCAAAAATCTCTGATACGGGGTGCGTCCCGCCAAATGAGGCCACGTCGTCGAGTGTGAATTATACCTAATGGTGCATAACGTGAACGCAGTCGTGTGGGCTTTCGCGGAACTTGATTTCGATGTGTGCACAAGCCAGAATCAATGCGTATCCGCTAAAAAATATCGTATCAGCATATTCCGACATCTCGCTATAACTTGGTTTGTACTCATCGGTTCGCAACGAAACTTATGCCATTGGGCTCAAAGTGTAACGTTGGTCCTATGATCCAAGTTTGGTTCGAATCAGAGAACGTTGACGAAATACCGTTTCGTAGGACCCTTGGATCCACATGACGGACGATTTTGTGATCAGCTCATCGGAATCCAATTTTGGACATTCTCTTAGGTTTGTATCTTCATTTTGGACATGTAGACACTAAGTTTGATGAATTTGGAGAATTTTGTCTTCGACATATTTTTCGGTGCGAAGTGGGCCACTTGTGGACCCCGTTTTGACCCAAAACTGTTAATTTTATCCCTGTGTCCAAATTGGACTTATGGGTAGTCAATTCTAGCTATTTCAAGTATTCTGAGAATATTGGTGATATTTTTTTCAGCATCCAGAGGTGTACATACAGATTCTACTTTCCCAGGAGTAGTTGACGGAGTTCAGAATTCAGGCTAGTGTACCTTGCCAAACTTGCAGTAGATCATGTTATATTATCTACTTGTGTTTCTATTATCTACTTGTGTTTCTTTATATATATATATATATATATATATATATATATATATATATATATATATATATATATATATATATATATATATATATATATTGTGCCTGCTCAACCTAGGATCGTGAGACGTTGCTTAGCATTCGAACAAGATTTGGGTGTCGACGCCGTACGCAGAGTCGTGTAACGTCACTTAGAGAGTTGATTTCATGATCCTATTTTTTCTTGCTTGCTTTATCAAGTACGCCATACCATAGGACACATGACACTATTTTATGTGCCAGAATCTTTCTTGAGTTATTCTTGGTAATTCTGTATAGGCTTACAGGATTCGTGATATGAGACTTGCATATTATATAGATATTATTATGACTCGTTGTACTAGCTAGAGGTCATGAACTTGCGTGTTATGGACATGAGACATTGTGGACATGAGATGTGAGGTTACATTGGGTGGGGAGAGACACACATGCTACAGGCTGAATATGTTACATATATACTATGTTACTGGAGGTGCTTTAGTCTCTATACCAGAGCTTGGCAGAGTTACTGGCCCTACGAGATACTACTTGCTGCTATGGACACCCCAACACAGAGCCTATATTGGTCCCAGCCTGAGTAATAGTGATGCTCTCATTTGTATTTTACTTAGCTGGTTACATAGCATGCCTGAAGATCTATTTATATTTACTTGCTACATTTTATTTGGCTTTAGTGTTTATTGTACCTTGCTATGTCCCCTGTGGACCTGGATCCGAATTATGTCCCAAGGTGTAGACGAAGAGAGCTATCCCGAGGTTTACGGGACAGGTGCTGCTATTGGAGAAGTACAGGTTGCAGAGGACGAGGTTGTTCCGGAGGACTTCTCTTGAGCACATAGTATTCCCACCATTCATTTATTATGCTTAGTGTTCTAGATATTTGATCTTATAGTGACTTCTGGATTTTGTACTTGGAGTTATTTTTCTTTCCATTTTGATGACGGGTTATTTCCCGTGATATTATTTATATTGATTTGGTTGGACAGATCATTTTATATTATTGTGACTGGACTTATCTTTTTGTGATTTCATTGCTTATTGTGAATGAGATTAGATATATAAACTGTGACAGGTATTTGTAAACCATTTGTATGTATTACAGCTTAAGTGGACTCTAACGGGTCCATTAAATTGGATTTGCCCATTGGAATTGTGCTGCTGGGCATTGCCAGGTGGCTAGTCCCTTGGTATTTTGGGATTGGGGTGTGACATAGTTTTTGTGATGGCCGATGCAGGTCTAAGAATATATTACTTTGGTTTCAACTAAGGGACCGAGCAAGCCAGCGATTGGGATAAAAATAAATTTATAGGATCTCATCCATATTTGACACGTTCTTGACCTTTATATCAGACTCGAATAAATTCCTTGACTTGCATCATGCTTGATTCAACTGTTCAACCCTACACTGATCCCGGCACATGAAGAGAAGGCAAAAAAAAAATTTGATGGACTGAGTTTTGAACTACCAAGACAAATTGGCTCAATTGTACCTACTTCTTATACGGATGTCCTTGCCACAGCTCGACGCATGGAGCACATCCACATGAGGAAATCCAGCCAGAAGAGACCATATGCATTAGTACCAGCTCGAGCACCACACTGGAAGCCTGCAAAGCGACCCCAGATGAATCCACCACAAAGAGCAGCATCACGAGCCCCATCCCTTCCTGCTTGTCACTACTGTGGCAAGATAGGCCATATTGAGAGGGAGTGCAGACGTAAATTAGGATTATGTTTAGCTTGCGGATCCAGTCAGCATTTAGCCAGGGATTGCCCTGAGCGTCGGGGAGGAACACCGATGGTTCATCGACCCGCTTGACCAGCACCAAAGCCAGTCCAATAGCCACATCGACCAGCTTATCCAGTACCTAGAGCACCACAGGTAGGAGATAGAGGATTCAGACCACCAGCACCGGAAGGATATCAGCCGAGGCCACCATTGGCATCACAGGCAGCACCCTTCCAGTAGTCCCAGCAACAACAGAGGTCACCACCACAAGGACGTGGACAGGCTTTTACGATGACAGTGGAGGAGCCACAGACTCGAGGAGTAGCGAATATCGAAAAGATTTAGTCTTATCATAGCTAGCTATAGTAACGAATATTCCTAGTAATACTTTAGCATGTTGTAAACCCCCTAAAATTTTAAATTTTATTTAAAGTAATTTTTATAAAATTATTGAATTTCTTTAGCGTATATTCATAGTTAATTAGAAAATAAATTGTATTGATTTAATTTACTTAGATAAATACTCATTTATAATTATTGCACAAAACTATTATTTTTATTTTATTTTATTTTAGGAATCCTTGTTGAAGGGTGATAGATTTTTTAGAATTTATTTTTGTGTATAAATGTTCTTTTTGCATTTTTATATAACCTCATCTATATATGTAAATATATATGTTAATAATATATAGTTAATAATAGTCATAATAATAATATTGTTAATAAAAAGAAAAAGAAAAGAAAAAGAAAAGATAACTAAACCTAAAAACTAATAAAACCTAAATCATTCCTAAAACCTAAACTACTTAAACCTAACTAATCCTAAACTAGACCTAATTCCTAAACCACCCCCCATCCCCCCCTCCCCCCCGCGAACCCCTCACAGCAAAACCCGCAGGAGCCCGATTCCTCTCCATGTCTCTCTCTCTATATATATAAAAACTCAAACCATAACCCTAACCCCGACCTCGGGCCGACCTCCGCCTCGACGCCAACCCCCCGACTCCGTTCGCCGCCGGCAAACGCCGCCGATCAGCTGCCCACGCGCGAATGGCAGTAGCAGCGCAGCCCCCGAGTCCCTATCTTCAAGGTTGTCACGCCCCAGTCCCAAAATACACGGGACCAGGCCATGTGGAATTGGCCAGCTGACACGACTCCGAAGGATATCTCAATTTAATGGATCCTAACGAAGCGTGCTACGCTGTCCTAAAATACTAACAAGCCTAATATGCTAATATATAGCAGTCAATGTCTAATCTCATCCACAGAATACAATATCATAAAGACTGAAATAAATGTCGGTAAATAAAATACAAGAGTCTGAATATCCATAATACATCTGAAATAGTCTGAATGGGGACAAACCCACTGAAATACAGAAATGGAAATAAAGTGCAGAAGAAGTAAGATAACTAGACTAGAGTATCAACTAGCTAGATATGAAAACTCTAGTCCGATGCAGCTGTGTACTCAAATCACAGGAACTCCCCTGGAAATGCCTCGTAGTCCTCAATCAGGAATCCTGTCTCTACTCCCGCTCCGTAGATGGTCGGGTACAAGTGCTCGTCCGGATCTAGAAGAGAACCAGGTCCTCAGAGGGACGTAACAAGATACAGAAATGCATGCTATAAAGTATATACTGTGTAAACTCAAGGGTAATCTAACCAGATAAGTGAAATGCACTTTGAAGATAACCCTGGTACGTATGGGTAGGTGAAAGGTATAAAGCATAGCGTCGAGCCAGAGGCTAAGTACCTGGCATTAGCTGTAAACTAAATGCCAGGAGTATATATGCTGACTACATCACTGATCATGATAGCGCGCAGCTAGTAACCTCTGCCGGATGTATCGACAAGCATATATGCCCATAACCGGGAACCTGAGCCCATAACCGGGTAACACATGGCCCATAACCGAGTAACACTGAGGCTCACGGCCCCGCAGTTTACTTTAAAACTACGGTGGCCAAATGTCTGTCCCACACGCCTACTAATTGTCTTCCCCGCCCAACGTCAATGTACAAGTCGCGAATGCGACGTGGACACCTCATACTATGATTCAAGTCGCTACAGAAAATAAACAACTAAGCTAAACGCCGTCACATGTGCTGCTAATACTGATGGCCAGTCGATCATGAAGCACGTGTCCCTACATGAACTCACTCTGTGACGTGTTAAGATACGTGTCAAGGCCTGGGAAGTCATATTGATAACTCCTCAACTTTAGGTGGGTCCATTAGACACTAGGTCAGACACAAGTCCTAACGTCAACGCCTTCGTTGACTGCACCCGAGTCTTCTCGGACGCGCACAGTTAATAATAAAGCAATAGATTATGCAACTAGATAACATCTGCATTTAAACAGTATCAACAAGGCAAGGTATACTTGTCTGAAACTCTGGTGTGCACAAGCAATGCTCCGGAACCAGCAGTCAAGGTAGCACCGTCTCGGTTGCCTACGAACAGATAACCCAAAATTATAATTCACTACGTTGCACTAGCATAACTACTTATGCTAACATAGAGTAGGTATACATACACAACACCTATGCATGTATCTACATTAAATAATATATATAGTATAGTATATATTATACTTAAATACCGATATATATATAAAAGACATTATATATATATATATATATATATATATATATATATATATATATATATATATATATATATATATATATATATATATATATATATATTTAATTAATACATATATAATATATATACATATTTAGAGCATAATAATATATAGCATTTATATACTTAATATAAATATATACATATATATAAATATACTATAAATATATATGAATTGCAAGAAGAAAAATAATAATAAAATATATATGTTATATATATTTTATATACTTAATAATATATATTTATATATAATAATATATATATACATATTTATAATAATTTAAATAATAAAAGCATATATATATATAAATATACATACATACATATATAGCTACTTATAATATATATATATATATATATATATATATATATATATATATATATATATATATATATATATATATATATATATATATATATATATATATATATATATATATATATATATATATATATAATAACACATAATATGGTAGATATATACTAATTATATATATATACTGTATATACAGATTTAATAATAAAATACATATATACATTAATAATACAAATATGTATAAATATACATATATACATAATTATACATATATACAATTACATATAAATAATTAATATGAATATATATATATATATATATATATATATATATATATATATATATATATATATATATATATATATATATATATACATATACATATATACATATATATATATAGATATAAATAATATATGTAATATACATAATATATATATATATATATATATATATATATATATATATATATATATATATATATATATATATATATATATATATATATATTATATATTCATGCTAAAATACACATATATATATTTAATTTACAGTTATATAATCTGACTATATATATAAATATAATATATTTATATATAAATAATATATACACATATATATAATACAATATATAAATAAATATGTATATATATATATATATATATATATATATATATATATATATATATATATATATATATATATATATATATATATATATATATATATATATATATACATATACATATACATATATATAAAAGAATACAAAAATACATATATATATATATATATATATATATATATATATATATATATATATATATATATATATATACATATTTAAAATATATGATATAATATTATATATATTGTATATATATATACTGTAATAATATTATAATAATTATATAACATATATAATTATATATAATATAATATATATAAATATATATATATATATATAAATATAAATATAAATATACATATATATATATAAATATACTAAATACATACTTATATACATATTTAAATATATAGAAATATAGTATATATACTATAATTATAATAATCAATATATATAATTATATATATTATAATTTATATCTAAATATATATATATATATATAAATATATATATATATATACATATATACATACATATATATTTATATACGTATTTACGTATAAATAGGGGGGTATTTATACCTGACAGGTGGGGGACCCACTGGCCGTCGTCGCCGGCAGGAGGAGGTAGGTGGTCCGGCGGGCGGCTGGCCGGAACGGTGGCAGCAGCAGCAGTTGCAGTCAGCACCAGCAGTTTGCAGCGGCTGCAGCGGCGGCTGCGGCGGCGGTGCAGGGCGGGTGATCGTCGGGGGAGGTGACGGCAAAAGGTACGGTGGTGGTGGCGGGGGTCTGAGGTGGCCGGGAAAGAAGTTCGAGGCGGTCTGGTGGGGTGCTTGAGTTACAGTCGGGGAGGGCGGGAGTCGCTGTGGAGGAGCTGGCGGTGGCTGCGGTGGTCGTGGGACGGCGGGAAGGTGATGGTTCGGTGGAGGGGGTTGGGGCGGAGAGGATGGTGGCGGTGGCGGTGGTCTGAGGTGGCGGGGGTGGTGGCTTTGGGCGGTCGGTATTGGGGAGGTGCTGCGGTGTGGGTGTAGGGGTTGGAGCTGCGGGGGCTGCCGGCGGTGGCTGCGGCGGCTAGGGCGGCGCTGTGGCGGCCGGGGAGGAACTGAGGGAGGGGCGAGGCGGTGGAGTAGATGTCAGAGGTGGGGGTGGCCGTAGGGGGCTGAGGGTAGGGGTCGGGTAGTGGTGGTGAGGGGTGAGGGTGTTGATGTGAGGATTTTTGGGATTTTAGGGTTTCTCTTGGTATTTGGGTTTTTGTGTAGGTTTAAGGTGAGGTTACATGTAGTATTTGTAGGTGAGAGACAGGGGGGGCTGCCTTGGGATTAGGGCCGACTTGGTATTATTTTTGGGGAGTTGGGGAGGCTTCATCATGATGAGGGGAGGGCTAGGATTAAGGGGTTCAAAATATAGGGTGGAGATATGTCCCCAAAAAGTAATGTAGGTACATAAAAATGGGGGAGAGAAATTATGATGGACCGGTCAAGGGAAGGGGGTCTCATTCTTCATGTGGTTGGACCAATGAGAGGGGGGCACCTCACTGCAAATTTTCATAAAAGCTCCTGAACAATTAGGAAATTGCACAAAAGCTGAAATTGAGGATTTGATGTGACAAAACACCATGTTTGGTATTTTGTATTGGACTAAAATAGTGTATGGTATTTTGTATGAGGCTTGTGGGTGTGTGTGTGGGTTTGGGTTAGAGTTGGGTCTAATTTGAGTGAGGTTGGGTCACTACATTAATTTAATTAAAATTAATGCGCTAGGTGTTATTTAATTAATTAAAAATAACCGAGGGGTCAAAATTGGGTGGCTCAAGCGTCATGGGCGTGGTAGGCTTAGAGTATAATAATATCATAACTTGGGCTGGACAAAACAGGTTAAGGTTGGGTCTCAATCTCGATTGGAACGGACAACGAACGTAAATATGCAATTAATTGAATTTATGTACGGACGTTTGTAACGACTTTTGTGCGACTAAAATCAGACACACAAATGAGTATCCGTGAGTTACAAGAAGGTCATTATGGTAGGTTGGCATGTCTAGGCAAGGTGTATAAAATTTGTTTCAGGGTAACAGCTAGTGTAGTGTCCTAAATATCGGAACAACGGTAAGGTGTCCTAAGTAATAAAATCACTGCACAACTAAATAATACTTTGTATAATAAATTCTAATTAGCACCAAAATAACCCTAATCTCTTTATCTAAGTTAATTAAAATAAATTTTTGGTCGAGGGGGTTTACAAAGGTATTATATCTCCCTTATCTCTGATTATTTTTGCGAGCGGTTTGTCCGTGTACGTTCACAACCTAACCCTCTAGGATTTTCCTTCGAGCGGGACGAGTTTTCGTGCCCGGGATTGATCGAAAAATCGATCGAAAGTTGGCCGAAAAAATGACCAAAAATAGTCCAAAATTTTGACCCAAATCCCCATGTTCATGCCTAATTTGCCACCAACCTGTTTAATATTTTCAAAATCTAATTGAAGGTTTTTCTTCTCTATATAACCGAGAATTTAACTGTACTTTTAGTTTTTATTAATTTGTTTTAATTGTTAAATTATTCGACCTCCAAAACGACCAAAAACTTGATCTTCAAAACTTAGATTTTTGTGATACAGAGTGCGCTCTGCCAAATGGGACCACCTCGTCATATACCAATTGTACCAAAAGGCGCGTATGGTATATCCTGACGTGTGAGCTTTCACAGAAGTTTATTCGGACGTGTGTGCGCGTCAGAATCAACCCGTATACGTAAAAAGTCTTCGTATCGCGACTTTTATAAAATACCACCCCACTTTGTGTGCGCTCGTCGGAATGCGACGAAACTTACGCCATTTGAATCTTGGTATCACGCTGATCCTGTGACCCAAGTTTCACGCGATTCTGAGATAGTTGACCAAGCCGCCTAATTGCGGGTCCCATGGTTTGACTTGAAGGGCGGATTTGTGATCGGCTCACCGGAATCCAAAAGTGGGCATACCGTTGAGTTTGTATCGACGTTTAGAATTTATTTGACATATAATTTATCCCACTTAGAGACCTTTACCTCTGGCACGTATTTTGGTGCAAAGTGGGCCACATAGGGATCCCGCTTTAACCCAAAATTACCGTTTTGTCCCAGCGTCCAAATTGGACGAAAGGGTAGACTTTTCTGAATACCTCGCTTATTTCAGAAATGTTGGTGATATTTATTTCAGCATCCGGAGACGTTCATTCTAATGCCATAGTTTTTGATCCCTTGTGCTTGACGTTTGGATGCTTACACTTCGCAGCTTTCTTGCCAGGCAAGTATACCTTGCCAAATTGCTTAAAGTACTTTGCATGCTTATCATATTTTCATATATTTATATATGTATTTTTTTTCAGTCATAATTATATATTATATACGTTGACATGCACTTGACACATAGTATCATGGGAGGGGAGGACAATCAGTAGGCGTATGGGCTACCCACTCTAGTAAACCGTAGTAACTAGTATGCACTACGGTAGTTGTGTCACGATGGTCGCTACCCTCGCGGTATGTCGATTGATGGTGTCACGATGGTCGCTACCCTCGCGGTATGACAGCTTCTGTTGTACATGGACGTATGTGTGAGTTGTGAGATAGATAGAGTAGCATACACATATCCATACGTCAAAAAGTTGTCCTCACTATGCATTTTCATATAGATTGTCTAGTACAACGTAGTTATATATTTTCTATCTATAATGCATATTTTACTGTATTTAATTGGCATGCTTCTATGTATCTTGTTACGTCCCTCTGAGGACCTAGTCCCTTTCCAGGTTTAGACGATCTTGACTATTCGCAGGAGCACGGATCAGGACATGCTACTTCTCTCTCTTTCGAGGAGGTCTTCTCTTCGAGGAGGTCTTCTCTTCTAGTCTCTATGATCATTAGATAATGTAATTATTTTGTTTCTCTTATATTCTAGTTTGGTAGTAGATTTTTCTTCACCCAACTACTTGTTCTTATCAAGCATTTTATACTTGATTCAGTTATATAGTTGATTGGTTATTTAATTTTGTGGATGAGATCTAGTTATGCCCTGTGACCGATAACATAAAACCTATACCACTTGTGAATTGTTATTCATAAATAGCGTACATATGTGTTATGGTTTTCATATATTGGAGTTGCCATATACATACGGTTGGCATGCTTACGTATTCCTAGTCCTACGTCGTTTGGTACTGGGGTATGACATATTTTTGTTGTGGCCCATGCAGGTCGAGAGCATATTGTCTCGGTTACGTTACTGTACCGAGCAAGCCTGCGCATAGGATTAGAGTATAGGATCTCATCCACTTATTTAATCACCTCCCTTGATTTCATTTCGTATTCTTATTTGATTGCTTGCATTGCGCTTGATCCTTTCACAAGGTTAATCTTATCTTTTCTTTCATGCTTGATAGGGGTTAGGAAGATGACTTGTACTAGGTATATACACTCTATTATTCAATAACACTATAAGTTGGGTAGTATGCCTCATAACCTAATATCACATAGTCCTTTTGGCCCATTAATGAAGTATAATTGAATGACACCAACTATAGGCTTGCATAAGAAGATAGTGTTTACACAGATTGTAGAACTTAGAGGCCCATACCCCCATTTGGTCGACTATAGACTTAGACAAGAAGTTAGTATGATAACTGTAGAGGCACAACACCGGACGAGTCTTATCTTCTTTGTGAACTTGAATAATTTTGTACCATCCTTCATCATAATCCAGCATACTTATAATTTTTGGACTACCTCCGCTTATGCTGCTATTTTATAGCCTGGTTTTGCAAGCTTATTCTTTTATCGAGCTTGTTCATGACATATGTGTTATTGGGGATGCATACTAACACATTGTCTAAAATCAGAATTAGTGTATTACGGTCTGATTAACCTTAATACACTTGGTTCGCCCTTCGCATGACTACTTTACGTGGATTGAGATATAGTTGACTCAGCATGTTAGACGAATATACTTGCCCTCTAGACATGTTCGAGCATATCATATCGGTTACATAACTGTACTGATATGAGCATGCAAATAGGAATTTACCAAAATAAGATTTTAATCCACAACTGCCCTGACAACTCTCTTTTTGAATTCTTTAATCGCCTTGAACCCCGTACTTGTATTCTATCACCTCCTCCTTGAATTCTTTATTATTGTTTTTTGTCTTTCCTTATTTCGGAAAGACGAACGCTCGTGTTTAATATAAGTTTGATACACGGAGAGTACTAGATATACCCCATAGGCCAATCACATCACTTTGTGACTATCTTTTGTAATTAAGGGCATATCACATGTGATATATGTGGAGTTAAAAGTTTTGGGGATATGTTGATATTTTAACTAGATGGCATACCCATGATGCTAATGGATGACACAAGTAGCAGTAGTAGTATTCTCTTTCCTATCACCATCTCGTCCCCTTGGGTTGCTCATCTTCTCTTCCATATCCATTCCTTATCCCATGCTTAATTCGTCCTATCGTAGTTGCATCTTTTCGTGCCATCATGAATTATTTGATTTACTTCAACCTCACTCTTATTTTGTTAGTTAAAAAATAAATGGGTTAGTAATAATTAATAACTAAAAAGATGAGTTCATAATGATAAACCTTATGTATATGCACTATAGCAATATCTGTATTCTCTTATTATTTTTAAACCTTAAGTAGCATCCTTTAGTCTAACATGAATTAGTTGGATTGTTGAAATAGTTCATACTTCTAATAGTTTTATAAATTTAGTCAAGACCTTAATTGTTGCCCTAAAACTTAGAATAAGCTTAGGAAAGAGTTGAAGGCACTTATTACGAACTGATGACTATGATAAATCATTGATGAGGTAGCGACCACTGCAGCTAGACCATTATAGTAGAGTAGTCGAATTATTTGCAGACATACTGGATAGTTGGCGTGGCAGTATTAGACTACGATACTTGACGGTTACAAAGAAAAATCAAGGTTATGAGATTCCAAACAAGTATCCCAAAATTCTCGACCCAATGAATAAATTCGCCTTACAACCTTAGACAATAGCCTCAAAAGACTTTGACTACTAGTAGAATTCTTGTAAGTTGTATAGTGTAGACGAGTTAGAGGATAAAATAATAGTGTATAGACAATAAGGGAGGAAAGTGTTAGGGTGGCTGATCATAACCTTTTAGGAAGCGCTGCAAGCTAGCAATAAAGTGTTAATAGCTATAGTGATTTATTACGTATATGGGTTAGTGTTAATTTCGAGGACAAAATTATTGAAAGTTGGGTAGAATATAAACCCCTTAAAATTTTAAATTTTATTTAAAGTATTTTTTATTAAATTATTGAAATTTTTTTAGCGTATTTTTATAGTTAATTAGAAAATAAATTGTATTGATTTAATTTACTTAGATAAATACTCATTTAGAATTATTGCACGAAACTATTATTTTTATTTTATTTTAGGAATTCTTGTTGAAGGATGATAGATTTTTTGAATTTATTTTTGTGTATAAATGTTCTTTTTGAATTTTTATATAACCTCATATATATATGTAAATATATATGTTAATAATAGTAATAATAATAATAATGTTGTTAATAGAAATAAAAAAAGAAAGAAAAGAAAAGAAAAAGAAAAGATAACTAAACCTAACAACTAATAAAACCTAAATCATTCCTAAAACCTAAACTACTTAAACCTAACTAATCCTAAACTAGACCTAATTCCTAACACCCACCCACCCCCTCCCCCCACCCCGCGAACCCCTCACAGCAAAACCCGCAGGAGCCCGATCCCTCTCCCTGTCTCCCTCTCTCGCTCACTCTCTCTCTCTCTCTCTCTCTCTCTCTCTCTCTATATATATATATATATATATATATATATATATATATATATATATATATATATATTAAAAACCTAAACCAAACTCAAACCCTAACCCCGACCTCCGGCCGACCGCCGCCTCGACGACGACCCCCCCCGACTCCGTTGGTCGCCGGCGACCGCCGCGATCAGCCGCCCGCACGCGGATTGCAGCAACAACGCAGCCCCGAGTCCCCATCTTCAAGGTATTATACATCCCTCATCTTTGATTCTTTTTGTGAGCGGTTTGTCCGTGTACGTTCACAACCTAATCGTCTAGGATTTTTCTTAAGCGGGACGAATTTTTGTGCCCTGGATTGGTCGAAAAATCGACAGAAAGTTGGCCGAAAAACTAACCAAAAACAATCCAGAATTTTGACCCAAACCCCCATGTTCATGCCTAATTTACCACCAACATGTTTAATATTTTCAAAATCTAATTGAAGAGTTTTCTTCTCTATATAATCGAGAATTTAACTGTTTTTTAGTTTTATTAATTTATTTTAATTATTAAATTATTCGACCTCCAAAACGACCAAAAACTTGATCTTTCAAAACTAAGATTTTTGTGATACGGAGTGCGTTCCGCCAAACGGGACCACCTCGTCGAATACAAATTGCACCGAAAGGCGCGTATGGTATATCCTGACGTGTGGACTTTCGCGAAAGTTAATTCGGACGTGTGTGCGTGTCAGTATCAACCTGTATCCGTAAAAAGTCCCTATATCGCGACTTTTATAAAATACCACCCCCACTTTGTGTACGCTCGTTAGAATATGACAAAACTTGCGCCATTGTATTCGTGGTATCATGCTAGTCCTGTGACCCAAGTTTCACACGATTCTGAGATAGTTGACCAAGTCGCCTATTCGCGGGCCCCACGGTTTGACTTGAAGGGCGGATTTGTGATCGGCTCACCGGAATCCAAAAGTGGATATACCGTTGAGTTCGTATCAACGTTTAAAACTTTTTTGACATATAATTTGTCCCATTTAGAGACATTTACCTCTGGCACGCATTTTGGTACAAAGTGGGCCAAATGTGGACCCCGCTTTGATCCAAAATTACCGTTTTGCCCCCTGTGTCCAAATTGGATGAAAGGGTAGACTTTTCTGACTATCTCGCTTATTCCGGGAACATTGGTAATATTTACTTCCGTATTCAGAGACGTTCATTCTGATGCCATAGTTTCTAATCTCTTGTGCTTGACGTCTAGACGCTTACACTTCGCAGCTTTCTTGCCAGGCAAGTATACTTTGCCAAATTGCTTACAGTACTTTGCATGCTTATCATATTTTTATATATTCATTATATATGTGTTTTCTTTCAGTCATAATTATATATTATATATATTGACACACAATTGACACATAGTATCATGGGAGGGAAGGACAATCAGTAGGCCTATGGGCTACCTGTCACGCCCCGATCTCCCGCAGGCAAATCGGCCGTTCCCGCTAGGCGGGAATCACCCTCGCCAGCGCTCCCGCGGAACGATCGCTTAACCTATCCGGGCGTGATGCCGCACGAGCGTGATCCACACCCGTGCAAGGCCATGGTTCATTGGCTGGCGGCAAGAGTTCTAAGCCACAGAGTCGCACAGATTGTCCGAGTGCAGCGGAGTGATAAACGCATAGGCGATCGGTAACAGGTTCACTGAGTCGGCAAATGTAGCGGAAGCATAGAAACCAGTAAGTAATCTCTTTATTGATATGAAACATGTATTACAGGCGGCGTATAGCCGAGATTACAAGTCGCTCAAGCCTCTCTCTCTGAAACAGTAAAAGCGTGCCAAGCGGCTACAACTGTGGAATGAATGTACAGGCGATAGTCAGGCGATGTTCACAACTTATGTCTTGTATAAGCGCTTCAGTCCCGGACGCACCGTTGCAAGGCTTCAGAGGGAACTCCTGGCCTTAGCACGCACGAAGGAGGCGTCCGCACCGCACGAGGTTCTCCCGCACCCTGCATATCAAACTGGTGGATTATCAGTACATTGAATGCACTGGTGGAGAAGCTACTCGCCCGCTCGACAAATCCAAACACGTAATACAGGTTCCGTGCACAACTATTAAGTTGTCTTTCTAGTTGCCTTAGGATCAGTTCATGCAAACATTAAACAGCTTAATGTGTCGGGCAGTGCGCCGTGCAACATGAGAGAAAACACGGCGAGACTTACCAACTTACCATCTCTTCCCTGTCCAAGGCAACAATAAGGCAACATTATTAATTCGAGCAGAGGCATGTATAAACATTCAGGAGGCAAGCATATACAAACAGGAGGGTCATTTTAACATGATCGTTCAGGTGTTTAGTTGTTCTTGATGCGATGCTGTGACTCGCACGTGGATATGCGCTAAGCGAGGAAGACTTATCTATATGAACACGGTCGCTGGCAAAGCCATTATGGACACTAGTCTTAAACGAGAGTAGTTTGCAACGAAAGTACAGTGGGTGCTACAAGCCATCTCGTTTAGTACAGTAGACTATACAGTAAGTTCAGCCATGGAGCGGATGGTATGCATCGAAAGAACGGTAGGTGCTGCACACTATCTCGTCCAGTACAGTTGGCTGAAACAGTGGAGTTCCATCCGGATCGGAGCGGCCCCAGTGCCCCGAAGACCGTCCGTGGAACTATGCCTCGTTTCCGAGTTGTCCGCGACATGCAGGTCAGGGTCAGGGTCAGTTTCTCCTTCACTAGATACTCGAGTACTGTAGAACAGGAGTACAGTGGTACAGTGGTACAGTAGAACAGTATAACAGTAGTACAGTAGTGCACGATTACAAGAGGTGCTTGAATCATGATTCTGTACAGTTATTAACTTGTCTTGATGCATTCCCCTGGTTCGGGGCTGCCTTAACGGTCCCGGATACTCGCAGGAACATTCAGGCACGGAACGACTACGTAGTAGTCTCCCGGGGTTTGGATGAAAACACGGTAACAATCAAGCAGACAAGCATGCGTTCTAAGGAACATAATCAGCACGTTTGCTCGGGCCCGAAGGTAGTCCGAGAGATGAAACCGTTAAGGGACTTAGCATGCGAGGGTCTGAATATAAGCAGTATTTCATTTCCATGTTCTAGCATAGCAATACAGGTTGGGATTATTCCCTTAGCTAGGTGCGTTGGATTTATTAGCATGCAGGGGGTGATTCACCTAGCGACTAGCATATATGATTCCAGATTTTATGTGTGCTGGCTAAGCAAAGACAAGTTCACCGTAGCCACCCACCTTAGCGATGATTCGCCTCGGTAGAGCGATACGTCTGAGCGAGCCTCTGAAAGTCCAAGCCGGATTCCTGTAGGGACAAGTTTGGATATCCTTTGCTTCTCATTTGAGGCAAAGCAGGTCGGGACAGCTGCACGATTGCCGTTTGAGACGGCAGTCCGCTTGAGCGGAACGGGGTGTTATACTACCCACTCTGGTAAACCGTAGTAACTAGCATGTACTACGGTAGTTGTATCGTAATGGTCACTACCCTCGCGATATGTCGATTAATGGTGTCACGATGGTCGCTACCCTCGCGGTATGACGGCTTCTGATGTATATGGACGTGTTTGTGAGTTGTAAGATAGATAAAGTAGCCTACACATGTCCATACGTCAAAAAGTTGTCCTCACTATGTATTTTCATATAGATTGTCTAGTACAGCGTACTTATATATTTTCTGTTTATTATGCATATTTTACTGTATTCAATTGGCATGCTTCTATGTATCTTGTTACGTCCCTTTGAGGACCTGGTCCCTTTCCAAGTGTAGACGATCTTGATAATTCATAGGAGCACGGATCTGGACTTGCTACTTCTCTCTCTTTCGAGGAGGTCTTCTCTTCGAGCCTCTCTGATCATTAGATTATGTACTTATTTTGTTTCTCTTATATTCTAGTTTGGTAGTGGATTTGTCTCCACCCAACTACTTGTTCTTAGCAAGCATTTTATACTTGATTCAGTTATATAGTTGATTGGTTGATTGATTTTGTAGATGAGATCTAGTTATGCCCTGTGACCTATAACATAGAACCTATACCACTAGTGAATTGTTATTCATAATACAACGTACGTATGTGTTATGGTTTCCATATATTGGAGTTGCCATATACATACGGCTGGCATGCTTACGTATTCCTAGTCCTACATAGTTTGGGACTGGGGCGTAAAATATGTGCATGTTAGTTCCATTCCCTAGCCTATACCTAGTATTAGGTTAGCATGAACTTTTTAGTCTAGAATAGTAATATGTAAAATCTACCCAAGTTTTCATAAGTTGTAGTTGATCTTCGTTCTAATCAGACTCTTTTACTCTTGACTTACTCATCTCTCATTGCCTAGAAAAAAGTTTTTTTTATTGCTTCCTTACGTGTTTTGCTTGAACAAAACTCTCACCCTTTCTCTCAAATCTTTTTCTTGTTCAAGGCTCCCTATCATTTATGTCGTGCTTCAACAAATGTCATACAACCGCGTCATCTCTTTTGTAGCAAACCTTTCCTGACCTATTACATTTCTTTTTTTTCTTAAATTACGATGACACAATTCTTTTAAGGTAGATTGTGAGCACCTTGATTTTTATATAGGATTATTTCAGTAATTAATAATTTTTTTTATTAAATATTTATTTGATAATTTATTTGAACTTTGGAAACCAACCACAATGGTTTTAAGATCTTGAGTGCAACACTAGCCTTTTCTTTCCAACCAACCTAGCATGCTCGACTTAGACGAGTCAAATTAGGCTTCTGCCATGACCGTCACTCATAAATTCATAATCCCAGGCCTTATTTTAGTCGCACAACTTTCGCGAAACAATTACGAGTAAACAATGATTAACTAACCCTTTTGTCGTGGCGTACGATTTTAACACGCCACACCAACCCATTGCTTCCAACTAAATCCATGTTATGAGCCTAACTGGTCATATTACGCGTATGACACTCGAGTTGCGTTATTCGAACCCATGCATGCTTCCAATATAATATTAAGTAGAAAAAAAATTTATGAATTTATTTTACTAATTTAATATACATTCATATTTAGTAAATATCTTTTCAATTAATATGAATTGGGTTATAAATTATTTGTTGGAAGAAATATAAATTTTCTAGAATTTTTTTCAAGTAACTAACTATTTTTGAGAATTTTCTATAAATTTAAGAAAATGAATTAATCAAGAAAAGAAAATAAGAATAAAAGAAATAAATAAAGAAAAAGAAGAAGAAGAAAATAAAAAAGAAATCGTAAGTACTCAACCCAACCCGTACACAGGAGATCCCAACCCGTGTAAGTTCCCTTCAAATATATATATATATATAAATATATATATATATATATATATATATATATATATATATATATATATATATATATATATATAGCATGTACAAGCATAAAAACTGAATCCAAACCCTAACCCTAATCCTAAACCATACCACCTCCACCATCACCCATGCCTCCACCCTCCAAGCAACACCCACGCCGGACCCCGACCACCTAGGCGGCTGCCCCCGGCCAATCGTCAACCACCCTGAGCCCTCGCTGTCGCCGTCATCGCGCCGAAGCACCGCCGCAATCACCTCCCGCACGTTGTACGCAGCAGCAGCAACCTTCCCCGCGAGCCCATCTTTGAGGTTCGTGAACGCCCTCCTCGCTCGATTGTTTTACGACCTTTTTGTCTATAAACATTCGCAATATGAAGGCCATCAAACCCCTTCAAGAAGTTTGATTTGGATTATCTATATTAGGAGAAATTTGAACCGAAAGTTGGTCCAAAAACCTGTATTTCAAACAATTTTGAAACTGTCCAAACACCTATATTTTGAGGGCTATAACTCTCAACTAGCATGGCCGAACTTAGTTATTCTTTTTCTTGTGCAACACCAACATAACCAATATTATATCCCTTCAAATAGTTTTATTTATTTCTGTTTTAATTTTAATTTATTCTGTGTTGAAACTGAGAAAAAAATTTATTTTTAAAGAACCAAAAATCTCCGATACGGGACACGTTCTGCCAAACGAGGCCACGTCGTCATGTGCGGATTGCACCAATTGGTGCGTAACATGAACGCAGACGTATGGACTTTTGCGGAACTTGATTTGGACGTGTGTGCACGCCAGAATCAACGTGTATCCGCCAAAAAAATACTATATCGGCTTATTCTGACACCTCGCCTTTACATCGTGTTTACTCGTCGATTCGCAACAAAACCTGTGCCATTGGATTCGCAGCGTTACGCTGGTCCTGTGCCCCAAGTTTGGTTCGAATCTGAGAATGTTGATGAAACACTATTTTGTGGGCCTACGGTTCCACATGACGGGCAATTTTGTGACATCGAAATTCAGTTTCGGACATTCCGTTGGGTTCGTATTGTCGTTCTGGACTCATAGACACTAAGTTTAATGAACTTGGAGAACTTTATCTCCGGCACATTTTTGGTGCGAAGTGGGCCACATGTGGACCCCGCTTTGACCTAAAACTGTCAATTTTGTCCCTGTGTCCAAATTGGACTTATGGGTAGTCAATCCTAGAAATTTCAAATATTCTAAGAATATTGATGATATTTGTTTTAGCATCCGGAAGTGTACGTACAGATTCCACTTTTTCAGGAGCAGTTGACGAAGTTCAGAACCCAGGCAAGTGTACCTTGTCAAACTTGCAGTAGATCTGTTATATTATCTGCTTGTGTTTCTTTATATATATATATATATATATATATATATATATATATATATATATATATATATATATATATATAATCTTGTGATGTGCCTGCTCAACCTAGGACCGTGAGACGTTGCTTAGCGCCCGAACAAGATTCGGGTGTCGACGCCGTACGCGGAGTCGTGTAACATCACTTAGAGAGTTGATACCACGATCCTATTTTTACGTGTTTGCTTTCTCAAGTACGCCATACCGTAGGACACTTGAGACTATTTTATGTGACAGAATCTTTCTTGACTTATTCATGGTGATTCTATATAGGCTTACAAGATTCGTGATATGAGACTTACATATTATATAGATATTATTATGACTCGTTGTACTAGCTAGAGGTCATGATCTTGTGTGTTGTGGACATGAGATGGTGTGTACATGAGATGTGAGATTATATTGGATGGGGAGAGACACACATGATACAGTATGATTATGTTATATATATATTATGTTACTGGAGGTGCTTTAGTCTCTATACCAGAGCTTGGCATATTTACTGGCCCTACGATATACCACTTGCTTCTATGGGCTCCCCGACACATAGCCTATAGTAGTCTTATCCTGAGTACTAGTGATGCTCTCATTTGTATTTCACTTAGCTGGTTACATAGCTTGTCCTGAGGATCTGTTTATATTTACTTGTTGTATCTTATTTGGCTTGAGTATTTATTGTACCTTGCTATGTCCCTTGAGGACCTGGATCCGGATTATGTCCCCAGGTGTAGACAATGAGAGCTATCCCGAGGTTTACGGGACAGGTGCTGCTATTGGGAGACGTACAGGTTGCAGACGACGAGGTTGTTCCGGAGGACTTCTCTTGAGCACACAGTATTCTCACCATTCATTTATTATTCTTAGTGTTCTAGATATTTGATCTTATAGTGACTTCTGGATATTGTACTTAGAGTTATTTTTTGTTCCATTTTTATAACGGGTTGTTCCCCGTGACATTATTTATATTACTTTGGTTGGACAAATTATTTTATATTATTGTGACTAGACTTACCTCTTTGTGATTTCGTTACTTATTGTGGATGAGATGAGATATTAGGTATTTGTACACCATTTTTATATATTACAGCTTAAGCGCACTCTAACTGGTCCATTAAATTGGGTTTGCCCATTGGAGTTGTTATGCTGGCCATTGCCACGTGGCTAGTCCCTTGGTATTTTGGGACTGGGGCATGACATGGTTTTTGTGATGGCCCATACATGTCTACGAATATATTACTTTAATTTCAACTAAGGGACAAGCCAGCGATTAGGATAAGAATAAATTTATAGGATCTCATCCACATATTGACACGTTCTTGACCTCTATATCGGAATTGAATAAAAATTTTGACTTGCATCATGCTTGATTAAACTATTCAACCCTACACTGATCCTGGCACAAGAAGAGAAGGCGGAGAAATTCTTTGACGGACTGAGCTTTGAACTACAGAGACAGATTGGCTCCGTTGTACCTACTTCTTATACGGATGTCCTTATCGCAGATCGATGCATGGAGCGCATCCACTGGAGGGAGTCTAGCCAGAAAAGATCGTACACATTAATACCAGCTCGAGTACCACAAGGGCAGCCTGCAAAGCGACCCCAGATGAATCCACCACAGAGAGCAGCATCACGAGCCCCATCATTTCCTACTTGTCACTACGGTGGCAAGGTAGACCATATTGAGAGGGAGTACAGACGTAAATTGGGATTATGTTTAGCTTGCGGATCAAGTCAGCATTTAGCTAGGGATTGCCCTAAGCGTCGAGAAGGAACACCGATGGTTCATCGACCCGCTTTACCAGCATCAGAGCCAGTCCAACATCCACATCGACCAGCTTATCCAGCACCAGGAGCACCACAGGCGGGAGATGGAGAATTCAGACCACCAGAACCTGGAGGATATCAGCCGAGGCTACCAGTGGCATCATAGGCAGCACTTTTCCAGCAGGTCCAGCAACAGCAGAGGTCACCACCACAAGGACGTGGACAGGCTTTTGCGATGACAGTGGAGGAGGCACAGACTCGAGGAGTAGCGGATACGGGTAAGATTTAGTCTTATCATAGCTAGCTATAGTAACGAATATTCCTAGTAATACTTTAGCATGTGCCTGTTAGTTCCATTCTCTAGCCTATACCTAGTATTAGGTTATCATAAACTTGTCAGTCTAGAGTAGTAATATGTAAGAGGTACCCAAGTTTTCATAAGCTATAGTTGATCTTCTTTCTAATCAGACTCCTTTACTCTTGAGTTACTCATCTCTCATTGCCTAGAAAAAAATTTTTTTTTATTGCCTCCCTACGTGTTCTACTTGAACAAAACCCCCACCCTTCCTCTCAAATTCTTTCCTTGTTCATGGCCCATTATCCTTTGTGTCATGTTTCAACAAATGTCATACAACCGCATCATCTCTTCTGGAGCAAACCTTTCCTGACTTGTTACGTTTCTTTTTTCTTAAATTATGAGTATTGACTAGTTTAGCTATATAGGCTAATCCAGTTATCAACTTGGAACCCAAAGTACCGGAAGCCATGAGGCATCCATTTACTGGAGTTTGAAATCTTTTGCTCTACTTTTCGCTCTAGTACCGGAAGCCATGAGACATAAGCCTTCTCTTCTCTATCATATTTCAGTCCCATGGCTTTCGGCACAAGAGCGTAAGGTAGAGCCAAAGGTCTAATGGTTTCTAGGTTCATTTACCTTTTTCTTATTATGTTTCTAGCTAGGTCAAGATACTTTACTATTGTTTATTTACTTGCATTTAGACATAGTGCAAACTTAATAAATAGTTTCGAATAAAATAATATAATATGGATGGATGTTGTGAATATAGATATACAACTTCGACAAATGATAGTCATTTTAATTTATCTATAAGGAATCTTATTGACACACCATATTGAGTATATTGAGTATGTGAGTGTCCATGTGTTCTTTGTCCACATGTCTACTTGGTTTGGAAATCAATATCAAACTTATCTATATACTTATTTTACGGATACTCATGAGTCATGATATGGATTCTCACACATCACAACTCGAATAATAACGATATGACCTAAATACTCACTTTGTTGAACATTTTATTAATATACTTGAACTATGTCTATTCATCTTTGCAGAAGTATCTAGAAATGGATCTGAATTACAACATGCATCATCGTTCGTGAATGTACAACCATCATCCTGATGACATATCCAGTGTGCGAGATAAATACATAGAGGGAGTAAAGCAGTTCCTATAGTTCGCCAAGGCATTCCCTGAGTACATGGACAACACAAAAATTAAGTGTCCATGTGTGAAATATCGTAACTTGAAATATCATCCAGAAGTGGATGTGACATATCATTTGTACTCGAGGGATTTTACTCCAAATTATTATCAGTGGACCTCATACGGAGAGCTTGTGCCTTTAGCATCAGAGCAGGAGCCTTATGTGGAGCCATAAATGAATTTCCACGAGCATGCTAATTTCGACGACGGGTACGTGAATATGGTTTTCGACCCTGCGGGGCCTACTTTCGATCCGGACAATCATGAAGCAGCTGAGGAGGCACCGAATGCCAATGTTGCAAATTTTATGGAGTTGTTAGAGAATACAAGGACTCCATTGTATCCTGGTTGTGAGGATCATTCACCGTTAGATTTACTCACCAAGTCGTTGAGCATAAAGTCTGATTTTAACTTATCGCAAGAATGCTACAACCGACTAATCGAGTTGATTATAGAGATCTTGTCGGACGGTGCCAAGTTACCTACAGACTTCTACCGATCTAAGAGAATGGTTAGATTGCTATGGATGGGATATGAGAAAATTGATTCGTGTCGAAATGGGTGCTTGTTGTACTATAAAGAAGACAAAGATGAAGCAGTGTGTAAATTATGTAGTGCTGATCGCTACAAGAAAACTGGTACTAGAAAGACTCCCAGTACAAGAAAGTCGACCAATTCGATGCACTAACTCTCTTTGACTCCGCGATTGCAGAGGTTATTTATGGTGAAGGAGACTGTCAAAAACATGAGTTGGCACAAGCGAAAACAGATCGAAGGAGTGTTGGATCATCCATCCGATGGAGAAGCATGGAAGCACTTTGATCGAGAGTATCCCAATTTTTCTTTGGATCCACGTAATATCAGATTGGGGCTCTCCTCCGACGGTTTTATCCCATTTGGACTTTCGGGATCCCAGTATTCGTGTTGGCCTATAATTGTCACCCCGTACAACTTACCGCCTTCGATGTGCATGAAGACTCCATATTTGTTTCTAACTGTTATCATTTCGGGTCCGAATAATCCCAAACGAAACATTGATGTGTACTTACAGCCATTTATAGATGAGTTGTATCAGCTATGGAAAGTAGGCGCCGACACGTATTATGTTTCCAGAAAGCAAAATTTTCAGATGAGGGCATCACTTATATGGACCATCAACGACTTTTCGGCCTATGGAATATTATCGGAATGGAGCACTCATGGTCATCTCTCATGTCCGTATTGCATGGCCCATACTAAGGCTTTCCGTTTAAAACATGGAGGTAAACCGTGCTTCTTTGATTGTCATCGACAGTTCATGTCAAAAGATCATCCGTTCAGGAGGAACATGAATGCATTTCGTGCCGGTATTGTGGAGAAGGCCGATCCACCCCCAAGGTGGTCCGGAGACACGATATGGGAGGAGGTCAGATATTTTTCAAGTGCTATCGTAGATCCTACAAGAGGGTACAAGTGTGATGGATTTGGTCGAACTCATAACTGGACGAAGAGGAGCATATTCTAGGACCTGCCATATTGGAGCATCAATATGATCAGACATAACCTTAATGTCATGCATATCGAGAAGAATATGTTTGAAAACATAATTAATACTGTGATGGACGTGAAGGAAAAGACGAAAGACAATCCTAAGGTCGGGTTGGACTTAGAAGAAATATGCAGACGACTTGTGTTGCATTTGATAGAAGAAGGGAATGGTAGGGTGATGCAGCCTAAGTCAATTTTTTTATTGGATAAGGAGGACAAAAGGAGACTTTGTAGGTGGATCTAGGGCCTAAAATTTCTACACGGGTATATATCAAATCTGAGAATATGCGTTGACTCGAAGAAGAACAAACTGACCGGTATGAAGGGCCACGATTGTCAAGTATTTATGGAGAGGTTAATTTTGGTTGCATTTCGGAAATTCTTACGGCAGGTAGTTTGGGATCCATTGACAGAGCTTAGCATATTCTTCAGATATCTTTGTTCTACTAAGCTGCTCATCGATCGTCTAGAAAAGCAGGAGAAGGACATTGCGGTAACACTTTGCAAGCTTGAGAGAGTGTTTCCTACTGGATTCTTCAACTCCATGGAGCATTTGTCGATTCATCTTTCCTATGAGGTACACGTTGGTGGACTTGTCGATTATTGGTGGATGTACCCGTTCGAGCAGCATCTGAACCACCTCAAGAGGAAGGTAAAAAATAAGGCACGGATGGAGGGTTCTATTTTTAAAGCCTATGTTCTCGCGGAGATTACAAACTTTTGTTTGATATATTTCAAGTCTCATGTAGCTACTAATAGAACGAGAGCTCCCAGAAATGACGACGGGTATCAGGAATCTAATGAGGCAATACTGAAAGTATTCAATGCTTTCGGAAAGCCTTCGGGTAAAATAAAGAAGAGATATCTGAATGGCAACGAGCTTTGGGCCACTCAGTTTTATGTATTACTCAACTGCGACGAGGATGAGGTAGAAAAACTAGAGGGGTAAGTAATTAATACGTCAACATTTATGTCATCTCAATACAACTATTACACTAATCCGCCTATGCTTTATTGTGTTTTAGCATATATAAAGATGCGGTAAGGTCGAGTAGACCATACATAACAGATGAAGAAGTAGAACAAGAAATGAGACTTTATTTTCCTTCATGGTTGACAACATAAGTAAGGATCTCGGTAATTACTTTTTGTGTATGTATACTTGCACAATAATTAACGTTAAACTTAATATCGCTTATTTGATATTTAGGTCAATCTCCAGAGGCAACACTTGAGAATGAATCTATTAGAACTCTAGCGAATGGACCAATTTATGCCGTAAAGATCTGGCCAACTTGCTGTGTGAATGGGTTTAAGTTCAAGTCAAAAAATGCCCCAATAAGCGACAGCTTCCTGGATCTCGATTCTACCAAAAATAGTTGTTTCTGTATCAAATCTTCGAACAACAAATACGTCGATCCAGGCACTGACTTTGGCATCATACGAGAGATTGAGGAGTTGACATATAAGTATGCCACAGAGCCTGCTAAGATCATGTTATTCAAGTATGAGTGGTTTGATCCCATCCAAGATCAAGGTTATAAAATTAACAAGTATGGTTATGTGGATATAAATTACCGGCGTCGATATCAAGGATATGAACCATTTGTTCTATCAAGTTAGGCTCAGCTAGTGTACTTCATAACTTATCCTAAAGGAGAAACCGGAAGGTCGGATTGGTGGGCAGTCTGTAAGACTAAAGCTAGAAATATCTTTGACGTTGACGAAATAGCTTATCAGGAAGACGACCTACCTCTTATTGCAAATATTGTAGATGTGGACTCAACGAAAGTTACTCATGACATATTTCATCAAGTAGAAGAGGTAGAAGTATCAGAAGACGATGACGAAGTAGATGAAAGTGAAGAGGAAGAGGAAGAGGAGGAGGGGGAAGACAAATAAAATAAATTTTCAGATGATGATTAAAAATTAAATAAAATTTATTTCTACCTTTTTTGTGGCCTATTTGTGTGATACTTATGTTTGTGACGATGATACATACTTATGTTTTGTGATGGTGACACTTTTCTCATTTAGACTTTTATTGTATCCTAGTTCACAACTTTTGTGTATTTCTTTTTGTCATATAATCTAAATATCTCTGTATATTTATTTTATCATTATATGTTGTTCTCGGATATGTATGGACGACACGGATCATATTCCTGTGGTAGATCCTCTAGACGTCCTCTTCAGGACACGGATACTCCTTCCCGATCCTCGTCCCTGAGTACTCCATACTATCGACTAGTAGTACCTCAGACTTCGATTACGACGACCGTACGTGGCAGTACTTCTGGGACCAACAGTACTCCTGGGACCAGCAGTTCTAGGCCCGAGAGTATCCCGTCTAGTGTTCCTGCTCTATCCAGTGTTCCTGCTGCTGACGGTACCACGGAGACAGAGGAGGAGATGACGGTCGAGCTGACTCCGTCTCCATATCAGAGCGATCCTCTGTGCGCTTTGCCTGATGAGATGAGAATGAAGATTTGGGTCGATGGCCCTACAAAGTTAATTAATTATTTATTTGTTATATATATATATTCACTTTTTAATGAGTTTAATTATCAATGTATATATAGATATCGTCCTCCGACGGTAAAGAGAGCACTGGAACATTTTCTGAGGCAAAACTATGGTGGGCCATAGATACACTACTCGGATGCCTCGGAAGAGAGAAAGACATTCTGGTTTGGGCACTTCAATATAAAAGTATATTTGATTTTAACATCATTAATATTTTAATGTTAATATTTTATAACTAATTATTGTAATTCTTGTAGAGTACATATTTCTATCCACCACACATGGCCGCACAGATCGAGCAACAGTTTCCTTCCTTCCGTCGCCGCCAAGCTCATCGTGATGCTATGCATTATAACGACCCGTTCCGCTCAAGCGGATAGCATAATCAAATGGCACAAATACAACGACCTAACCCACTTTGCTCAGCGAGAAGACTAATTTGAGGCAAAAGATTCCAGACTTGGCCCTTCAGGAGTTCAGACTTAGACTTTCAAAGGCTGGCTCGGAGTATCGCTCGACTGAGGCAAAATATCGCTAATTGCGTGGCTACGATAAACTTGTCTTTACTTAGCCAGAATACTTAAAATATTGATGATAAATGCTAGTCACTAGGTGAATCACCCCTAGCTAAGGGAATAATCCTATCTTGTATTGCTTGTGTTAGAACATGGAAATAAAACTTGGCTTATATGGACCCTCGAATGCTAACATAGCTTCGTGCAAGTAGACCCCACTATGCCTCGAGTAGATCATTATATACTCTTTGTAGTGTACTACTTCACTTGTTTACATTGCACGCCTTATGAATTATGTCGCTCGACATGCCTGTGTACAGCTTCACTCCTCGCTTTACCCTTAAGACTCGTGCTTACGTAAATGCTTATATTTTATATAAATGCATGATTGCCTGCTTACATCGTAACTTGAACTCGTTTACCTCATTTTAATGCTTGCCACATAAATTTAGGCCACAATCGAGTAACACTATCCGTATCGTGCATGCATCTAGTTAGCCAGAAGTCTATCAAATAGTCCTTCTGTGCAATATGAACCTGCAATTATATGGGACCGTTATGTCGCCAAGTGTAAAACCCCTAATTCTAAAAACCATATTTATCCTTTTAATTAATTATTAATTAAATTATAGTAATTATGAGCTAATTAGAGAAAATAAAATTTATTTAATTTTTATTTTAGGTGTTTGTGCATTTAGGAGATTTATGGAGCAATTATGAACTTTTCCTAATTTATTCCATGTAGGAGACCCTGTGGACGACTGACAGATTAATTGTATGCACTATTATAACTTCTAGAATTTTCTATGTATATATATATATATATATATATATATATAGTTTTAATAGAAAAAGAAAGTGGAAATTAGAAATAGAAATAAAAGAAAGAATAAGAAAGAAAGAAAAAGGAAAAAGAAAGTGGATTTAAAATCCCTAATAGATTAAACCCGTTAAAACACCAAAACCCTACCCACCTAGACACCTAAGCCCGGCCTGTGCAAAATATAACAGCAGCAGCGGCAGCTTCTAATCCCCAGCCGCGCAGCATGATCCCCCCCCCCCGCGCTCATCTCTCTCTCTCTCTATAAATATATATAACACCATCCTCCACAAAACCCTAACCCTAAATCCTCATCTTCCCATCCTCGACCTAGCGACCGCCACCGTTGTCCGCCCAGACCGCGGGAGAACCGCCTGCCGGCTGGCCGCTCGGTTGAGCGATCGCGCGGGATAGCACGAGAACGCCACAAAAACTGACTTCAACAACCCAACTTCCAGGGTCATTTTCCGTCTCCACGCTCGACCAAACTCGACCCCGTCTTCACCGGTACGTTCACCACTTAACCCCCTTCAATATCTGTGCATTAGTTAACCTCGAACAACGCGTAAACCTAGGCGAAAATAGCGACCAAGTTGGCAAAAAATGACAACTTTTGGAAAAAGAAAACTGTGGTAACTACCTATGTTCACGGATTCGTATCTCCCACTATAGATATCTGAATTCGATTTTTCTTTTTGGTATGCGAAGACCACTTGATTAGTTGCTGTTTGTAGAAATAAATCAAGTTAAAATAAATCAAGTTAAAAACTGCGGTAACTACCTAGTTTATTTTTTGTCAAATACATTAATTTATTAGTTGTTGTTTGTAGAAATAAATCAAGTTGAAAATCCTAAAAACCTGTTTTTGGTAATTTCCAGAAATTGCGATACGGAGCGCGCCCCGCCAAACGGGATCGCCTCATCGTGTACCAAGTATACCAAAAGGTGCGCACAGTATACCCGAACGTGTGGATTTTTACGAAAACTGATTTGGATGCGTGTGCGCGTCGGAATCAGCCCGTATCCACAGAAAATCCCCCTTGTCGTAACTTCTGCAAAAGCCCTGCGCATTTAGTGCACGCTCGTCAGATTGCGACGAAACTTGTGCCACTGGACTCGTGGTATCGCGCTTGTCCTGTGACCCAATTTTCACGCAATTTTGAGACAGTTGACCAAGTCGCCAATTGCCGGGCCCCACGGTTGACTTTTTGGGCGAAATTGTGTTCGGCTCACCGGAATCCACATTTGGACATATCGTTGACTTCGTACTAACTTTTAGAGTTGTTTGACCTATAATTTGTCCCATTTAGAAATCTTTACCCCTGGCACGCTTTTCAGTGCAAAGTGGCCCACATATGGAGCCCGCTTTGACCCAAAATTATCGTTTTGCCCCTGTGTCCAAGTTGGACGAAAGGGTAGTGATTTCTAGCTATTTTTCTGATTCTGAAAACGTTGGTGATGTTTATTTCAGCATCCAGAGTCATTTGTTCTAAGGCCATAGCTTCTGATCCTGTGTGTTTGACATCTAGACGTTACATTTTGCAGCTCTCTTGCCAAGCAAGTATACCTTGCCATTGTACTGTTATTCATATTCCATATGTTGCATGCATCTTTATTTTCTGTCTTTAGTTCATATATTTTAACTGCTATATAAAATGCGCATCCAAGGAAACTTGGGTGCAACGACGGTGTCGTCGTGATTGTTTTTGTTATTTATATGCATTAACTTTGTTTATGAGACCGCCCCATTATCATAAAGCATCATTAGGTTTCTTTCGACTGTGACACATTTTTACACGAGTTGTGAGTCTCATATAGATCACGGACGTACGTATTGACTGATCATCGGTACGTGTGGGACGTGCGTTAGGGATAACTGCTGATAGAAACTTTATATGCTAGAAGACTTAGCAGTTATTAGAGGTCCATGGGCATAGCCTATTGTAGTATGGTGGTCCAATCCTTGTCCTTGTTTGGTTGCAGGATTGGGCTAGTGTACTAAAGATAGGCTATGAACCAAATCGTGTCATGGATGTAACATGCTTAGAGCATGGGGTGGGGAGAACAACAAGTACAACATTTGGGCTCCTTTTAGTACTTTATTGGCATGCTTTTATGTATCTTGTTATGTCCCTCTGAGGACCTGGCCCCTTCCAGGTGTAGCTGTTCTTGAGTATTCGCAGGAGCGCAGATTCGGATGGTTACATAATTTTCGAGGAGGTCTTCTCTTCGAGCCCGTGATTGTTAGCTGGTATTCTTATATTGCGTTTGTTGTGTTGTACTTTTACATTCGAGTTGGTAGTGGATTTGTTTCCATCCAACTATCATCTTTAGATACTTTGTATTGAGATCTAGTTTCATAGATATTGGTTATTTATTTATATATGATTATGTGGATGAGATTTAGATTGTACCCTGTGACTTGTGATAGATTTATACCACTTGTGGATTTGATATTCATATTACAGCGTACGTATGGGTTTTGGTTTCCATATATTGGAGTTGCCATATCCATGCGGCTGGCATGCTTACGTGTCTTAGTCCTACGTATTTTGGGACTGGGGCGTGACACCAAGGCAGTTCCCGAACCAGGGTAATGCATCAAGTCAAGTTTAACTCTGAACGAGAATCATGTCAAGTAAAGCAAGAATCATAACTCGTTGAGCAATGCTCGTTCAAAACAAGAATCAAGAAATATCATGTCATATTGTGAATCTGGAAGACCCAAGACTTGCATGTCGCGGACAACTTGGTAACAAGGAAGATTCTCGAATCTCGTTCCACGAACGGTCTCCGGGGCACCGGGGCTGATCCGATCCGGATGGAACTCATGCAACAATCTTTTTCATATTCAAGCAGGATGGGGTGTGCACCTCACGCTGCGCCATTCTCGCTCTAAGATTAATAGTCTTATTTACAGGACGGGAAGGCATATTGAGCCTCATGTACTTTATGTTGCACAATATCCTCGTTCTTGACTATAACTCGTCCTGTATGGCTATGCTAGCGACTCATGTTCATATAGATAAGTCATCCTCGCTTAGCGGCAATCCGCGTGCGAGTTATTGCATCGCATCGAGTAACTTGTAACACCTGAACGGATATCAATATTAGATATCTATGCAAACATGTATATATTTGAACAATTGAACATCTTCTGTAACACTTCTGGAAAATTCGTGTAACTTGTGCACCTGAAACAGAACATCGCTCACAACACTCGTGTTTGCTTATACAAATTTGACTTGGATTTATATATATATATATATATATATATATATATATATATCCATGCTTGGTTTAACTTGGTTGCCTTGGACAGGGAAGGAAGAATAGTAAGTTGGTAAGTCTCGCCGTGTTCCTTTTATTTCGCACAACGCACTGCCACACGAATTAGGCTTCTCATTATGCCCTGAAATTGATCATAAGGCAAGACTACAAAGATAACTTAATAGATGGTGCACGAAACCTTTATAACGTGTTTGGATTCGTCGAGCGGGCGAGAAGCCTCCCCACCTGTACATTCATGTACTGATAATCCACCAGAATGCTTGCAGGGTGCGGAAGAATCTCGTTCAGTGTAGAAACCCCCATCATGAGTGCTAAGGCATGGAGTTCGATCTAGATCCTTGGAGTGTTGCGTTTAGAACTGAAGCACATATGCAAGACATAATGTAGGAACATCGCCTATATATCATTCCATAATTGTAGCCACTTGGCACACTTTTATTGTTTCGAGAGAGATGGCTTGAGAGACTTATAATCTCGGCCTAGCGCCGCTTGTAACAGTTGTTCAATATCAATAAAGTACTTGTTTTACTTATATACTTGTGTAATTCTCTGCTTTCGCTATTAATGACTATGTGAACTTGTTATCAATCACCTGTTCGTTTCTTTTACCGCTGCACTAGGACTATCTATGCGACTCTGTGACTTAGTCATTTTATCGCCTGCTCGGATCATGACCTTGCACGAGCGCATCTTGAGCTCGTGCGACATCACGTCCAGATGGGAAAGATCGTCCCGCCGGATCGTTGGCACAGTGAATCATGCCTAACGGGGACGGTCGATTATCTGCGGAAGATCGGGGCGTGACATATTGGTATCAGAGCATGGCTTACGCCTTTGGACTTCGCATCAATTTTCTCAGTTTCGAAAGCTCGTTCGTGGGTTATGTGCATACACTCTCTCGTTGACCCGTTGAGATATTTCATACAATGAGTCTAAATACTTTCAAAAAGTGCATGTGAATGATATTATTGGTGATTGTTTGAACTGGATAGTCATGTGAAGACCCCGATTCCAACATGTATTAGACCTTGTGGGAAAGACTTGTGTTAGAATTTGTAAGTTATGTGCAAACCCGAATACCTATACATGATTACCCAGTTGATTAGTGTCATGACCCGCACCCGAAAATCGGGCATGAGCCATGGGTACGTCCAGCCTACGCCGCAGAATCGGCGGTAGAACTCTGTAAAGGTCCGTTCTAGGTCAACCATATCTATCTATATCTCACAGAAAAATCTGGCATGACCTCTCCAAAAGAAGGGCAACCACGCAATATATATATATCAAAATCCTCTCCAAAAGGAGGGCAACCACGCAATATATATTAATAATCTCAATCACAAAATCTAGAGGAAGAATATAAGCACGATATGATATAAACAAAGAAACAGAACCAAGAGAGCAAGACAATCCAAAATAATACAGTCCAAGGCCATAATAGCTACAACATCACAGCATCAAAAGACTAAGTACAGTCATCTAAAATACAAACCACTGGAAATAACCCAGGAAACCCACCTAGCTAACTAGGGTGCTATCGGCATCTCCTCGGCGCACTCCTCCTCGATCACGGGGTCACAACAGTCGTCAACACCCGGCCCGTAGAACGTCGGGCAATAGTCCTCAGGATCCTCTGGAAAAAATATGCCCAGTCAGGACTGGAGCGAAGTACATAACTCTGAAAGCAACTCCAAATACATGGTAAGGTGTATATGACGAGCAATAGAAAAGTAATCAAGATGCACAGGAAATAAAATATATGCTGGAGCACAATAAGTAGCTGCAATGTAAACTGGAGAACAATACAAGTAGTGGAAAAGTAACTGCAGGTGAGAAACATGAATACTAGCTAAGTGCCTTGAGCACAAGTTCGTTATGTGATCGGCTTAGGTTGCACATGAAAAATACTACGATAACTCCGTTATGCGTGAGTTACATAACCGACATACACATGAATACTGTTTGGCTTTGATCACATAACCAACTCCTACTCCCCTCCCCCACTAATACCATTGGATCCAACCACAACATGCTACGTACATGATAATAGCTCACGCACACGAAGGCGAGAGCACAAGAAGCACATGATAGCACATGAGAATCAATACCCGAAGCACATGATGAAATACACGTGATAGAGTACCCGCTGAACACGGTAAGGGGATAGCATCTCATGACAGGATCCACTAGTACCAGCTCGTGTAACAATGTGTCAGAATCAAGTATTACAGTTCTAGAACAAGTGATATAAACGCTATCATGAAATGGAAACTATCAGAGGTAGGTACTCGCCTGATGTCCTGAGCAACTGATGAGGATCGAGATCCGGACCGGTGTCGCAAGGACCTAATGCAAAAAGCAGAATTAAACAGGGTTCTAAGCATTTAAACTGATATAAAATAATTAAAAATAGGCTTCTAGGGCTATTCTAGGTCGAACGGGTCAAACTGGTAAAAATCGGCTCAAAAAGTCAACCCGTGGTCCAAAAAGTCAACTCTAGGTCAAAACTAGGTCAAACATTGACTTTTACGGTCAACGAGGACAATTATGGTCAAAGCTAGGTCAAACTAGGGTGCCCCTGAAATTCTAGGTCAAACCGAGCTCATTAAGCTACTAAACTCACAAACTCGCCTAATCGAGATACCGGGATACCCTCGGTATTCGATACCTCGCCCTAGGCCACGCACCCTGCCTAAACCCGCTAAAACCTATGCTAGCACGCGTAATTATATATATATAAACATACAAAAATCATTCCAAGACATTTCCTAGGCTAATGCTCAAATACCCCGCTCGAAACTCAATACCTTGAATATCTCAAGGTATCGAGATACCTCGGTATCTCAAGGTATTGAGATTTCGCTCTAAAACCCTCTAACTAGCTATCTACCCATCTACCTATCTAGTATCTATCTATCTAAATACCTAGCTATCTATCTATTAATCTAGCCTCTAACTATCTTTTTATCTTATCTACCTAACTATCTATCTATCTAACTATCAACATATGTATATATATATATATATCAATCTCTCACTCTCACTAAACCTCACTAACCCTACTGCTACTAGCCGCTGCTACTGCTCCCTAACATTGCTGCTAAGCTGCTGCGGCTGCCTGCATTTGCTACTGCTGCTGCTGCTCTTGCTGAGCCTGCTGCTGCTGCTGGCTTTGCTGCTGGTTTGCTGCTGCTGCAGCTCCTTGCTGCTGCTGTGCTGCTGCTGCAGTGCAGCAGCAGCTGCTGCTCGCTGCGGCTGTGCTCTTCCTCCCCTCCAAACACACACACCCACACTCCTATACATATATATATATATATATATATATATATATATATATCACTCTATATATATATACATACATATATATCTATATATATAACTAGATATCTATATATATTCACACTCATCTACACACTCTAACACACACACTAACACACTCACATACTAATACACACACACTCACAACACTAACAACACACACACACATAAATATAAATACGCACACATATATATAAATATATATACATAAACACACATACATATATATATAAATATATATATATAGACACTTATACACTAACACAACACACAAACCACACGTCCCACTCACGCCCAATGACCCCGACACTCACCAATACCCTAAAATATATAAAATATAACTCAAAAACTCTAGCACACACTCCCCGATACTAACCCAACGCGCGCACAAGCCCGAAACGAGAAAACCATACCGAAATGGCCGTTCGGTCATTTCGACGAACACGTGGTGCGCGGCTCGGAAAACCTCCTAAAACGCATACCAAACGAACTCGGAATCGGCCCAAAATTTACCCACATGCTCTACACGATGTCTAGATCCTAGAAAATGTGCTCCTGCATCGATTCTAGGCCCGTGGAGGAAACACACACGCACTTAGAATCGACGACGACGAAAAGCCCCAAATTTGCCCGAAACGCCCGTTTCTCCGCGACGCGGCTTCCCGTGTCCGAACGGAGACATGCACTCACTCTCTAGACACCCGACAATGTCTACCTAGGTCCGTCTAACCTAGGGCATCACCCAAAATTGGGCCAATTTTGGATTCCACCCGAAATTGACACAAAACCTAATGTCAAAGTCTCTAAACTCAACCAAACTAGTTCCAACTTCCTCCTACGGGTAGGGTTAGGGTCTAGAAAGGTTCTACAACACTAATTATACTACATAAAAATAATTAAGAAGGGGAAAGTTAGGTTTTACCTCTTGGGAGTTGAAATCCCAAGGCCAAAGTCTCACAACCCCTAGAAATCACCTCCCTCAAGCTCCAAGCCACCAACTCTAGCTCTCACACTAGATCTAAGCTCCTCACACCTAGGTTAGGGAAAAGCAAGATTAGGGCTAGCATAAGGAGAAGAAATGGAAGAAGAAAGAAGAAAAATGGAAGAGAGAACTCACCTTGGAGAAGAAGGAAGAAGGAAGAAGAAGTGGAGAAGAAGAAATGAAGAAGAAGAAGTGGAAAATGAAGAAGAATACAAAGAGGGGGGGCTGCTGCTGGAATCGGGAATGGGTAGGTAGGGGGCCGGCTATGAGAATTAAAGGGGGTTTACAAAGTTCCAAATTCCCAAAACGCCCCTACTCACTTGGTTTCGGGTTCCGGGTTCCGGGTTCCAAAAGCACTCAAACTAACTCCAAATCTCTCCCACTAACCTACTAAAAATAAAATAAATATATCTAAGCCCCAAAATAATTCTCACAAGGGTGTGGGCTGGGTCGGACATGGATCCACTAGGGTCTGACATGGGTCCAGGCTAGCCAAAACCCTAAAACAATCATTAAAAAAATATTACAAGCACTAAATAAAAATAAATATAATTAATTAAATACAAACCACTATTTACCAAATAAAAAAAAAACCCTATTTTCTAGAATTGGGTAGTGACAAGTCTACCCTCCTTAAAATAATTTCGTCCTCGAAATTAAAAGACGAAACTAGGACAGGAATGCAAAGAAAAGAACCATACCTCAGGGCTCGAAGAGATGGGGGTATCGCTCGCGCATTTCATCCTCCCTCTCCCAGGTTGACTCCCCTGGAGAGTGATGCCTCCACGCGACGCGAACCAAGGGAATAGTCTGGTTCCTCAACACCTTCTCCCGCCGATCCAGAATCTCCACCGGCTGCTCTGGATAGCTAAGAGTAGGGCCCACCGCGATCTCCGAGTGATCCAATACGTGACTGGGATCCGCCACGTACCGTCTCAACTGCGACACGTGGAACACATCATGAACTCCCTCCAGCGTAGGCGGCAACTCAAGCCTATACGCCACGGCGCCGACCCTCTCAAGGATACAGAAGGGTCCAACGAAACGTGGGCTAAGCTTCCCGCCTCCACCGAAGCGAATAGTGCCCCGCGTCGGAGAAATCCTCAGGAACACCAGATCTCCAACCTAGCACAAACAAGGTCTCTGCACTTAGTCTAAAACAAGCAATCACAAACAAATACAAGAACAAAATCTAGATTCTAAGATATACCTCAAACTTCAAAGGTCTCCGGTGGCTATCGGCCCAATGCCGCTGCCTGTCCTGCGCCACCCGAAGTCTATCTCTAATGAGCTTGACCTTCTCCGCTGCATCAACCACCATCTCCGGGCCAAGCAAAGCTCTCTCACCTACATCATCCTAAGACAACGGAGTGCGACACCTCCGTCCATACAACGCCTCAAAAGGTGATATCTCGATACTGGCTTGGTAGCTGTTGTTGTAAGCAAACTCTACCAAGTGCAAGTGATCCTCCCAAGAGCCTCTGAAATCCAAAACACAAGTACGAAGCATGTCCTCAAGTGTCTGAATGGTCCTCTCTAACTGACCATCTGTCTGCGGGTGATACGCACTACGAAACTTGAGCTGGGTGCCCAAGCTAGCCTGCAGACTCCTCCAGAAATACGAAGTGAAGCGACTGTCCCGATCTGATACTATGCTCACTGGAACTCCATGCAGTCTGACTATCTGGCGCACATACATCTTTGCTAGTCTCTCTGTAGATGTACCCACTTTGAATGGTAGAAAGTGGGCCGATTTGGTCAACCTGTCCACGATGACCCAAATCGCATCCTTCCCGCCTGGAGAACGGGAAAGTCCAGAAACAAAATCCATGGTCACATGCTCCCATTTCCACTCCGGAATGGGTAACGGCTGGAGTAATCCTCCTGGCCTCTACCTCTCTGCCTTCACCTGCTGGCACACTAAGCATCGGGATACGAAGCGTGCTACCTCCCGCTTCATCCCGTACCACCATACATGCTGTCTCAGATCTCTATACATCTTGTTGGCACCTGGATGAATAGAGTACTGGGATCGATGCGCCTCCTGGAGAACCTCCTCGCGCAACGACCCACTCGGCACACACAACCTGGTACCATGCCGCAAAGAACCATCATCAGCAATGGTGAAGTCATCTGCTAATCCCATCTGAACCTGCTCCCTGATGCTCCTTAGGGACTCATCCTCAAACTGTGTAGCCCTGATCCGGTCTACCAACTCTGACTGAATCTGCAGTCCCTACATCTGCATCTCAACTCCAGGCACTACCACCTCAATGCCCAAGCTCTCTAGATCTGCCAGAAGATAACGATCTGTAGTCAGGCACATAGCTACCGGATACCTGCTTAATGCATCCGCAACTACGTTCGCCTTCCCTGGATGATACTGCAATAATATGTCGAAGTCTTTCATCAACTCCAACCATCTCCTCTGCCTCATGTTCAGCTCTTTTTGGGTAAACACATACTTCAAGCTCTTGTGGTCTGTGAAGATCTCCACACGCTCTCCATATAAATAGTGTTTCCACAACTTCAGAGCAAAGATGACCGCTGCCAACTCCAAATTGTGGGTAGGGTAGTTCTTCTCATGAGGACGTAATTGTCTGGAAGCATAGGCAACCACCCTCCCATTCTGCTGCAACACACAACCCAGTCCCTTCCCCGATGCATCACTATAGATAGTGAATCCTCCAGAACCTGATGGCAACGTCAATACTGGAGCTGTCGTCAACCTCCTCTTCAGCTCATCAAAGGCAACCTGGCACTCCTCTGACCAAACAAACTCCACGTCCTTCCGAGTCAGCTTGGACAACGGCTCTGCGATCCGGGAAAAATCCTGAACAAATCTCCTGTAGTAACCGGTCAGTCCCAGGAAACTCCTGACCTCGGCTACTGAATTCGGAGCACTCCATGCCTCAACTGCCATGATCTTTCTCGGATCCACTGAGATACCCTCTCCAGTCACCACATGACCAAGGAATTCAACCTTGTCAAGGAAGAACTCACACTTCGAGAGCTTTCCATAAAGCTTCTCCTTCCTGAGAGTCTCCAACACTATCCTCAGATGCTCCTGTGCTCCTCTGGGGTCTTCGAATACACCAAGATATCATCTATAAACACCACCACAAACCTGTCCAGATGCTGATGGAACACCTTGTTCATCAGATTCATGAACACTGCCGGGGCATTAGTCAACCCAAACGGCATCACCAAGAACTCATACTGTCCATATCTGGTCCGAAAAGCTGTCTTCGGAATATCCTCCTTCGTGACCTTCACCTGGTGGTAGCCTGTCCTCAGATCAATCCTGGAAAACACCCTCGCTCCGCTCAACTGGTCAAAAAGATCATCAATACGCGGCAGCGGATACTTGTTCTTGATTGTGAGGTTGTTCAGAGCCCTGTAGTCGATACACATCCGTATCGATCCATCTTTCTTCGGCACAAAAAGTACCGGAGCACCCCACGGAGAAGAACTAGATCTGATAAACCCCTTGTCCTGAAGCTCATCCACCTGCTTCTTCAACTCTATCAGCTCACTGTTGCTGACTCTATAGACGTGCTGGGATATCGGCTCCGCGCCTGGCACCAAGTCTATAGAGAACTCCACGTCTCTGTCCGGAGGTAACCCTGGCAACTCCTCCGGAAAGACATCTATATACTCCTCTATCAGTGGATGTAGCGACCTCGGCTCTACCACCAGGGCTCCGCAGAAGACTCCCTCGGTCTGCTCCGCTGCTCCTCTGGCAAACTGAAACTCTGGCTCACCTGGCGGACTGAACAAAACTCTGCCTCCACGACAATCTATACTAGCACAATGCGTACTCAACCAATCCATCCCGAGTACAATATCGTAGCTCGGAAGTGGCATTACGAGTAGGCACACACTCAACTCCCGGCCTCCCAAGGTAACTCTCCGGTCTCTGCAGACATCACGGACTAGGATGATACCACCCCCGGTTGTGATCTTGCAGAGTCTAGCTAAAGGTTCAGCAACAAGATGGTGTCTAACAGCAAAAGATACAGACACAAAGCTATGGAAAGCACCAGAATTAAATAAAGCAAGTGCTGGAATGGAATCAAGGAGAACAGAACTTGAGATAACATCACCAACTGGCTCGGCCTCGTCTACTGTCAGGGCAAAAGCTCGCCCATGCTGTCCTCCTCGGTGCTGCTGCTGGTGCTGGCCGAACCTCTGCTGCTGAGTCTGCAAAGGCGGACCTCTCTGCTGCGCTGCAGGTGCTCTGGCTGGTGCCCTCTGAGCGGCTCCTCCGCCCTGAGCTGTACGGGCAAGCGCTGAAGGACAATCCTTCAGCTGGTGATCTGCTGCGCCACACAATAAACATCTGCCCAGCCTCTTTCTGCATATGTCCCATCCGTGCCCTGGCTTCCTACAGAAAGGGCAAACGATGGGCTGCCTCTGGCCCTGCTGCTCACCCTGCCTCTGCTGCTGGGGCGCCTGCCGGAAGGGCGTACGACCCTGACCCTGGTGCTACTGGGTCTGCTGGAATGGCCTCTTGGCTGGGCCTGCACTGCTACCTGCTCCTGAAGCATCTCTGACCCTCTTTGTCTTCAGCTCTAGATCATCCTCGGCTCTCTGTGCGTCGCTGACAATCTGCTCGAAGGTCGCCTCGCGGTCGCTCCTAGTCAAGGACTTGACCGCCATGACCAAGCCCTTGTGGAACTTCTGCGCCTTCGCTGCCTCAGACAACCCCTCAACAAATCTGCCCAGACGGCAGAACTCCGCTGCATACTCGTCCACTGACATACTCCCCTGGACGAGCGCCTCAAACTGACTCTCTAAGGCACTGAGAGCCACGTCCGGGAAGAACTTCTCCTTAAAAAGCTTCTTGAAAGCCTCCCAAGTTAATCCCGTAGCTGCTATCCGCGTATCCGTGCGGAACCAAGTAAGGGCAAGGTCGAACATCTGGCTGCCCGCTGCCTCTATCTGCATGCTGGCTGGGATCATCGCCAGCCTGAAAATGCCCTCTATATGCTCGATCCAGTCGTCGGCGTACAGAATCCCCTCTGTGTTGCGGAACTCCTTAGGCCGCATCCTCTGAAAATCGATAATAGTACCCGGCCTAGGATACTGAGCCTGCTCTGGCTGTGGCTGGATCTGAGCCACTTTGTCGACCGCTGTCATAGCCACCTGATGATCATTCTCAATGCCCATCCTCATAACATCTGCCTGGCGGTACTGCGCATCCATCATCTCTCGGAAGAATGCGAACAACTGCGTAGCATCCACTGGCGCAGGCGGTGGTGGAGGAGGTACCACCGGGACAACTGGGGTGGCTCTCGGATCAATGGGAGTAAGGGGATCTCCGAGAGAAACAGACGCTCCCTCAACCGCAGGAGTGGCGAGTGGAGCGGTAGCGGCTGCCGGAAGTCGAGCAGGTCGAGAGGTGGCAGACCTCTCGGTGGCAGCTGCTGGGGCAGTGCGCTGAGATCTGGTCTTCGGAGGCATCCTGAACACAGATCAAAAGAAGTCAATATAGTGCATGAAACGATAACATCAATGAAGGACAGTAATATTACAAAAGAAACAATTTCAGGAAAAAAATTAAAGATAGCAAAAGGAAGCAGGAAGGGTCCTAGTTGTGATTGAGCACACTCTCTCTCAGCCTATCTCCTATATCCTATTGCAGGTAACCTAAAAACTCGACCTGCATGGGCCACCACCAAAAACGTGTCACGACCCGCACCCGAAAATTGGGCATGAGCCGTGGGTACGTCCAGCCTACGCCGCAGAATCGGCGGTAGAACGCTGTAAAGGTCCGTTCTAGGTCAACCATATCTATCTATATCTCACAAAAAAATTCGGCATGACCTCTCCAAAAGGAGGGCAACCACGCAATATATATATATCAAAATCCTCTCCAAAAGGAGGGCAACCACGCAATATATATATCAATAATCTCAATCACAAAATCTAGAGAAAGAATATAAGCACGATATGATATAAACAAAGAAACAGAACCAAGAGAGCAAGACAATCCAAAATAATACAGTCCAAGGCCATAATAGCTACAACATCACAGCATCAAAAGAATAAGTACATTCATCCAAAATACAAACCACTGGAAATAACCCAGGAAACCCACCTAGCTAACTAGGGTGCTATCGGCGTCTCCTCGGCGCACTCCTCCTCGATCACGGGGTCACAACAGTCGTCAACACCCGGCCCGTAGAACGTCGGGCAATAGTCCTCAGGATCCTCTGGAAAAAAATATGCCCAATCAGGACTGGAGCGAAGTACATAACTCTGAAAGCAACTCCAAATACATGGTAAGGTGTATATGACGAGCAATAGAAAAGTAATCAAGATGCACAGGAAATAAAATATATGCTGGAGCACAATAAGTAGCTGCAATGTAAACTGGAGAACAATACAAGTAGTGGAAAATTAACTCCAGGTGAGAAACATAAATACTAGCTAAGTGCCTTGAGCACAAGTTCGTTATGTGATCGGCTTAGGTTGCACATGAAAAACACTACGATAACTCCGTTATGCGTGAGTTGCATAATCGACATACACATGAATACTGTTTGGCTTTGATCACATAACCAACTCCTACTCCCCTCCCCCACTAATACCATTGGATCCAACCACAACACGCTACGTACATGATAATAGCTCGCGCACACGAAGGCGAGAGCACAAGAAGCACATGATAGCACATGAGAATCAATACCCGAAGCACATGATGAAATACACGTGATAGAGTACCCACTGAACACGGTAAGGGGATAGCATCTAATGACGGGATCCACTAGTACCAGCTCATGTAACAATGTGTCAGAATTAAGTATTACAGTTCTAGAACAAGTGATATAAACGCTATCATGAAATGGAAACTATCAGAGGTAGGTACTCGCCTGATGTCCTGAGCAACTGATGAGGATCGAGATCCAGACCGGTGTCGCAAGGACCTAATATGAAAAGCAGAATTAAACAGGGTTCTAAGCATTTAAACTGATATAAAATAATTAAAAATAGGCTTCTAGGGCTATTCTAGGTCGAGCGGGTCAAACCGGTGAAAATTGGGTCAAAAAGTCAACCTGTGGTCCAAAAAGTCAACTCTAGGTCAAAACTAGGTCAAACGTTGACTTTTACGGTCAACGAGGACAATTATGGTCAAAGCTAGGTCAAACTAGGGTGCCCCTGAAATTCTAGGTCAAACCGAGCTCATTAAGCTACTAAACTCACAAACTCGCCTAATCGAGATACCGGGATACCCTCGGTATCCGATACCTCGCCCTAGGCCACGCACCCCGCCTAAACCCGCTAAAACCTATGCTAGCACGCGTAATTATATATATATAAACATACAAAAATCATTTCAAGATATTTCCTAGGCTAATGCTCAAATACCCCGCTCGAAACTCAATACCTTGAATATCTCAAGGTATCGAGATACCTCGGTATCTCAAGGTATTGAGGTTTCGCTCTAAAACCCTCTAACTAGCTATCTAGCTATTGATTATGCACCTAGTTATTAAACTAGGCTAGGTAATATAGATATCTATCATATTTATATATATCTAAGTAGGTTATACCTATGTATATAGATATCCACACAAATATACCCAAATACCCAATACCTTACCTAACATAACACACACACACACACACACACACACACACACACACACATATATATATATATATATATATATATATATATATATATATATATATATATATATATATATATATATATATATATATAACTATAGGTATATAGATATCTATCTCTTAGATAGATAAAACTATCTATCTACCTATCTACCTATCTAGTATCTATCTATCTAAATACCTAGCTATCTATCTATTAATCTAGCCATCTAACTATCTATTTATCTTATCTAATTAACTATCTATCTATCTAACTATCAACATATGTATATATATATATATATATCAATCTCTCACTCTCACTAAACCTCACTAACCCTACTGCTACTAGCCGCTGCTACTGCTCCCTAACATTGCTGCTAAGCTGCTGCGGCTGCCTGCATTTGCTACTGCTGCTGCTGCTCTTGCTGAGCCTGCTGCTGCTGCTGGCTTTGTTGCTATTGCTGCTGTAGCGTCCCGCTTCGCGTCGACGCTATGTACAAGTGAGATGGCCTTGCTTGCTCCAACGGAAGTCTTCTCGGAGAGTTTCCGACCGATTAATCAAGGTGAGTGGGCAGAACTGCATTCTCTGATTCTTGCACGACTTAATAATGAATCTGAGTTTTAAATGCTTATTTGCTTAAGAAGAAATGTTTTCATAAGAAAATGATAGAACCGACTCAGCATGCTAACAAGAGAACTCACATAGCTTGTCACTGAAACGAATATGCTGCCTAGCTAAGAGAATATGTATGCTTGTCCGAAATAAAATAGAACCCTTGCTATGCTAAGAAGATAGAACTGCATGTTTTACTTGATGTGATAATAGACCCGTGCCATGCTAGTCTCAACTAAAAGATCGTTTATATGTTTGCTTGTCATCGTGTTTATATGGCTTGTCTTGAATGCTTGTTTCGATGTGAGAGTAAATGCTTGTCATGTGTGTGCTAGACTAGTAGCCCACCTGAGGTCTGGTCCTACGGGATCTTGGGGGTACGGCTATTAGGAATGTGATACGATGGTTTAAATGTGCTTGTCATGTTGTGTGCTATTGTGATAGAGACAAGAGACATGTGGGTGCTTGCGGTGGATGGGGGACAAACGATATGTGGGAGACCGATAACGCGCCCTGAGCTCGGGGCGTGGATATTGGAAGGGAGGATGGTGATGCGATGGGGTGAGACTAATAGTACGCCCTGAGGATCGGTCCTTCGGGATCTTGGGGGGCGTGGCTATTAGAGGGAGGCGGTGCTTCTGTTGAGAAGAGTCGAGTCTGCATTAGAGAAGTGTATGGAGATAAGCTGCATTCAGGTCGTTAGGGAGCATGCTAGGCTAGCCTTCTTGCATACCTAACTGTTTGATGCAGAGACGGACAGGGAACTAAAGAACGGTAAAACATATATGTTTATGCAATTGTTGCTAACTTGTATGTCTGCTGCTGGGATAACCGTTCGGCCATGGGTAAGAAATATCAGTTTATACATAAGCCTGCTTATTCATTTTGTCTGCATCGTAGAGACCACCTGTTAGCGTTTCATGCATTGCATTCGGTCGGACAATGGCTATTAGTGCAGAGCTGAACCTTGGCTACGGCTGCTTCGGCAGTAATGTGCAACCATGAGTCACAGCTGCTAATAGCATCAGATAAAGGAGTCATTGGTTAGCTGGATTACCGCTACCGATCCTGAGTTACTCGGGGACCGACCTCTGATTGATAGTTAACTTGTGTGCTTGAATGATAGTCCCTAAACGCTGCCTGTCCTTAGAATCCGTGCATATAGTTCACCGAACACGCTGCGCACACCCGAACAGGATTCCTCGTGCTTGAATTGGTTGCCTCGATTGATTGGTTGTTTGATTATGTTTTCAAAGAATGTTTCCAAACAATGTAATATGACTCTGCTAGGACTGCATGTAAAGAACCTAAGTAAAACTAGCAAGATTACTAGTAATGTAATGTTTTGCCACATGATTACTTAGTGTGGGTTTCAGGGGGTGTAGCTTCTGTTCAGTTGCTTTATCTCACCAGTACTTGTATAAAGTGCTGACCCACCAACAGTTTGCTTGTTCTCAGGTGCTCGTCCGTCTGAGGAAGCGATAGCCGTGCCTCATCCCAAGGAGCCGAAAATCTGGAGTCGATGCCTCGAGCTGCATCGAGTTTGTACCTGCTTTGAGCTGCTTTCTGATAGAGGGACATAATGTATGGAACGGTGTTATTGTAATCGAGAGAAGAGTGCTTGAGCGAATTGTAATCTCGGCCACGTGCCGCTTGTAACACTTTCGATTATCAATAAAAGAGACTATTTTTCATATGCCATTGAGTTCTTCACTTTTCTGCAATGTTATATGCCGCTGCTTCAGTATAGAATAGCTTACTTGCCCTTGTATCAAAGCTTTGGCCTTGTGCAAGCGCACTTTAGGCTTGCACGGCATCACGTCCCGATGAGAACGATTGTCCTGCGGGAGAGCTGTAACGTGGTGATTCACGTTCAGCGGGGACGATCGAGCTCGCGGGAGATTGGGGCGTGACATAATGGTATCAGAGCGACTCGATTCTTTGCCCATTCCGTTGCTTCCAACTCTGAGATGTGCCTGATGTGAGATGCAATGAACGTTCCATACAATGAGTCCATAAATATTCTCAAAGTTGTCGGCAAAAGTTTTCTAGATTTGTTTTCATTGCTTGAGATGTGATTTGTAGATTTCGGGATTGCTAGAGTTTTGATTTGTGATGGTGAGGGATGAGGACTATCGCTGCTTTGTGATTTCGTGAGTTTCTCCTTGAGTTTCGAGGACGAAACTCTTTATTGGTGGGTAAGTATGTAGCGTCCCGCTTCACGTCGACGCTATGTACAAGTGAGATGGCCTTGCTTGCTCCAACGGAAGTCTTCTCGGAGAGTTCCCGACCGATTAATCAAGGTGAGTGGGAAGAACTGCATTCTCTGATTCTTGCACAACTTAATAATAAATCTGAGTTTTAAATGCTTATTTGCTTAAGAAGAAATATTTTCATAAAAAAATGATAGAACCGACTCAGCATGCTAACAAGAGAACTCACATAGCTTGTCACTGAAACGAATATGCTGCCTAGCTAAGAGAATATGTATGCTTGTCCGGAAATAAAATAGAACCCTTGCTATGCTAAGAAGATAGAACTGCATGTTTTACTTGATGTGATAATAGACCCGTGCCATGCTAGTCTCAACTAAAAGATCGTTTATATGTTTGCTTGTCATCGTGTTTATATGGCTTGTCTTGAATGCTTGTTTCGATGTGAGAGTAAATGCTTGTCATGTGTGTGCTAGACTAGTAGCCCACCTGAGGTCTGGTCCTACGGGATCTTGGGGGTGCGGCTATTAGGAATGTGATACGATGGTTTAAATGTGCTTGTCATGTTGTGTTCTATTGTGATAGAGACAAGAGACATGTGGGTGCTTGCGGTGGATGGGGGACAAACGATATGTGGGAGACCGATAACGCGCCCTGAGCTCGGGGCGTGGATATTGGAAGGGAGGATGGTGATGCGATGGGGTGAGACTAATAGTGCGCCCTGAGGATCGGTCCTTCGGGATCTTGGGGGGCGTGGCTATTAGAGGGAGGCGGTGCTTCTGTTGAGAAGAGTCGAGTATGCATTAGAGAAGTGTATGGAGATAAGCTGTATTCAGGTCGTTAGGGAGCATGCTAGGCTAGCCTTCTTGCATACCTAACTGTTTGATGCAGAGACGGACAGGGAACTAAAGAACGGTAAAACATATATGTTTATGCAATTGTTGCTAACTTGTATGTCTGCTGCAGGGATAACCGTTCGGCCATGGGTAAGAAATATCAGTTTATACATAAGCCTGCTTATTTATTTTGTCTGCATCGTAGAGACCACCTGTTAGCGTTTCATGCATTGCATTCGGTCGGACAATGGCTATTAGTGCAGAGCTGAACCTTGGCTACGGCTGCTTCGGCAGTAATGTGCAACCATGAGTCACAGCTGCTAATAGCATCAGATAAAGGAGTCATTGGTTAGCTGGATTACCGCTACCGATCCTGAGTTACTCGGGGACCGACCTCTGATTGATAGTTAACTTGTGTGCGTGAATGATAGTCCCTAAACGCTGCCTGTCCCTAGAATCCGTGCATATAGTTCACCGAACACGCTGCGCACACCCGAACAGGATTCCTCGTGCTTGAATTGGTTGCCTCGATTGATTGGTTGTTTGATTATGTTTTCAAAGAATGTTTCCAAATAATGTAATATGACTCTGCTAGGACTGCATGTAAAGAACCTAAGTAAAACTAGCAAGATTACTAGTAATGCAATGTTTTGCCACATGATTACTTAGTGTGGGTTTCAGGGGGTGTAGCTTCTGTTCAGTTGCTTTATCTCACCAGTACTTGTATAAAGTGCTGACCCACCAACAGTTTGCTTGTTCTCAGGTGCTCGTCCGTCTGAGGAAGCGATAGCCGTGCCTCATCCCAAGGAGCCGGAAATCTGGAGTCGATGCCTCGAGCTGCATCGAGTTTGTACCTGCTTTGAGCTGCTTTCTGATAGAGGGACATAATGTATGGAACGGTGTTATTGTAATCGAGAGAAGAGTGCTTGAGCGAATTGTAATCTCGGCCACGTGCCGCTTGTAACACTTTCGATTATCAATAAAAGAGACTATTTTTCATATGCCATTGAGTTCTTCACTTTTCTGCAATGTTATGTGCCGCTGCTTTAGTATAGAATAGCTTACTTGCCCTTGTATCAAAGCTTTGGCCTTGTGCAAGCGCACTTTAGGCTTGCACGGTATCACGTCCCGATGAGAACGATTGTCCTGCGGGAGAGCTGTAACGTGGTGATTCACGTTCAGCGGGGACGATCGAGCTCGCGGGAGACGTCAGTAAACGACGGTTCGGTGGTATCTTAACCCAATCCTCTGCATTAAATGCAGGGATCCGCCATCATACTGTGGTGTGCGTCCCGAGGGGTCTGTGCCTGTTTCCAGTCGTCGTCTGGGTCGTCGTGCAGCACTTTTTGTCAGGAGTCAGAGGCCAGGTTCACTGCGTGACTTGACAGGTTCATTTCGGGGAAGACGAAGCGTTCCTCGTATGCTATTTTAACGCTGCTTTGAGAGCGGCTGAGTTTTTACGCCCTGGAGGCGATGGGGGGGGTCCCGTCTACGCCGAAGCGGTTTTGGACGCGCTGCACCCTTGAGCTCTTACGCTTGATGGCACTGAAGGCCTTTGTTTGCGCTGCTCTGTATCAATACGCCGCGTAGCTTTTGCCAGCGTATTTTTCATGCTTCTACAAGACCCCCTTCAAAGCTTTTAAAATCCTTTGGAATTTGAAACGCTTTGAATGAAGCATAAATGGCCCCTCGTGACTCGAAACGTTTCTGAATGGAGCGTTGAAACGGTCGGTGCGGCCTTTATGGCGGATTTATTGGGGACCGCTGTGATCTCTTTTGCCTATAAAAAGGCGGGGGGTTAACCTGTTTCCCCATATTCCCATCACCATGCTAAAATGATCGCCGGAGTTCGTCGGGTCGATCTGAGGAAGAAGGAGATCATGTTCTTCCAGCATGTTGGGAGCCGAAAAAGACGGCGTCTTCGAGCAAGTGTCCACTGCAGCGATGGATCATGGAAGGATATCTTAGCCTCCCTTGCTCGGGATAATCAGCAACTTTGTATGGCGTTGCGTCTGGCGAGAGGAACGGTCGCTCTTGACCGTGCTGCCTATAACTGGCGCCTTCTCCTCTTACCTCCGGTGACGAGAGTCAGACAAACTCGTGCTGTCCCGGTTTGAGCGGTGCACGAAGTAGGGGATCTGTAAAATCTATGCAAGCCCCAACTCTGTCGTGTCCGCCGGTGATCATCTTCTTAGAAGAAGAGGAAGACCTTCACCGACGTGAGAACCTATCAGAACAGCCTCTCGGTGCGATCTTCAAACGACGAGGGAGTCTTTTGTAGACGGAGTTTCCCTCATATGTAATCATGAAAAGTAGAAAAAAAAAACCTGTAGATAGGGTTTCCCTCATATGTAATCATGATTTTAATCTTCAATAAAGTCATCTTTTCTTCATATGATCACTTGCCATACGTTGCTGTGAAGTCTGAATGTGTGCAGCTTCGACACGTCTGATACTTTACGCGACCCTGTATAGAGAGTACTAGGTTCTGTCCTGTTCTTTACGTGCAGCGGATAGTGCATAGAGCGCTGCTTTAGCATTTTGAATACTTAGAACTGTCATGTTGCTAGGGCTAAGGAACCGCGTAGAGTTCTGAACTGCTGCTTCTGATGAGCAGAACTTTGTTCAGTCTTCGTCTTCAAGAATGATCTCTCGGAACTCCCTTGAAACAGGGTCGAGGATTCTGGCTGAGCTTTGTCATCTTTGACAGACGAGATGTTCAGACTGGAGTCCGGATGAACCTCCAATTTTGGGACCCGAAAAGAGTAATTTCTTAATGGTTATACTCTGTCCGTTTCGGGTACTTGGGGTCAAGAACGAGTATCTTCTGTGTGAACTCTTTGCACTTGACCGGGTCGGGGACTGTTTTGGATAAGCGGAAAGTCGCGGAGTGCGAAATCCTCAGCCTGTAGCGTCTGGGCGTAAGACACTGTTGAGCGCGAAGTCGTAGACTTGTGGTTCCTGAGCGTGAAGTCGTAGGTTTGTCGCCTCTCTAGCATAAAAGCTACCGAGCACAAAGGCATCCGGGCGAGAAAAACCATAGACTTATAGCTGCTGGAACGTAAAGCCGTAGAATCGTTGCTGTTGAGTGTAGAAAGCTCCTTTAGCGTAGGACTTGTGGATCTGTAGCTCCTGAAAAGAGAATTTCTTCGAGCGTGAAGTTCTGCGGATCTGTTGCTTCTGAGCATAAACTGAGCGCCACCGAGCGTGAGATCATCGATTTGGTATCTGCTGAGCGTAAAGCCGTAGGTTTGTCGCCTCTCGAGCGTAAAAGCTACCGAGCACAAAGGCATCCGGGCGAGAAAAACCATAGACTTGTAGCTTGCGAGCGTAAAATCGTAGATCTGTTGCTGTGGAGCGTAGAAAGCTCCTTTAGCGTAGAACTGCTGAACTGTCTTGCGCGAAGAATTTTTTGAATTCGCTGACTGTCCGTCTTTTGAGGGTAGTGGTTTGACGTAGCACCCAATCATATCCGACTATTAATGCGAGACTTGGTTAGGGTCTCGAGGAGTCCGTCCGAGGATTCGAGGAGTCGATCCGGACTCTATATATATCCCAAGCTTTGGAGAGAGAAACTTTTCATCCGTCTTCTGCGAACGAGAGTTCTTGATTGTTCGAGCTTTTCTCCTTCATTCCTTCTCTGAGCACTTCGAGCTTTCAGAAATGGCGACGAAACAAACCTCCTCCGCTAAGGGAAAGAGCATAGGTTCTTCTTCTTCTCCCACTGCCCCAGCGAGGGAGTCTTCGGTCGGGCAAGGTGGACTTCCTTCCGGAAGTATCCCGCCGACGGGCAGCGCACCCGGTCTGAGAGGTAGATCCTTTGGGGTGACAAGAATAACGAAACTCCTTCGCCCACGTTGAACGTGACCACGCTAGGTCGCCTTCTGTGTTGATAGCCTCTTCTGAGGAAGATGATGCACGGAGGCGTTTTCATCTTTTACGCCCACATTTCTCGTGTGCTAGCATAAAGGCGCCATATCTTCGTAGTTCCGAGCGTAAAAGCTCTGGCTACCGAAAACTGGCGTATGTCGTAAAATAAGCATTTTACGTTTGCGGAGGGGACTCCCGGCGTATAATAACCGAATTCGTACAATCCTGGCGTAGAGCACAGTTTGTCGTTTCTTTGGTTTTGTATGTTTGTGCAAGATTTTTGTAATGACATACTTTCTTTGCACCTTTGTAGTTAACCTGGGTGAGTCTCCGCTGACCGAGGTGATGGGTTCCTCCGCCGGGATGCTGCACTCGAACTACCTAGAGGACTTGTCCCACGTGGCATTTCCCCTCTCCGGATCCCAGTATCCTGAGGGAAGGGGATTTTTGTTGGCGGCTCAGGGCGAGCGGGCACTGCTGAGTATGATCAATGGGGAGCCCCTGACGTATGTAGACGGAGAGCGGTACATAAAGCCGGCTTTCCTTTTCGGGGACATGATCGACAAGCGGTCCCAGACGAAGCCTAAGAGGGAACCTTGGGTCTTTGCTGTCGAGAGCTTGGTTCTGTACCTGCCGACGATGCTGAGGGATTATCCCATCTCGGCTTTCTTCCATGCCACTCATCCCAGAAAGATGTCGTGGACGTTGACTCCCGACCTTCATGGCAAGCCGGGGAAGATCTTTCATCAGAAAGGAGCTGACCAGGGATCGTTTGTCAGTCGTCCTTCTGGTCCTGTGACATTGTTCCGGGGATTGTACCCGGGTGGCGTCCCGAGTGAAGACAGCTCTGTGATCCAGCCGGTCCAACTGTCGACTTTCTGCAACAGCTTCATGGGACGAGGTGGGGTGTACCCCAAGGAGAATCCTCGGTGTAATGGGTGGGTCACCCCAGCAAACCTCCGATGGACCAGCCTAGTTAACTGGGCCTTGAAGCGCTTTCGGCAAGAGCTAGAGGGCATTGGACTGTATGCCGCTGTGAGCGCGACGAGCGTCGGGTTGCCTCCCAACCCTAATTTGTTCTTGGCACTGATGGAGCGATACGTTTCGCTCAATGGGACCTTTGCCACTCCACTGGGGGAGTTGGGATTGGCCCTTCATGAGATGGCGGTTGTCTCGAGGCTGCCGATGGGGGATACCCCGTATGAAGAGTATGTTCCCACCAATCGGGAGTTGGGGGATTCGGACCCTCGGGTGGCGGATGTGTATCAGGAGCTGATGTGCCAATATCTCGCCTGCACCACTTTTTACAACGAGCCCTCTGGTTTGGCCCACACTACCAAGTGGATATCCTACCTTTTCTTCCACCGAGCTAGAGCTGCCAGGTTGGAGAAAGTTTCGGGGGGCAAGAATGAGCCCGTGAACTGTTTGGGCGTGCTTAGTGCCCAGGTCGTGGATGGCCTTATGGAGGAGGCCAAAGCTTCGGACCAGATCCTCGTTGAGAGGGTAGGAAAGTACCCCGCAGGTACTACGGCCCGTAGTTACCTGAGGCGCTGTCGCGGGTCTCTATCCAAGGAAGCCCAGCTGGCTGGTTTTCTCTCGTTGTGGCTGCGTCGAGTAGTAGTGCCTGGTACTGCGTCCGCGGACCGCATTCACCGGAACATCTTGTGGCCGGCAGTGCGCCTGGTGTTCGGGACAAGACTGGGCTTGCTTCCTGCCATGGTGTGCCGTATACAGGCGGGCTTGAGAGCTCTGACCGATGGGTTGCTCGCTGATGAAGCCCGGCGTGAGAGTTTTCCCAGGGTGGAATTACCATACCTGTATCTGATGGGTTGGTTAATTCTCCACAATCCCCGGGTGATGTCTCCTGGCTCTGGTAGCAGCTCAGGGGGAAATTTCTTGTTGAACTACAAGGATTCTCCCTGGAACGTGGACACCGTTCTAGATTGTCGGCTGGCATTGAACCTCAGCCATGGCTGGAAGTTCCTCTGTACTCTTCCTCCCGTAGATCGCCATCAATTAGGGACGAGGCTTGAGGACTCGGGTAGAGAGAAGACCGATCTTTCTCCGGAGGCTTTTAATTGGCTGGTCTGCATTAGACCCTCCCATCTCCTGTACAGGAGTGAAGACCATTGCTTCTTCGAGCCTTATTTGCCTAGTCGGTTCGCCAGATAATTTGGGTACGGCCAGCTGCACGTGGGCAATGCCGTCACCAGCTTCAGGTCCAGAGGCGGGCTCATTGATGGAGCCAGAGGATGGCGGTATTTCACCACGGGTTGCACTGGAGCAGCCTTCGTCGTGCCGGATGTCACCCCCTCTACGGAGCTGCGCATCCTTCATTCTTACGCCCAGTTTTACGTGGCGATCAATACCTTCCACCGCGATTTCGACATACGCGGAAGTCTTAGGGTGTCCTCTCCCATTGCCGGGGGAGGAGCTGAAGTTCCCTCGGTTTCTCCCGATGAGGGTGAGGAGTTTGATACCCCGGATGAACCCCTGGAGTCGATGCCGGGGTGTGAAGTGCCTCCGCCTGCGGGGGCTTTGGTAGTTCCTCAGAAGCGAAGGGCGCCTGCTCCTAAGGAGGCTTCTGTTCGTAAGAGGAGGAAGGAGACAGTTGCTCGTCCTTTCCGCATTCTTGGTGTTGAAGCTACCGGGAGTGGGCCTACATCTCCCCATGTCGGGGATGAGTCTTTGGCTGGAGGTTCCTCGCCTTTTAGAGAGGGACCCTCTATGGTTTCGGTTGGCGGCGCCGGAGGATCTTCGCCAGGGGTCGCTGCTGTGGCTACTGCTCCGGGTAGTGGAACGAGATCGCCTAGGTGGCCATGGCAGATGGGAGGATCCTTCCCTGGACCCGCAACGGATAAAGCTCCTGCTGTACCTAGCGAGATTCCAGTTGACGAACCTCGACCGTGTCTTGGTGGAGACTTGGAGGAATTTCGGGCGATGTCAGTTGGTCCACCTCCTTCCCCAGGTATGATAGTTCGCATTGCGTCCTTAGAGCGAGGTTTAGCTGCCTCGGCTGCAGATGCGCCATATATACCATTGACCCCGGGTAAATGTCGTTTTTCATGTCTCCTTTTAGAAAGGTTACCGTTGTACTGATGTCGACTTTCGGGTTCTTTCTTCTCAGGGGATGGAGCCCACGGGGAGTGTAGCGTTGAGCCGCCTTCCGGCTCTGCTCCGGCCCCTGGTGGTGATACGGAGGCACCTGATCCTGAGGAGGAAACACCTTCGGGTGCTAGCTCACCCGGAGTAGTTTCGTCGCCTCGAGAGGAGGATGAGCCTGTCACCGTGACCTTGCCTTCGGTCGCACCAACCGTCGAGGCGGCAGCTGTGGCTACCTCGTCTGCAATCGTCTCTGGTGGGGGACTCGCTGATATCGCGGTCTCTCCTGGCGTTCAGTCGGGTTTAGTTGCGCTGACTGAGCAACATATCAGCCTCTTTTACACCGGTTTGGGAGCGATGATATCAATGGTGTTGGTGAAGAGTCTGGATTTCGAGCGCCTGAAGAGAACTGCCCAGTTCTCGATCGGGGTTGTCAGGGAGTTCGGCAATTCCGGGGGAGCCGATGCCCTGGAGGCGATGGTTAATGGTTTAGAACAACCCATTAACGAGTATTTGCAGTTGGCTCAGGGCAGTCTTGATGCTGAGGCCCAGACCAGATACGGTCTTATGACTGCGCATCTTGCCAAACGGATGGAAGACCTGAAGGAACTCCTTCGAACTCGCCAGCTGGAGGCGATTTAGAGGAAAGCCGCCGTGGATGAGATCCTCGCCCTCCAGACAACGTGCCAATCCGAGCACGAGGGAAATGTAGAGAGGATTCACAGGTTGAGGGAGAAACTCGCTCAAGCAGAAGAGTGGGCTTCCCAGTTGTTGGCAGGCTTGGATGTGGTGGCCGGTCGACTGAGCACAGCGCGGCGGGATCTGGATCGCGCGGAAGGTGCCTGTGCGGGCGTGCGTCGGACAATAGCCGAGCTGTCCCATTCGAGTGACAATGAGGCACTGGTGGAGCGGGCCCGTGCTGATGCTCTGGCCATTAGGGACGAGAAGTTGGCCGTGCTAGCGCGGCAGATCCGTGACATGACTGCTCCGCCGCAATGATGTACTCTCTCTCTTTTTTTTTTTGCTTTCCCAGATGTAATTTTGTTCTTTCTTGGGAATAAAAAGAGACTTTTTCCTAACTTTGGACCCATCATTTCGGAATGTAAATGACAGGTTAGGGCGAGAGTGGTATCAGAGGTAGTATGGACGTGATAAACTCTCGGTAAACTTCAGCAGGGCACGTCTATCCAGAGGTCATACGGACATGATAGAACGTGCTTTGGCCAAGTTTTTGTAGGTAAAGTACTATCCGAGGTGAGATAGACGTGATAGGCTATACTAGAGTTTACAGCTCAGAGGTAATATGGACATAGCTGTTTTGTGGGCCTATTACTTGTTGCGCACCTAGGTGCAAGTAAATAGGTTTGAGGACAAGCCCTGCTAGAGGTAATATGGACATAGCAGATTTTGTGGACCTAACACCACTGGCGTACTTAGATTTAGTACGGGTGTTAGTTGAAGTGACGATCGATATCAGAGGTGATAATCGATGGTCAGAATCTTGGAAAGCCTGTTCAGAGGTGATATGGACATGACTGATTTGTGGGCCTATTGCTTTTTGCGCACCTAGGTGCAAGTAATAGGTTTGAGAACAAGCCTGCTAGAGGTAATATGGACGTAGCAGATTTTGTGGACCTAACACCACTGGCGTACTTAGATTTAGTACGGGTGTTAGTTGAAGTGACGATCGATATCAGAGGTGATAATCGATGGTCAGAATCTTGGAAAGCCTGTTCAGAGGTGATATGGACATGGCAGATTCTCCAAGGAAATACAGTTCAGAGGTGATATGGACATGACTGATTTGTGGGCCTATTGCTTTTTGCGCACCTAGGTGCAAGTAATAGGTTTGAGGACAAGCCCTGCTAGAGGTAATATGGACGTAGCAGATTTTGTGGACCTATACTAGTTTCTTCTTTGAAGTAGTTTCATCGGATTACGAGAATCTCGCCGTATTCCTCCTGAGTGGAGGAGATTAGGCGTAGTACTTCTTCAGGAATTTGCCGTTGATAGGAGCCATTAATAGGTCTCCATTGGGCTGGGCTAGTCTGTAGGCTCCGTTCGAGAATGTTGTCTCGATCACATAAGGGCCTTCCCACTTGGGCTGGAATTTGCCTTTACTCCTGTGAGTAAGAATCATCGGCCTTCTTACGGCTAAAACTAGCTCACCGACTTTGAACATCCTTTCCTTTACTTTACGATTAAAAGCTCTGGAAATGCGTGCTTGGTAGAGCGCGATGCGCTGTTGAGCTTGGAGGCGTTTCTCGTCTAATCCTTCTAGCTCCTGAAGCCTTAACAGGTCATTATTTTCTTGAGTCAGCCCATTAGCCACGGCTATCCTGAGCGACGGGATCTGGATTTCAATGGGGAGAACTGCCTCGCTCCCGTATACCAGTGAGAATGGGGTACAGCCTGTCGGCGTTCGTACCGTTGTGCGGTATGCCCAGAGACATTCGCCCAGCTTTTCGTTCCAATCTCTTTTGTTTGAAGAGACGAACTTCTTCAAGAGTTTGATAATAGTTTTGTTGAAAGCTTCCGCCAAACCATTAGCAGCTGGATAGTATGTCGTAGAGGCGATATTGTGTATTCGATTTTTATCGCAAAATCGATAAAATGCTTGGCTGATGAACTGGGGCCCGTTGTCATGGATTATCCTTCGGGGGACCCCGAAGCGATAAATGACGTGATGCTTGATGAAGCTGATCACATTAGACGCCTTTACCTCAGCAAGAGGGATTGCCTCTGCCCATTTGGAGAAGTAGTCCGTGATGGCCAGTATGAACTGGTGACCTCGGGAAGAAGACGGGTGAATGGGACCAATGACGTCCATACCCCACGCTTCGAAAGGCCAGGATGCAACTGTAGGATGCAGATGCTCAGATGGTCGGTGTATGAAGTCTGCGTGAATCTGACAGGCTCTGCATTATCTTGCATACCGTATCGCATCTGTGATCATAGTAGGCCAATAATAGCCCATTCTCCTGATGCGATCCTGTAGCTTAGGACCGGGTTGGTGTGCTCCGCATTCGCCGTCGTGAGCTTCCCGGATAATCTGCTGTGCTTCGTCGTTAGACAGACATCTCAACAGTAATCCGTCGTAGGTCCGGCGATATAGGCATTGTGCAGATGCATCATAATAGAAGCGTAATGATCGTTGCTTGATGGACACTGCTCCTTTGGGGTCCTCCGGCAAGATTCCGTATGCGACGAAATCTATGAAGGGACTTCTCCAGTCTTTTTCGGGGAGATCTGTGTTCACAGCATGGTTGCGTCCTATGTGAAGGTTGTTCTTCGCACAGAATAAGTCTCTGTTAAGAAGGATTACCGAATCCTGCCTTCTTATAGGAGTGGCTAAGTCTGCGGCTAGACTGGCCAGGGCATCGGCTTCCAGATTCTGAGACCGAGGTACATGCTCCAGGAAGAATCCTTTGAAGGTCATGGCTATCTCGACCGTTGCTTGGTGGTAGGGGATGAGGTCTGGATTCCGGACTTCATATATCCCTCTGACTTGATTGACGATAAGCAGAGAGTCACCGAAAGCTTCCAGGGATTCGACCCCCAGCTCTTTGGCGGCTCGGAGCCCGATTAACAGAGCGTTGTATTCTGCCACATTGTTGGAGCAGGGCTCGCTAAGAGAATATGCTCGGTAGATGATGAGCTGATCAGGAGTTACCAGGACGACTCCTACTCCTGAGACGATGTTTCCCTTGGGACCGGTTCTGGAGGCCCCATCGAAGAAGAGTTGCCATGCGTCGGTCTCCATTGCGGAGTTATATTCTGCAACTTCGTCGGGAATGTCCTCATATAACTTGGAGGACTCCGGGATCGGATGGGCAGCTAGGAAGTCAGCCAGTGCTTGAACTTTAATGGACTTCTGTGGTACGTATACCATGTCATATGGCGTTAATAGCATCGCCCAAGTCGCGAGTCGGGAGTTAAGAACACTCGGTTTGCTCATTAGTACCCGCAGAGGGTTGATCCTGGAGATGATATGAATGGTCTGTCCGGTGACATAGTGTCGTGTCTTCTGGACGGCGAACATCAGAGCCAAGCATTCCTTCTCCACTGGGTTGTACCGGTGCTCGGCCCCGACCATCATCCTGCTGAGGTAGTAGATAGCTTGTTCATGCCCCATGTCGTTCTTCTGTGCAAGAAGAGATCTTAGTGAATGATCCATTGCTCGAACGTACAGCAAGAATGGTTTTCCCATGACGGGAGGTGCCAGAACTGGCGGACTGATGAGGTAGCGTTTGATGTCTCCGAACGCCTGCTGACAGGTTTCGTCCCACACGAAAGATACACCTTTCTTTATGAGGTGAGAAAAAGGCTGACATCTTTCCGAGAGGTTGGATATGAATCGCCGGATATAGGCCAGACGGCCTTGAAATCCTCGGAGTTCCCTCAGATTACGGGGTGGTCGCATTTCTACGATTGCCTGGACTTTGTCAGGGTCCACCTGGATGCCTTTGGTGGTGATGACAAATCCCAGGAACTTGCCACTAGATACACCCAGAAATGATTTCGTAGGGTTCATCTTGAGTTGATGGCGACGCATTAGCTCGAACACCGTCCTCAAGTCTTGGAGGTGATCACCTTTGAGGCGGCTCTTGACGGCTATGTCGTCTACGTGACATTCTACTGTTTTGCGTAAATGCTCATGGAATATGTTACTCATGGCCCGCTGGTATGTAGCCCCGGCATTCTTCAATCCGAAGGGCATGACCGTATAGCAATATACCCCCAGTGGTGTCCGGAAAGCAGTGTGCTTCTCGTCTTCAGGATGCATCTTGATCTGATTGTATCCCGAGAACCCGTCCATGAAAGACATGCGTTCAAAACCGCAGGTGTTGTCGATCATGATGTCGGTGATAGGAAGAGGGAATTCATCTTTGGGACAGGCCGCATTTAGATCCCGGTAATCGATGCAGATACGCACCTTCCCATTCTTTTTCATGACTGGGACAACATTGGCGACCCAGTCGGGATGTTTCTCTTCACGGATGAAGTCGCAGGCTATCAACTTCTTGACCTCAGCTTCAATGGCGTCCATCATATCCTGGCAGAACCGGCATTGGTGCTGTTTGACAGGCCTTGAGTCGGTCAAAATGTTGAGCTTGTGAGTAGCCACCTTCGGATCGAGGCCTGGCATATCCTCATAATTCCACGCGAAGACGTCGACGTATTCTTTTATCAGTTGGATGATTTCTTCCCTTTCAGCTGGGGAAAGATAGTTACTGATAAATATTGGCTTTGGTGAGAGTTCACCCCCAACGTCGATTTGGACAACTTCGTCTTTAGTGGGAGGTTCCCTTTGCTCGAAGCGAAATTCCCACTGCGTATCCATGTGTTAAGCCCAAGCGTCATTTTCGAACAACTCAGATTCTTGTTCGCTTGCCTCTAAGGGATCTGTCGACGCCATATTCACCGAGAATGGTTGTCCGAGATCGTTGGATGAGTCGGAGGACGTTGAGCCGCCTTGAGGAGAGGCAATGGCGTCTTCAGAAGCCGCAAGGGAGGTCGGATATCCTAGCCCGAAGCGGGTTTGTTGGTAGCAAGAGTTGCTGAGCAGCGGCGTACGCCTGCCCCTCCCATTGTTGAGACCTTGGTTCCGCTTCAGATTGTAGCCCATATTCTGCATGATCTTAAGCGCTTGTGGGCTGTATCGGCGAACCTGTATTTCCCCAGTATCGTCGTCGAAAGCATCTTCTTGGATAGCTGGTTGATTGCGCATACGGCCGAAGAATATCGGACCCTGAGTGCTGTAGGTAGGTGGGACGATGAAGATAGAATCCTCATGGGGCCCAAACATTGCGACGACGTTGGATGATGACGCTACTTCCCATACATATGGATGATAGGCCTTTATAGCTCCCAAGAATTTTTGTGCTATTGGTTCTATCTCGTCAATGTACGGGAAAAGGGGACTTTTATTGTCACTAGCAACCGCGTTAGTAGTTTTTACATCCCTTGGTTTTTTGTCGCGCCGAAGGTTGATGACCAAGGGTGGAGGCTTTTTGTTTAAGGTAATTGCCAAAGGATCACCCCCCTTTCCTGACCTAGCATCGTTCAGGTGGGCGGTCATAGGCTCTGTGGCCTTTGGACGAGCAGTCCGTCCTTTCACCTTGATCGACAGAGGTTGTTTGACAGAGGGTTCTTCTGGCTCCCGACGGGATTCCTTCTCTGTCTGGGCCGTTACCTCTTCTGTGTAGCTCTGAGAGTATAACACGGCGTCGGAGTAGTAGGATTCCACCCCTCTGAACGGGTTTAAGTCTGCAAACTCGGTTTGTACCGCTCCTTTGGCATCTACATATTTGAAGCATTGATGTAGAGTTGAAGGGACAATGTTGTGGTCGTGGATCCACGGTCTTCCCAGCAGGATGTTGTAGGACACCTCCGAATCAATGACGTAGCATGTAGCCACTGATCTAAGGTTGCCAATCTGGATTCTCAAGCGAATCTTCCCCAATGGTTTACTCTTTCCAGCGTTGAAACCCACAATTGTAGTAGTGGTATAGGCCAGTTCGCTGGTGGGGATCCTCAACGGCCTGAGCAGACTGTGAGGAATGATGCTGATTGACGATCCCGGATCTATGTGAATCCGGTCGACTTCCATGGAACCGATGTATCCGGTGTGATAGAGAGGCCTGTCATGCCTGTTGTGTTTCAGCAGCATGTCGTCTTGGGCGAAAGTGATGTTTGGTACCACCTCCATCACACTGTGGCATTGAGGGCACGCCACGGGTTCCTCGTTGGGGGACTTGAGCTGGGTTAGGCACACATCCGCTTGCATCAACGCTTCGCTCAGGGCTAGACGAGTGTCTTGGGAGAGCCTGAGTAGCTCGAAGATGGACAACCTGGCTGGCGTATTGGCCAGTTGGGCCAGGATGTCGAAGTTGTACGGTTTCTCTAAACCTTTGTTTGGAATGTTCTTCACAGGTACATCGAAGCGTACTTCCTTTTGTTTTCCCTTGTCCGCTGGAGTTGGTCTTGAAGGACCTGTCTCTGGTGTGGCGGGCTCGGGTCCCGAAGGCTTGGTGGCTGGGGCGTCTTCCGGGCTCGTGCCGTAGTCCTTGAGGTAGGCTTTCCCTGATCGGGTTGCTGTAGCCAACACCTCGTCTTCTTCTGGAGTTGCAACCATATGGCATGGTTTGCATTTGGAGTTCTTTCTAGACTTAGCTCTGATAGCATCAGTCTCTTCCCCGATTTCTGACACCAGGTCGGGATGAACCCACATAATCTCGCCTTGCCGGGTAGTTAGGGGTACCAGGTTGCGATTTTGATCCCGAGCTGGAGGGAGATTGATGATGTTCATCGTTGCTCGAAAAATAGGCGTGACACCATCCAGGATCGTTCGGGGAGGCAGACTGCCAAACTGGAGAGAGATCATGTTGGCCGTGACCGTCTTCTCGGTGTTGTGCAGGGTGATCGCCTTAGCATCGATTAACCCCTGGATCTTCCTTTTCAGTACGTAACATGCCTTTGTTGGGTGATGTACGTATCGGTGGAAGACACAGTATTTGGGGTCGTTAGTATTGCCAACTTCCTGGGGCCGCCTCAGCTCTGGAAGGGTGATCTTGCCACTCTTGACGAGACACTCGAATATGCTCGGGACGTCGTCGTCGTCGAAGGAGTTGACTTCAACGGGTCTGGAAGTCCCAGGTTTTGCTTGCGCAGTTGCCGCAATCTTTGGTCCGGCCGTATTAATTGCCAGGGCTTCTTTCCCTTTGGGACCACGAGGGTGGTCGCTGCTAGGAGATGGCCTCTTGCCTCTGTCGGAGGCGGAGATCATGATGCCATTGTCGCGCGCCTTACGACTATTGTCTTCGGCTGCTACCGCCGAGATGATGAACGAGGGCCAATCACGGAACTGATATGGTCCTGTGAACACCGAGACCACGGGAAGGAGGTTCTTCCTGCAAATGTCCACCAATGCAGAGTCGGGAACTCCTGGAGGCATTTGTAAGGTGGCCTGACGAAAACGTTCGATAAAGATGCGAACGTCTTCCTTTTCCTTTTGCTTGACTTCGATGAGAGAGGACATAGACATGTCCATTCCTCCCTCGTAGAACCGTGTGAAGAATAAAGTTCTGAAGTCTTTGAAGGAAGTGATGCAGTTATCCGCCAAGCTGCGGTACCACTGATAGGCTACTCCTGAGAGGCAACCTTTGAACACCCGAGTAAGGAGGGCGTCGTTCCCTTGTAGCAACACCGTCATCATGCTGAAATAATTCATGTACTGGCTCGGCGATGTTTTTCCCTCGAACAGGGCCATGGTCTGAGGTTTGTACCTTGGCGGAAAAGGGACTTCCTCCCAGATAGCTGGGTAGGGCTGGTTGATTCCCAGTTTCTTGAGCTGATCCTTGTGTTTCAAGGCGTCAAACTGGGCCTTCAACTCCCGGACTGCCTGCATCAGATTTTCAGTCGGAAGAGGGGCCATGGAGTGGTGCGGAGTTGGTTGTATCGTAACCCCAGCGGGAGGTAAGGCACTCTCTGAGTGAGGAAGCGGAGGAACTTCTGACTCTTGATCCAGCGCGGGCTCTTGGCTCGGGTGGGATGGTGGTAAGTCCACCCCCACACGTATCTGAGTTGGCGGGACCGACGCTTGAGCCATGGTAGCTGCGTGCTGAGTTAGCATCATCTGGTGCATGTTTTCCATCATGGATTGTATTTGTTGCAGAGATGTTTCCAGCGTGGTGAGGCATTGTTCCGCGTCTCCTGACGGTGAAGCTTCCTCGCGTTCATCTTCAACGGCGTAGGCTCCCATCTCCCTGGGCGTCATTGAAGGATTAGTATAGGTCGCTGTAGAAGTCGACTCTACACTTTCTGCTTCTGATTCTTGGCGACCCCCAGCGTCGGAATCGGAAGGGGATGGAGCTGGCTGTCGTGACTTTGCGCGAGTGTTCTGGAATACTCCGGCTTTAGTGTCGCTGAACCTCCTTCGGCTCGGGGGCTTGGAGGGATGACGTCTTGAACTCGACCCTCCTCTACGCAGGTGTGAGGCCATGTTTACAGGCGCATGCGCGGGTTCCTCTCCCTGGAAAGACAGAGAGTAGCCCAATCGATCGAAGACCGATCATTTTGTTTTGGGACAGCAGCAATTAATCACAACCTTGTGGCTATTACAATAATGTTCTCTAGGAGGCGTAATAGACATGTTGGAAGGTCCCCTCTCTTTACGCTTCTGGACTAGATATTTGCGTAGGTCAGGAGGAGTTGCCGGAGAGGCCCTTAGTCGGCCATTGGTTTCTCGCGTGATCCGGAGGGTAGGCATTCTGTTCCTTCGCTGGCGTGAAGGCCGAGAGGTTAAGTAGCCTGCCGCTTGCTTTCCTTCGCGGAGATCACAGCGCTCATCTGGTTTATCGTAGAGGTCAGATGATGTCTTGCGCGTGGAGCGAGATCTGTTCTTCCGTCTTGGCGCCGAGGCACCATCGGAAGTTCTGTCTGTACGTCGCGGAGCGGGAGACAGATTTCTACGCGTAAAGCGCAGTGAAGGCTTCTGGGTTAGCGCTGAGGCTTCGCCCGAAGTTTTGTCTTTACCGCGCGTAGCGGGAGACTGTTTCCTACGCGTAAAGCGCAGTGGATTCTTCGGGGTTAGCGCTAAGACTTCGCCCGAAGTTTTGTCTGTACCGCGCGTAGCGGGAGACTGAATTTTACGTGCGGGGCACGGAGGGAGCGTCGCTACAACCTCGTTGGCCGAAGAGATCGGAGAGTCCGGAGAGATCGGAGAGTCCACAGGAATAGTAGAGGATGTCTTGGGCATCCACACATTGCGCAGCTTCCTGTTGTCCTGGACGGAGAGAGGGCGAGAGCTACCCCCGGCTCGAAGCATGTCTTCGTAGGCTGACTGGTCGAAATGAACGACCAGCGTCTTCTTCACGGTTCCCACGGATACCGTATCGTGTTGAGCAATTACTTCCTCGTCAGAAGAGAAAGATGTCCCCATCAGAGTCGCCATCTTGTTTGTGGTATTAAACGAAAGGAATGAAATTGTATTTCAATGACGGGGTTTATGCGAAACCCGCGCCCTTCTGTTTATAAACAAACTTGTACAATGTAATCCTATACGAGGATGTGGGAGTACAATTTATTTAATCTGGGTATAAATTGCTATAGGTGTCTGATCTGCGGTCGATCACTTTAGCCCTTGGACCACACGATGTTGAAGAAGTGTCGTGGAAGACAGGTAGCAGCTTCGAAGGTTGCAGAAGAGGTTGGACGCACGAGGCCAAGGTCGTCGATCCCTGCTCTTTGCCTGCTCTCCGGGCTCTCTCCCTCTCTCTCTCTCTCTCTCTCCTTGGACGATAATTCTCTCCTGGATGATAATTCTTTTTTTTCTCTCTCCCTTCTCCTTTTCCCCATTGATAGGGGTCTCTATTTATAGAGTTTTGGTGACAGTGACCACTCCGTCGGTGTAAAAATCGAGGAGTGGGAAGTACAACACCCTTTTACACAACGGTTAAAGTAACCAATGCCTGCGTATGGATGATCTTTTGAATGAGCGTATGACGCGGGTCCAACTAAGGGAACACAACGCGTACTATTGCTACGAAGATCACGGCGTAAGAGCCACGCAGGTAGGTATCTCGTGTGTAGAAACGGTTGGCGTAGAAGCCAAATGACTGTCACCCTGGCACAGAGGCCAGATAGGCATAGAAGCCGAATAGGCGTAGAAGCCGGATAGGCGTAGAAGCCGGATAGGCATAGAAGCCGGAGAGGCGTTGAAGCCGGATAGGCGTAGGAGCCGGAGAGGCGTTGAAGCCGGATAGGCGTAGGAGCCGGAGAGGCGTTGAAGCCGGATAGGCGTAGGAGCCGAAGGGACACAGGTCTTGAATGGGCGTAGAAGCCGCTGCGTACCGTGTCCGAGTGCTGACGGGGACGTCTTAGCCGGAATCACGGCTTTCGAAGATGTAATCAAATCTTCTACAGAGATTTGCCATCATCCTGTGCATTAAATGCGAAGACGTGTTTCGAAGGTCTGCAGCCCTTCTGTGCATCCGTTGCAGAGACGTGCCTTGACTGAACCTGTCATCGCTCCGTGCAATTAGACGTAGAGACGTGCCTCGAGCCCCGTACGATGTGCAGCTTTTGACGTGGCAGGCGGTTTGTCTACTGTCGAGCGTAAACCGGCTTATGCCTGCCTGTGTAAAATAATGCAGCGTATCCCTCTGTGCGAAAAAGAGCAGTTTATGCTGAGGGGACGTCAGTAAACGGCGGTTCGGTGGTATCTTAACCCAATCCTCTGCATTAAATGTAGGGATCCGCCATCATACTGTGGTGTGCGTCCCGAGGGGTCTGTGCCTGTTTCCAGCCGTCGTCTGGGTCGCCGTGCAGCACTTTTTGTCAGGAGTCAGAGGCCAGGTTCACTGCGTGACTTGACAGGTTCATTTCGGGGAAGACGAAGCGTTCCTCGTACGCTATTTTAACGCTGCTTTGAGAGCGGCTGAGTTTTTACGCCCTGGAGGCGATGGGGGGGTCCCGTCTACGCCGAAACGGTTTTGCACGCGCTGCACCCTTGAGCTCTTACGCTTGATGGCACTGAAGGCCTTTGTTTGCGCTGCTCTGTATCAATACGCCGCGTAGCTTTTGCCAGCATATTTTTCATGCTTCTACAACAGCTGCTGGTTTGCTGCTGCTGCTGCTGCTCGCTGCGGCTGTGCTCTTCCTCCCCTCCAAACACACACACCCACACTCCTATACATATATATATATATATATATATACATACATATATATCTATATATATAACTAGATATCTATATATATTCACACTCATCTACACACTCTAACACACACACTAACACACTCACACACTAATACACACACACTCACAACACTAACAACACACACACACATAAATATAAATACGCACATATATATATAAATATATATACATAAACACACATATATATATATATATAAATATATATATATATATATAGACACATATACACTAACACAACACACAAACCACACGTCCCACTCACGCCCAACGATCCCGACACTCACCAATACCCTAAAATATATAAAATATAACTCGAAAACTCTAGCACACACTCTTCGATACTAACCCAACGCGCGCACAAGCCCAAAACGAGGAAACCACGCCGAAATGGCCGTTCGGTCATTTCGACGAACACGTGGTGCGCGGCTCGGAAAACCTCCTGAAACGCACACCAAACGAACTCGGAATCGGCCCAAAATTTACCCACGCGCTCTACACGATGTCTAGATCCTAGAAAATGTGCTCCCGCGTCGATTCTAGGCCCGTGGCGGAAACGCACATGCACTTAGAATCGGCGACGACGAAAAGCCCTAAATTCGCCCGAAACGCCCGTTTCTCCGCGATGCGGCTTCCCGTGTCCGAACGGAGACACGCACTCACTCTCTAGACACCCGACAATGTCTACCTAGGTCCGTCTAACCTAGGGCATCACCCAAAATTGGGCCAATTTCGGATTCCACCCAAAATCGACACAAAATCTAATGTCAAAGTCTCTAAACTCAACCAAACTAGTTCCAACTTCCTCCTACGGGTAGGGTTAGGGTCTAGGAAGGTTCTACAACACTAATTATACTACAAAAAAATAATTAGGAAGGGAAAAGTTAGGTTTTACCTCTTGGGAGTTGAAATCCCAAGGCCAAAGTCTCACAACCCCTAGAAATCACCTCCCTCAAGCTCCAAGCCCCCAACTCTAGCTCCCACACTAGATCTAAACTTCTCACACCTAGGTTAGGGAAAAGCAAGGTTAGGGCTAGCATAAGGAGAAGGAATGGAAGAAGAAAGAAGAAAAATGGAAGAGAGAACTCACCTTGGAGAAGAAGGAAGAAGAAGTGGAGAAGAAGAAATGAAGAAGAAGAAGTGGAAAATGAAGAAGAATACAAAGAGGGGGGGCTGCTGCTGGAATCGGGAATGGGTAGGTAGGGGGCCGGCTATGAGAATTAAAGGGGGTTTACAAAGTTCCAAATTCCCAAAACGCCCCTACTCACTTGGTTTCGGGTTCCGGGTTCCAAAAGCACTCAAACTAACTCCAAATCTCTCCCACTAACCTACTAAACATAAAATAAATATATCTAAGCCCTAAAATAATTCTCACAAGGGTGTGGGCTGGGTCGGACATGGGTCCACTAGGGTCTGACATGGGTCCAGGCTAGCCAAAACCCTAAAACAATCATTAAAAAAATATTACAAGCACTAAATAAATATAAATATAATTAATTAAATACAAACCACTATTTACCAAATAAAAATAAAAAAACCCTATTTTCTAGAATTGGGTAGTGACAATTAGTGTGCTAGATGGAGTATCGTTCGGACGGTTAGCTATGCACACAGCCTTTCAGCTAAGTTGTGTTGAGTATCATACGCCAAGACCCTTTCGGTGCTAGCAAGTTTGCAAGCGAGATTGGGATACCATTCTTATAAGGACAAATGAGACTTAGAATGGCATCCGATAGAAATATTAAATGACAACCGATAGAAATATTATCAGATTATCGCTAAGACGAATATAGTGGATCATGCTTGGATTTTGGGAAATAGCTCGGACGGTATTTTGTGTTGGCAGATACAAATCAGATATGGTTTACTTGGGTGACTATCAACAGGATATATATACGAGACTAAGATTTATAAAGCGACGCTTAGGTATCGCGCACTAATTTAAGGAACGACTTGGTGAATATGCTAGCGAGTGATGCGAACACGATTGAGAATTTAATTGGGTCACTCGATTCCTGAGTGGTGTATAAATAATTTTGAAAATATTCAAACGAATTCATAGGTCTCGTGCGATAGTTGGTTTGAACGATTGAGTATGTCTTGAACAAAGTGATAAGGCTTCTATCGAATAGAGATTCAAGGTAATGAAATCGATATCTTGGTCAAGAAAACTTTGTGGATCATGCGAGCAATTTTATATTGAACCAAACGAATTGAAACCTGAGTAGGATATCGCTCGAATCGGAGTTAGCCCGAGAACAAATATTGTGGTTCGATGAAAGAGGTAAGCGATAACGGATTTGATCTGGAGTTTGGAAGAACGATCCTAAATCTAGTTCGAAAGATAACTCTCGACAATCAGTCCCAGCCAAGAACGGTTATCCTGCAGGAGCTTCGGCGTGGTAATTTCACGTCCGGCAGAGATGATCGAATTTACGGGAACATGTTCGGTGATTATTCAAACGAACTCGATGAATGAAACATAACAAAGTGTATAGACTTTGGCTTGAGTATTGAACTTAATTGCTTATGGAATGCCAGAAGTAGAATATGGATTTATCAAACTGTAACATTAAAGTTGGATGATTTTTGCTAGACAAATTATGATCACGGCATGAATGGACATGACAGAAGGATTGTATATATCTTGGATAGAGAAAATTATAAATGATAACGTATCTCGAACATTTTGATGACAACCATAACGTTCGATGTTCTTGTCTTGTACGAGCGCAACTCCATGCTCGTACATACATCACGTCCGGATTAGGACGATTATCCAGCGGGAGCATTGGCTTGGTGATCTCTCGTCCAACGAGGATGATCGAACTTGCGGGAGACCGAATCGTGACAATTGAAGGATCATCTTGACTAGTGGTTCGACACGATAAGACGAGTTTTGGGAATATAAGTGAATTCAAAGTATTTCCTGGATGAGTTATCCCAAAACCTAGAGTAAGTCACGTTTGACAGTTTCATGAACGGATACGTGAATCTTGTTGGATGACTTGGATTTATGATTGAGATCAAAGATTTAAAATTGAATCATGGATTGATGGTCTAGACTTATAATGGATAGGTGGGTTCTATCAAAACATGTTTGAGCAGATAGACTAACAAATTGTTAGGCTTGTCATACGACATAGATATATCATGAATTTGACTGAACGGACTCAAACCATGTACAAATGAATGTGTTAATGTGACTAAGATGACCTGTGCTCGATATTTAAAAATCTGAGTGATACCAGCTTGGGTAGAATATCCCGTGCAAATGAACAATGGTTTGACCTTAGGAATTGGGGTGAGCATCATAGGACAACTTTGTACGATGAGTCGTAAGCATGAACTTATACCTATGAACTTGTGAGCTGACCTAGTAATTAGGAAGACGACCATGTGCTGAGTGAAAAAACTTGTAAAACTGACTTTAGAGTATTGCTTGAGAAATCTATAGAACTGGGGCATCAAGACTTGAAGTTAGACTTAAAACAGTAAGTGTGTGCTACGTTTGACACAAACGGAATATACGATAGGACATGGACGCTAGTCAGTTGATCGGATAGATCGTGCTTAACGGTAGTACAATGTTTGATTTCTTATTAGAATGGAAATGACTTAGAATTTTATTGACCCTGTTGCAGGTGTCATCGTGATTTGTAAGACGAGAAACCTTAAGATTTTTGCAAGTAGCTTGTCCGTCTTCACTATTGCTAAGTTTCGTTGAATGCATATGTTTGAGGGATGCCTTGAACGTGTGCACAATCCAAGACTCATTGATATGTTGAACTAAAGTGCAAAGACTTCGATATCGCTAAGTTGGTTGACATGCATATGTTTGAGTGACGCTTTGAATATGTGCACGATCCAGACTCGCGATATGATGATCTCGAATGCTAGTGCAAGTGAATATGTCAGATTCGTATAAAAAGAGTATAACAATTTGGATAAGTTTGCCTCAGTCTTGGATCATTATTCAAGATGGATTGTAATGTACCTCGCGTTAAGTGATATATGTTTCACGCTAAGGCGCAGTAGAGACTGAGTCAGAGCTTGGATCGAATGAAAGAGTCATTCAACGAGACAAACCCAACACACACGTAACACGGATTGCTATGCTAGATTCGATAGTATACGATAGTTCGGTTTGGGCTCAGAAAGTCTCAGGGATGAGACTTTTTTGAGTGGTGTATAATGTAACGACCCGTTCTGCTCAAGCAAATAGCCTATTCAAACGGCGCAAGTGCAACGACCCGACCCGCTTTGCTTACTGAGAAGACTCATTTGAGGCAAAGTATTCCAGACTTAGCCCTTCAGGAGTTCAGACTTAGACTTTCAAAGGCTCGCTCGGAGTATCACTCGACTGAGACAAAATATCGCTAAGGTGGGTGGCTACGATGAACTTGTCTTTGCTTAGCTAGTACACTTAAAATATGGACGATACATGCTTGTCGCTAGGTGAATCACCCATTGCATGCTAATAAAGAATACAACGCACCTAACTAAGGGAATAATCCTATCTTATATTGCTTGTGTTAGAACATGGATATAAAACTTGGCTTATATGGACCCCAGCATGCTAACTTAGCTTTGTGCAAGTAGATGCCACTATGCCTCGAGTAGATCATTATATACTCTTCATAGTGTACTGCTTCACTTATTTACACTACACACCTTATGAATTTTGTCGCTCGATATGCCTTTGTACGACTTTAATCCTCGCTTTACCCTTAGACCCGTGCTCACGAAAATGCTTATGTTTCATATAAATGCATGCTTGCCTGCTTACATTATAACTCGTACTCGTTTGCCTCATTTTAATGCTTTCCATATGAATTTAGGCCACAATCAAGTCATACTATCTGTATCATGCATCTAGTTAGCAAAAAGACTATCAAATAGTCCTTCTGTGCAATATGAACCTATAAGTATACGGGACAGTTAGGTCGCCAAGGCAGTTCCCGAACCAGGGGAAAGCATCAAGTCAAGTTTAACTCTGAACAAGAATCATGTCAAGTAAAGCAAGAATTACAACTCATGGAGAAATGCTCGTTCTAAACAAGAATGAAGGAATATCATGTCATGTTGTGAACCTGGAAGACCCAAGACTTGCATGTCGTGGACAACTTGGTAACAAGGGAGATTCGCGAATCTCGTTCCTCGGACGGTCTCTGGGGCACCAGGGCCGATCTGATATGGATGGAACTTACGCAACAATCTTTTTTATGTACAAGCAGGATGGCATGTGCGCCTCACGCTGCGCCATTCTCGCTCTAAGATTAATAGTCTCATGTACAGGACGGGATGGCATGTAGCACCTCATGTACTTTACGTTACACACCATCCTCGTTCTTAACTATAACCCGTCCTTTATGGCTATGCCAGCGACTCATGTTCATATAGATAAATCATTCTCGCTTAGCGGCAATCCGTATGCGAGTCATTGCATCACATCGAATAACTTGTAACACCTGAATGGCTATCAATATTAGACATTTGTGCACACTTGTACATATTTGAACAATTGAACATCTTCTGCAACACTTCTGGAAAATCCGTGTAACCCGTGCACTTGAAACAAAACCTCGCTCACAATACTCGTGTTTGCTTATACAAATTTGACTTGGATTTTTATATATATACACATTCGTGCTTGTTTAACTTGGTTTCCTTTGACAGGGAAGAAAGAATGGTAAGTTGGTAAGTCTCGTCGTGTTTCTTTTATATACATATATTGCTATAGTGCTATAGTGCATATACATATTAAGAATACAGAAAGATATTGCTATAGTGCATATACATATTAAGAACTCATCCTTAGTTATCAAGCATTACTAACACATTTATGTTTAACTAACAAAATAGGGGTGAGGTTGATATCAAACAATTCATAATGGCACGAAAGATACGACTATGATAGGAAGAGTTACGCACGAGATAAGGAATGAATATAAAAGGAGGAGATGAGTCACCCAAGAGGGCGAGATAAGGATAGGGGAAGAATACTACTACTGCTACTCACATCATCCATTAACATCACGTGTATGCCACCTGGGTAAAATATACATACATCCTCATAACTGTTAAGCTACCATATATATAATTCTATATCTATTTATACATCTAAGATCTTGTGTCACAATAGGGTTATAAGTATACAAGGACAGTTATAACTAAAAGGTCGTACCTGTATCTACGGCTTCCTGTGTCTGCTCTCCCATACTTGTCATACTAAGTGCTTGGCCTTGTCCTTGATTGATCAACTGGGGTCTAGTCCCCTCCATTTGTGCAGACTGTAGAAGCAGTGATGGGTCCCTTTGGTCTTCTATACTTGAGGGTGTATGTAGTATTCCTGATTCTAATGCCATAGACCTCTGGTTCTGCTGAGGACATCTTCGGGTTTTATGGTGATTTGATCCACATATCATGCACAACCCTAATCGACGATGACAGTCTCTATGAATATGACCTATCTTACCACAGAAGTGACAAGTACGGGGGTCCTTGGTTGGATATGGTGCGACACTATCTGGTTGCTGGCGTGTCAAAGGGTGTCGAATGGGTCCTCCTTGCTGTACCCTTACTGGTCCTTGGTGACTTCTTTGTTGAATTCTGTTTCCCTTGCTGATGGCCTCTTGAATCCTGGCCTCTGTCAATAACTCGGCATAAGAGATCCGGGACTGGGAGCTAGTGTAGTGTTGGAGCTCCTGAGTCAGCCCGCGGTGAAACCTCTTAGCCTTCTCCAAGTCATTAGGTATTAGGACCGTGCCATACTTACTGAGATGGCTAAACTCTACGTCATACTCATCAACCGTCTTGTCCCCTTACTCTAGATGGAGGAACTGATCGTACAATGCATCCCTTACAGTATCCGGGAAGTACTTCCTCTCAAAGCACTCCAAGAATTGTTTCCAAGTCTGACGCGTACCCAACTGGCGCTCCATTGATTCCCACCAGTGATGCGCGTTGCCTTCTAACTAAGTCCTCACGCCTATCATCCATAGGTCAGTAGGTAGTTGTGATGTCTCTAACAACTTCTTGGTATTGGCAATCCAGTTTGTGGTCTCCTCTAGGCTCTCATTGCCCTTATATGGCTTAGGGCCCATCTGCACAAAGTCCTTGACTGAACCAACCCGAGCTTGTGGTACTGAAACTAGTGCATGGGTTGGTACAGGGGCTAGTGCAGCCATTCTCTCAAGTACTGCAAGAAATTCTAGCCTCTGCTCTGTTGTTTGCTGCCTCTGTTCCTGGATTATCATCTGAAAGAATTGGAACAGCTGCGCTTGGCCATCTTGCGGTGCTAGTGGAGCTGGAAAAGTCCCATTAGGTATCGTGGAAGGGGTTGATGGAGTTGGATTGCTAGTCAGTCCATCCGGCCCGGGAAGAAGAGGTGTCGTTGAGGTCACTCCGGGTGATTGGTCATCGTCCCCTGGAGACGTGTTGTCCCCAGTGGCGGCATGCCCGTTATGCAAATTCATCTCTCTGCAAGAGATGGACGAAGGATTAAGAAGAGTACATGAATCAAGCAGGATGCAAGCACTTAAGTAGGATATGTTGGAAGGAAGGTAAGTTATAGTCAAATGTGGATGAGATCAAAAATTCTAATCCTAGGTGCAGGCCCGCTCGGTACAGTTACGTAACCGAAACGGCTAACTCGACCTGCATGGGCCACCACAAAAATATGTCACGCCCCAGTCCCAAAATACGTAGGACTAGGAACACGTAAGCATGCCAGCCGTATGTATATGACAACTCCAATATATGGATACCATAATACACACGTACGCTGCAGAATGAGTATAAACTCACATGTGGTATATGTATTGTCACAAGTCACAGATATGCTAATCTCATCCACACAACAAGTCATAGAAAAGAAATACTAAACTAGAATAAGGAGTCTGAAATATCCAAAATAATAGTCGGGTGGAGACAAATCCACTACCAATGACTATATCAATACTAAAATGAGAGAGAAGTATAAAATCTCCAATATAAAATAATGTGAAGACAGAAGTGTATCAGCTAAAAAGAATCCATCGCTAGATGTACTCAAAGATGCTCAGAAGGTAAGACCTCCTCGGCAGAAAGTAATGCGCCAGGTCCAGGCCCGTACTCCTGCAAATACTCAAGAGCAGATACACTTGGCAGAGGACCAGGTCCTCAGAGGAACGTAGCAAGATACAGAAAAGCGAGCCAATTTGAATACAGTAAACATGCATATAATTTGAAAATAAATAAGTACGCTGTACAAGATAATCTATATGAATGCAATGAGGACAACTTTTTGACGTATGGGCAAGGGTAGGCTACTCGATCTACCTCACAACTCACAGGTCAATGGACATCAGAAATCGACATACCGCGGGGGTAGCGACCAGCGAGACTCCAGAAATCGACATACCGCGGGGGTAGCGACCAGCGCGACACACGCCCGTAGTGCGAACTATATACTATGGTTTACCAGAGTGGTTAAAAGCCCATACGCCTAATGATTGTCCTCTCATGATACTAAGTGCCATGTGTGTGTCAACATATCTAATACATAGTAATGACTGAAAGAAAACTACACATGCAAGAAATATACAGAATGCAATAAATATAAAGAAATATAAATAGCATGCAAAAGTACTGTAACAATTTGGCAAGGTATCTTGCCTAGCAAGAAAGCTGCAAAAATGTAATGTCCCGATGTCAACTCCAAGAGTCAGAAGCTACGGCCTCAGAATGAACGTCTCCGGATGCTGAAATAAACATCACCAACGTTCCCAGAATAAGCAAAATAGCTAAAAAGTACTTCCCTTTCATCCAATTTGGACACATGGGCAAAACGGTAATTTCGGATAAAAGTGGGATCCACGTGTGGCCCACTTTCCACCGAAAAGTGTGCCAAAAGTAACAGTCTCTAAATGGGACAAACTATAGGTTAAACAACTCTAAATGTCAATACGAATCCAACGGTATGTCCAAATGTGAATTTTGATGGGCCGAACACAATTTTGTCCAAAAAGTCAACTGTGAGGCCCGCCAATTGGCGATTTGGTCAACCGTCTCAGAATTACGTAAAAATTGGGTCACAGGACCAGCGCGTTACCACGAGTCCAGTGGCGTAAGTTTCGTCGCAATCTGACAAGCGTGCACAAAATACGTACGAGTTCCATAAAAGTTGCGACACGGGGTGTGTCCGTGGATACGGCCTGATTTCGGCGCGCACACGCGTCCGAATAATTTCCCACGAATTTTTTCGTGTCCGGTTACGCTGCATGCACCGTTCGGTACACTTGGTACATGACGGGGCGGTCCCGTTTGGCGGGGCGCGCTCCGTTTCCCAACTTTTGGAAATTTGGAAAAAGTGGGTTCGTGTTGTTTTGTGACAAATTTAATTCTGTCCACAACAGTTAATAATCTAGGGTTATTTAACAAAAAATAAACTAGGTCAAGTGTTCTACACATATCAAAAAGAATCACCGAATTCGGATCTCTGTGGTGGGAGATACGAACTCGGCAACATGGGTGGTCACCGCAGTTTTCTGCAATCCCAGAATTGGGTCTGCTTGCGCCAACTTGGGCGCTGTTTTCGCCTATGGGTACACGTTGTTCGAGGTCTGATATCATACAGATATGGAAGAGGGTTAAGGGATGAGCATACCGGTGAAGACAGAACGGCGTTTGGTTGAGCGAGTCGACGGAAAACAACTCCGGGACGTAGGTACTTCGTGTGGGAGTCTGCAGTGCGCGGGGTCGCAGTCGTCGGGATTGATTTGGACGGCCTGGCGGGGTTCTCTGGCTGCGGTGACGGTTCTCTCTAGGTCTAGATGAGAAGAGGGAGGGTCTGGAGATTTTAGGTTAGGATTTTATAAAATTATATATATATATATATATATATATATATATATATATATATATATATATATATATATATATATATATATATATATGATAGGAAGAGAGAAGGCGATGGAGGCGGGTCCGTGGGGTTTTGGGCGGGTCTGCGTGCAAAGGGGGAAATGAAACTTGGCTGCTGGCTCGTGGAATAGGAATAGGTTGCTAGTTTGCTAGCTTTTTGCAAACGTTTGCTAGGTTGGCAAGTTGCTTTAAGTGTTTTAAGTATTAGTATAGTTATTAATATATTATTAATTCTTCTTCTTTTCTTTTCCTTTTTCTTTATAATATATATATATATATATATATATATATATATATATATATATATATATATATATATATATATATATATATATATATATATATATATATATATATATAACTCATAAGAAAATTATAGATTAGAATAATGCACACAGTTAGGCTAGCAACTGCTCAAGGGGTCTCCTACATGAAATAAATTCCAAAAAAATTTCTGACGGTCCCATAAATCCTCTAAGTGCCCGAACACCTTAAATAAAAATTATTAAAAATATATTTCTCCTATTTAGCCACTAATTACTACAATTAAATTATTAATTAATAAAAAAATAATAAATATGATTTTTAGAAATAGGGGTTTTACATATTGTGTGACTTATTTGTACATTTTTATTGTGAATGTATATTGTGTGACTACATTCGGGTCTTAGACCTTTTTATTGATTTATTTCGTCATTGTTATTGTGTGATTGTACCGGTGTTGAGTGTTCCATCGAAGGGGTCAGCAAACCCAGGGAATTCAACGAATGGTTGCTCCAGGTCTATCTATTTATTTGAAATGTGATCATACTGCATGCATATTATACTGTGATATTGCAGGCATTCATTTATTTCTATTTTTTATTTTCAACCTTAGCGACATTCAGCGACGTTTAGTGACATTCAGTGATGTCCATAGGAGTCGCTAATGACGTCACTAAACTGTCAAATAATTTATTTTACTTCGCTGATCGTCACTAAACGTCGCTAAATATTGCTGACATGTCAATTTTGGCCATGTCAGCTTGTCATGTCAGCTTTTCGTCTCTGATTATGTCACAAGTTGTCGATAAATTTAACGACAATTACCGACTAAAATAAAATGACACAAATTTGGCGACCTGAGATGCTAAGAGCCGTCATTCTTGCGATTTTGTAACGTCATTAAATTACGTCGCGACAACGAAGTTTTTCGACGTCGTTTTGATCAACGACTAGCTTTTTGGCGACTAAATCAAAATGTCGCTAATATGTCGCTACTTAGTATTAGCGACATAATTTAGCCATTTGGCGACTCTTTCCTGCGTCGCTTATTTGCCTTATTCTGGTAGTGTAAGAAGTCGCTAAAATGGCGACGTGGAGACGCAAAACGTCGCCACATTCAAAATATTTGGCGATGTGTTAACGTCGCCAATAAACGTCGCTATAGCGACATTTTTTTGTCAGCGACTAGCTAAAATACGACTACCATGAAACTTCGCTAAATAAGTCGCTAAATACATTTAGCGACGTATTTTACCATTTTAGCGACGTTTTTAAACGTCGCTAAAATGACTTATTTTGGTAGTGTTATACCTCTTCCCAAGATGAACTTCCGAAATAGAGTCAACATATATAAGTATAAATATAGCAAAAAGAATTGTTGCTATCCGGAATTGAACTAATACTATCTCTAATGGGATTCCTCTCTCTCTTATTTCTATGGTAGAAATTATTTTTAGACAAAAACTTCTCCAAATAATGATTTATAATCCATGTTTCACCTTATGTGACGGTGATGTAGGATGGAAAAATTCTATGAGGTAGAAACTCTCATAGAAATTCTCAATCTCTCGTAGAAATTATTATTGGGTCCTACATCATTAAATTAATCATTTTATTTTGTGTCACGTAGGATATAAATAAAGAACCATTAGAGAGTGTTTTTGTGTGTGTGCAATTTCTACGTAGAAACTCTGTCAACTAGAAAACAAATTTCCTTAAAGAACAATGACAATTAGGATAAAAACTCAATTTTAAAAATTTTCATTGGAGATGGCATAAGGATTTTTAGTGAATAAGATAATTTTTTTGAGTTAAAGATATCTCATAGATATGGCCATATTGATGTCTGTTTTAGTATAAAACTTTGGACCATTTGTTCAGTCTAGTCTATCATGGACCAGAACCGCTCCTAATCACGTCACTAACCTCCTATTATTGTGCAACGACAGTTTGTCAATACGGAAGACAGTGTTACACAAGTGATCAGAAAAATGATCTTATCCACCATTATTTTAAGACGTAATCAATAGGTACATAAACATATATGCTTATGGCACGTTTTTTAGACTTTTCATATATATACATATGTGCTTATAGCACGTTTTTCAGACTTTTCATATATATATATATATATATATATATATATATATATATATATATATATATATATATATTTTCGAGAAGACGTCGTTTCTTCTACAGTGACATTTTAAACGAGTTTTTGCAAACAACAGCTTGTGTGTGTAAAGAGTTTGTCAACTTTCCGCTGATCAACTGTTGTGATCGTAGACTAAACGTTTTCCTTTTTCGTGTATAGACAATTTCCAACAATATTATAGTAAGAATTTGGAGCTAAAGGAAACAAAATTTAACGTGCGTAAAGGAAGTATACGTTCAAGTTAAAACTTTCCAGCTCTAGCATGAAACGTCAGTCTTGCTAAAAACAACAGCTAATTATTTGTTGACAGTCGGTAAAGTTGGGCTGCCTAGCTTTTAAACCTAAGGTGTGTAAAAGGTCGGACGGTCTGATTTCGGTTTCGATCCGCTCAAAATCACTGTGGGATTCGCTCAATGTCCGATTTAGCGGACATGCGGATGGTGGTGGACGTGGACGGGGTGCGAAAGTGCGTGCGGCGGTGGCAGAACGTGGCTTCGTTGCTGCACAGCCGCGGATGGAAGATGATTGTGTAGGCGGCGGCGGCGTGCCGGGATTGACTCCGGACCAATGGCAACAACTTATTTCTATGCTTGGTAATTCTTCGGCCAAATCTCTGGAGGATCGTATGGTGGACAAGTCCATTGCACCTTGGATGATTGATACAGGCGCTTCGAATCATGTTACGGAGAATTTGGATTTATTATCGAGGGTGACGACAATGAAGGAGTGTCCGGTTGAACTCCCTGACGGACCGACTGCGGTTGCCTCGTGTTGCAGACGTGTTGCTCTTGCACCAGGCGTTCTCACGAATGTTCTATTTGTACCTCAATTACATTACAATTTAATTTTTGTGGCCCATCTTATTGGTGATATAAATTGTGTTGTACAATTCACTAAAAATTTGTGCATGATACAGGATCCCAGTTTGAGGACCCTGATTGGCATCGGTGAACGGCGGGACAGACTCTACTACTTTCGTATTGTACCGAAGACTCAGCCCTTGGCAGTGACTGGCACGACTTCTCTGGACATTTGGCATCAACGACTTGGGCATCCTTCTGATAAAGTAGTAAAGTCACTTCCAGTTGTCAGTAGCTCTAATAGTTCAGTGAATAAGGCATTTGAAGTTTGCCATCAGGCAAAACAAACTCGAGGTAACTTTCCTGTCAGTGACTCTTGGGCTGTTGTAATTTTTGATTTGATACATTGTGATCTTTGGGGGCCGTATCCTACGCCATCTTCGTGTGGAGCTCGATATTTTTTGACGATTGTGGATGATTTTTCTTGTGTTGTTTGTGTATTTTTGTTGATTGATAAGACTGAAGTATACAAGATGTTCTTGTCATTTTTCTATGATTGAGCGACAATTTAATTCCAAAGTTCGCATTATGCGAAGTGATAATGGTATTGAATTTAATTGCCTGCGCGAATACTTTGCACAGAATGGTATTTTATTTCAAACATCTTGTGTAGGTACACCTCAGCAGAATGGGAGGGTCAAACGAAAACATAGACATATTTTGAATGTGCCATGTGCTTTGCGTTTTCAGGAAAATTTGTCAATTTCTTTTATGGGTGAGTGTATTTTGGCGGCTGGTTATTTGATCAATCGAACTCCTTCGAACCTTCTTAGTTTTAAAACCCCATATGAATTATTATTTAGTGCTCCTCCTTCTTATGATGAGTTACGTGTTTTTGGTTGTCTTTATTTTGCCCACAAGCAAAAAGCTAAGATGGATAAGTTTGCTCCTCGCAGTCGAAAGTGTATTTTTATGGGATACCCCCATGGCAAGAAGGGTTGGAAATTGTATGATCTAGCAACTGGTAATTTTTTGTCTCTCGAGATATTAAATTTTATGAGAATGAGTTTCCCAATTCTATTGAAGATGATCGTGGTGATATGGCTCCTCCTGACCTGGCGTCCCTTGTCTTGGGCGATGATGCTTTGGGGTTTGATCTACCTCATATGGATGAAATGGCCGTCGTGGAGGCTGAGGCCACCGTGAAGGACAGCGTGGTTGAGGCCAAGGCCGTCGTGGAAGACGTTACAACGGAGGCCGCCGTGGCGAAGGCAGACTTGGCGGCTGCGACAACAAAGGATGAGACGGCGGTGGTGGTGTCGAATGGTGAGGGTGAACTGGGGCATGGAATGCGTACCAAGATTCCGTCTGTGAAGCTCCGTGACTTTGTTACAAATATAATACGAAATTTATCTCATAGTCCTCCCTCCCACCGTTCCACCACGTCCAATCACTCCTCAGGTACTCCTTATCCTATAACACATTTTTTGAATTATGATCGATTTTCTCTGGGTCACTTAAATTTTTTTGCAGCTGTAACTGCAGGTATAGAACCGACCTTCTTTAAAGAGATGGTTAAAGATATAGGGTGACGAGAAGCTATGCAGAAGGAGATACGGGCGTTGGAGGATAGTGGTACCTGGACCGTAGAGATATTTTCGGCTGGAAAACGTGCTCTAGGGAGCCGGTGGGTGTACAAGATAAAGTATAATTCTGATGGGAATATTGAGCGACTTAAAGCATGTTTGATGATTTTTGGAAATCATCAGGTTGAAGGGATTGATTACACTGATACTTTTGCTCCGGTTGCAAAAATGGTTAATGTTCGTGCATTTCAAGCTTTAGCCGCAGCAAAGAATTGGGAACTACAACAGATGGATGTTCACAATACCTTCCTACATGGAGACCTTACCGAAGAAGTGTATATGAAACTACCATATAGTTTCCAAACCAAACACCCTGGTTAGGTATGTCGGCTTCAAAAATCTCTTTATGGGCTTAAACAGGCGCATCGTTGTTGTTTTGTGAAGTTGGCATCTTTTTTGCAGGAGTAAGAATGTTGCCAATCGCACTCTGACTATTCGCTTTTTTCTCTTTATAAGGGCGATGTTCATATAAATGTTCTTGTGTATGTCGATGATTTGATTCTCTATGGCAATAATTCTGCTGCTCTTACTGCCTTTAAGAATTATTTGAGTACATGCTTTCACATGAAGGACCTTGGGGCGTTAAAGTTTATTATTGGTGTTGAGGTAGCTCGAAGTGCGGAAGGTATTTTCTGTGTCAACGGAAATATACACTTGACATTATCTCCGAGACAGGATTGTTGGGGGCAAAATCCGTAAGCTTTTCCATGGAACAACATCATCAACTGGCATGCTCTACAAGTCCACTTTTGTTTCATGGGTAAGCATATCGATGGCTTGTGGGAAAGCTAATTTATCTTTCGTTTACTCGGCCGAATTTGTCTTATGATGTTCACATCTTGTCACAGTTTATGCATGAGCCCCGGCTTGATCATTGGGATGTGGCTTTGAGGGTGAATACTCTTGAGTTGAAATCAAACATACGGTAATGATGACCAAGTATAGTTTTGAGCCATATGTATAGTTTTTGAGTATTAGCCTCTACTTCTGAGTACCCAGGTTTTATGAGTATACCTGGCTCATGTTTTGATCCTCTTTAGAACAGATACTACATGGGAGATCTTCTGTTACTATGTAGCTGGCTTCATTTTTGATGGGGCATGTATTTCCTTTATGCTACTTGATACTAATACTCAGTTTGTTTACTGATGCCCATTTTGCTACATTTCCTTTATGCTACATTTCCTATATGCCACTTTATTCTGATACTATGTATTTCTGATAAATTTTTGATGATGGGTTTTTATGTGTTTTACCATGTACTGATACTACTGGGTTTATCTCAGAGCCAGCCCAGTACTGATGCTATATACTTGATCATATACTACTTTGTTTTCTTGTGAGATATAGGTGGATGGAAATTTTAGACGATAATGATGGGAACGGGGTCCATCCCCATGATGAACCAATATGGATTTGATCCATGAAAATCGGTCACCCATGGTTGGGTTCGGCCAAGTACTTAGCCATTTTTCTGGGTGCAGTTTCTGTGACTATATACAGTTTTGGGAGCCATTTTCGGAGCTGTTGCAGGCATAATTAGGCTCGGTCTTCAACGCGAAAGTTGTTGGAAAAAGTTTTCTCTTTCTTTCCAGCTTTGAACCAGATCATTCTGAGGTGTATTGAAGAAGTTATGGCTCTCGAAAGTAGGCTATCTGTTCATATTCTGCATGTATTCATCTTGCATGCAATAATGATGTATTGCCTTTCTCCATGCATTGGAAGATGGAAGGACTAATCTTGGGAGATGAAAGGGCTGCCCTTTGGACTTCTCCATACATAGAGTGGTGTACCCAAGAGGCTTATCCTCCTTATAAATAGAGGGGAGATGGTGAAGGTTAGAACACAACTTGTAATCCTCACACTTGTAATTCTTTTCAAGTGAGTTTGAGAGATAGTGATCCTCAAGTGAAGTTGTACCAACTTGAGAGAAGAGCTCTTTGTAATCTTTCATTTGATTATAGTGAAAAAGGCGAAGAAGGAGCGGGTGAGGACGTAGGCTCAAATTGAGCCGAACCTCGGTAAATCTTGTGTGTGTATCTCTCTTATTTTTTGCTTCTCTTCCATTTCTACTTTATATTCTCATCTCATCACAAAGACGGGAAAGGTCTTGTTTTTCCCAACAGTGGTATCAGAGCCAGGTTGCTAATCTTCTTGTGTTAGGATGGAGACTCCCATCGGCGGTGTTCGTATGATTAGCTTGAATGGCCGCAATTGGATGATATGGAAGGCGAAGATGATGGACCTTCTCTATTGCAAGGACCTCTATGCACCGGTTGAAGGAGTATCTTCCAAGCCGGAGTCTATGACGTTAGAAGATTGGAAGAAGCTCGACCGGAAGACCATTGGCACCATTCGACAATGGGTGGATGACACCGTATTCCACCATGTGTCAAATGAGACTTCGGCGAATAGCTTGTGGAAGAAACTTGAAGATCTCTACGAGAGGAAGACCGCCGGCAACAAAGCTTTCTTGATTCGGAAGCTTGTCAATCTCAAGTTCAAAGAAGGTGACTCTATATCTGAACATCTAAATGAAATTCAAAGTATTGTGAATCAACTTGTAGCCATGAAGATGGTGTTGGACGACGAGCTTCAAACCCTTCTCTTACTTAGCTCGTTGCCAGACAGTTGGGAGACTCTGGTGGTGTCTCTTAGCAACTCAGCACCTGACGGAGTTGTATCCATGAACCAAGTTACAAGCAGCCTCTTGAATGAAGAAATTCGAAGAAAGTCATCCGGATCCTCCTATTCTCATGCTCTTGTTACCGAGAATAGGGGGAGGAGCAAAAGCCGATATCCTCAGAACCGTGACAAGTCAAGAGGGAAATCAAAGGCTAGAAAGGACATCAGTTGCTATCACTGCGGGAAGAGTGGACACATAAAACGGGAATGCCGCAAGCTCAAGCGAGAACAAAAGGAAGGAAGGACCAATGAGAAGCAAAAAAAGACTGAAAGTGCAGCCGTTGCCATTGACAATGAAATTGTGCTTTTCTCGGCATGTGAAAAAGACTGTACAAATCTCACTTGCCAAGACTCGGAATGGGTGATTGATTCTGGTACCTCCTACCATGCTACTCCCCGGAAGGACTACTTCACTTCGCTTCGTGAAGGTAACCTTGGGACGGTAAAAATGGGTAACAAAAACTCTTCTCAAATTCTTGGCATTGGAAATATTTGTGTTACCACTAACATTGGAACAAAGATGGTTCTAAAAGATGTTAGATTTGTGCCCGATCTTTGTCTTAATCTTCTCTCCACCGGCAAGCTTGATGAAGAAGGATACACAAGCAACTTTGATAAAGGATGTTGGAAGCTTACCAAAGGTTCACTTGTACTTGCGAGAGGAAAGAAGTGTTGCACTCTCTACAAAACTCAGTTCCACTTGGAGAATGATGGACTTGGAACAGTGGAAGGTACCTCTATGGATTTGTGGCACAAGCGGCTTGGCCACATGAGCGAGAAAGGACTACAAACTCTCGCAAGGCGGCAACTACTTCCATCCATGCAAGGTATATCATTATTCCACTGTGATCATTGCTTAATTGGAAAATAACATTGGGTAGCTTTTGTTAAAAACTATAACAAAAAGGAAACCGGCATATTGGACTTAGTCTACTCGGACGTATGCGGACCCATAAATGTAAAAACCTTTAGTGGTGCCTCCTACTTTGTGACCTTCATTGATGATGCATCTAGAAAAGTATGGGTGTATGTCCTAAAAGCCAAAGATCAAGTCTTTGAAGTTTTCAAAGATTTTCATACCAAAGTTGAAAGAGAAACCGGAAAGCTCTTGAAGTGTATTCACACGGATAATGGTGGTGAGTATACTTCAAGGATGTTTGAAGACTATTGCTCTAAATATGGCATTAGACACCAAAAGTCTGTTTCACACACACCACAACACAATGGGGTTGCAGAAAGAATGAACCGCACAATTGTGGAAAGAATAAGGAGTATGTTATCCTTAGCTAAATTACCAAAAATATTTTGGGGAGAAGCAGTACGAACAGCCTGCTACTTGATAAATTTGTCCCCCTCAGTTCCTTTGGATGGAGATATTCCTGAAAGGGTTTGGAGTGGAAAGGATATTTCCTATTCCCACTTGCGTGTGTTCGGGTGCAAAGCATTTGTGCATGTACCTAAGGAGAAAAGAACAAAACTTGATGATAAATCCATTCCATGCATCTTCTTGGGATATGGAAATGATGAATTTGGATATAGGTTGTGGGATCCTAAAAACAAGAAAATTGTAAGGAGCAGGGATGTTGTATTTTGTGAAGATAAAACACTTACTGATTTTGAAAAAGAAGAGGAGCCACAAAACACTCACATCGTCCCAGATCCAATCTCCACACCGGTTGTTTTACCTTCTCCTATGTTAGAAAATAATGATTTTCAAGATGTGCAGGAAGAAGAAGAAATTACAGGTTCGCCAGGTTTTGATCAGGGGGAGCATGAACATGCAGAGCCACCTCATATGGATCAGCTACAAGCACCTCAGTTGAGACGGTCGGATAGAGATCGACAACCCTCAACCAGATATCCTACTTCAGAATATACTATGGTGACAGATGCAGGTGAACCAGAAAGTTTCCATGAAGCACAAGTACATGAAGATCATACCAAGTGGAAGAAAGCCATGCAAGAGGAGATTGATTCCTTGCATAAGAACCACACTTATGACTTGGTGGAGCTACCGAAGAACAGAAAAGCCTTGAAGAACAAATGGGTGTTCAAAATCAAGAATGAAGGAAATGACCAAGTCAAGTACAAAGCTCGCCTCGTGGTGAAAGATTTCAGTCAGAAGCAAGGTATTGATTATGAAGAAATATTTTCTCCTGTTGTAAAGATGTCTTCTATTCGGGTTATTCTTGGTCTTGTCGCTTCTCAAGATCTTGAAGTTGAGCAGTTAGATGTGAAGACTGCATTCCTCCATGGTGATTTGGCAGAGGAAATCTATATGGAGCAGCCAGAGGGTTTCAAGGTAAAAGGCAAAGAACAGTTGGTTTGCAAATTAAAGAAAAGCTTGTACGGGCTCAAGCAGGCACCGCGACAGTGGTATAAAAGGTTTGATTCTTTTATGCTTGACCATGGGTATAAAAGAACATCTGCAGATCATTGTGTTTATATCCAAAAGTTCTCTGATGATGATTTCATTATTCTCTCTCTATATGTTGACGATATGCTTGTTGTTGGAAAAGATATGTCTAAAATTGACAGGTTGAAGAAAGAGCTGAGCAAGTCCTTTGACATGAAGGACTTAGGAGCGGCACAACATATATTGGGAATGAAAATCTCTCGGGACAGAAATGCAAAAAAGTTGTGGCTATCGCAAGAAAGATACATTGAACGTGTTCTGGAGAAGTTTAATATGTTGAACTCCAAGCCGGTCAGCACACCGCTAGCAGCTCATATTAAGCTAAGCTTACAACAAAGTCCTTCAAGAGAGAAGGAGAAGGAGGAGATGAGGAGCATTCCATTTGCCTCAGCCGTCGGAAGCTTGATGTACTCCATGGTTTGTACAAGACCCGACATAGCACATGCAGTTGGTGTGGTAAGCCGTTTTCTTGCCAATCCGGGTAAAGAACATTGGGAAGCAGTAAAATGGATCCTAAGATATCTTAGAGGAACTTCTAAATATTCTTTATGTTTTGGAGATGGCAGACCTATCTTGGAGGGTTTCACTGATTCTGATATGGCAGGTGACTTGGACAAAAGAAAGTCCACATCTGGATACTTATTTATCTTTGCAGGGGGAGCCGTATCATGGCAATCAAAGCTGCAAAAGTGTATCGCTCTATCCACCACAGAAGCTGAATATATCGCTGCCACAGAAGCTAGCAAGGAGCTCTTGTGGATGAAGAACTTCCTAAAGGAGTTATCGCTCAAGCAAGAGAAGTACACTCTTTACTGTGACAGTCAGAGCGCCATCGACTTGAGTAGAAACACTACATATCACTCAAGGACAAAGCACATCGACGTACGCCATCACTGGATCCAAGATGCTTTGGAGAAACAACTGATGCACATTAAGAAGGTTGATACAAGCCAAAATCCGTCGGACATGATGACGAAGCCTCTACCAAAAGAGAAGCATGACTTCTGCCGAAGGAAGGCAGGTATGACTACTGTTTGAAAACCTCTCTCCTCATGTGGATGGAGGGGGAGATTGATGGGAACGGGGTCCATCCCCATGATGAACCAATATGGATTTGATCCATGAAAATCGGTCATCCATGGTTGGGTTCGGCCAAGTACTTAGCCATTTTTCTGGGTGCAGTTTCTGTGACTAGATACAGTTTTGGGAGCCGTTTTCGGAGCTGTTGCAGGCATAATTAGGCTCGGTCTTCAACGCGAAAGTTGTTGGAAAAAATTTTCTCTTTCTTTCCAGCTTTGAACCAGATCATTCTGAGGTGTATTGAAGAAGTTATGGCTCTCGAAAGTAGGCTATCTGTTCATATTCTGCATGTATTCATCTTGCATGCAATAATGATGTATTGCCTTTCTCCATGCATTGGAAGATGGAAGGACTAATCTTGGGAGATGAAAGGGCTGCCCTTTGGACTTCTCCATACATAGAGTGGTGTACCCAAGAGGCTTATCCTCCTTATAAATAGAGGGGAGATGGTGAAGGTTAGAACACAACTTGTAATCCTCACACTTGTAATTCTTTTCAAGTGAGTTTGAGAGATAGTGATCCTCAAGTGAAGTTGTACCAACTTGAGAGAAGAGCTCTTTGTAATCTTTCATTTGATTATAGTGAAAAAGGCGAAGAAGGAGCGGGTGAGGACGTAGGCTCAAATTGAGCCGAACCTCGGTAAATCTTGTGTGTGTATCTCTCTTATTTTTTGCTTCTCTTCCATTTCTATTTTATATTCTCATCTCATCATAAAGACGGGAAAGGTCTTGTTTTTCCCAACAGATAATTAGTATACTTTGAGTCTAAAACAAAATAATTTGGCTATGATGATTAGTGGGGTGACTCCTTTTAGCTAAATTATTTTCCTTTGTTGTCCTAGAGTTTCGGTAGTTGCTAGGGTTTATGGCTTCCCCTTTCGAATTGAATTGGCCGGAGGTAGCCAACTTCTAGCTATGTTTTAGACGATGACGAGGATGGTGAATCCTTCGGGTCCAATATATTTCAATTTTGCGACGATGACTAAATAGTTGACTAATTTGAGCCAAATTATTCTACACATGGATTACTTCCTTGCTCCTATTTTAAACAAATTATTCTTCCTATGAATTTGACAATTTGTCTTTTGGAGTGATACACACTGGTAAATTTCTACCCGGCTTCTATTTTGAACAGATACTATCATGATCTCAAGTTGGAAAAGGGTTGAAATTCCTTTGCCCGTGTACTATCAGGTATCGGGTTGAAATTCCTGTGTACCATTGCTTTTTTTTTGCCATTTTGCAAACTTTCCAATTTTTCCAATGAAGTTTTGATGATTTTGCATGTTTTGATTTGTTTCAAAACGAATTCTGTCCATACTCATGAATATTGGTGTTACTATCACCTTGCATTATGTGGGGACCAACAAAAACTGAATAACTAGGTTGGGATGTTAGATTTGTCTGCATTCACTTCATCTTCTTCTTCTTCTTCTTTTTTCTGATTTATATAAATTCACTTTGTTCATGTTTTTTTTCTTCTGATTTATATAAAACCTTTCAAGGACCAAATAGACCCTTGCTGGATTTGATGAATTGGATGTATATGAATTGATGATGGCTGGGTTTATCGTGATGAGGACCGTTTAATTTTTATTACCTACGTGACCGTACAGCTCAACTTGTATCCTTATCTTCATTATTTCACTTGAACTAAGAAAGTCAAATAACTTGGATCATTTCTCCCCTTCCCCTCACTTTGTAGGCAATGTTCCAAATGCAACCAGCATTTGTTTTGTTACTTTCTATTTTTCGATTGATATTCTTCCTATAGTTTGGGGCGACATACTTGTGGCTCCTGCACCTGATCATTATTTTTCTTCCAGCACTGCGGTGGAAATTTTAGCATTAACAATTTTAGCATTAGATTTGGATGCATATGATTTGGGAAATACTACATTTGATTGGAAGAGTTGTTATCTACATTTGATCTGGTGAGAGATGTGGCTTTTTGAAGGAAAGATTTGATTTTCTTATGCTTTTGGTTTTGATACAATTTGTGGTTGGTTGAGTTTTTGATTGTGATACTTTTTAGAAAATTGATGGATGTGCTTTGTATGCTGTTGTTACCTGTGTTTCTGAAGCTGAAGTTTGCTTTCCTTGATCTTCCTTGCCTTGGCAATGATGAGGACCAAAAAATTTATGATGACTGCATCGTCTTATGTACTTGATCATACTAATTCTCTGAGCCATGCCAGTTTTTGGTTTCTTATTGGGAGGACTGAAAATTTTAGCATTAAATTTTGTAATTTGGTCGAAGATTGAACGTTCAAATGTAAATGATTTTCCCAACTTGATGTATATTGATTTGGAAATGGTGGCAATTATCCGGTATGATGGCAATCAACCAAAATTCTAGTCATGCTTTGGATTTGAAAATGGTTGAAATTATCTAGTTTGATGGCAATTATCCCCTTGTATCAGTAAGATCTGCTTCACATGAATGTTGTCTTCCTACTAGTCTAATACTATATATTTTGGACTGATCAAGCAACAGATGAGTGGTCTTTATATGATCTTTCTTGTTAGACTAGTAGTCCTGAGTAGTCCTTATATGATCTATGTTGTTTGTCATTTGGGGACAAAAGTATATTGTTGCCATTACAATTCTATGAAAATTTTATGAGAGAAATATTTATTAGAGAGTAATTTTATTCTATGGAGAGAATGAGGGAACAATTATTAATAATAACAATAATAATAAATGATGTTAATAATAATAATCATAATAATTATTATTATCATTATTATTATTAGTAGTAGTATTAATATTATTATTAGTAGTAGTAGTAGTAGTAGTAGTAGTAGTAGTACGGTAAAATGCAAAAAATTCCTCCGATAATTTGCCTCGTTAGCAAATTAAGACCCCCTAAATTTTTTGATCAAAATAGTCCCTCCCGTTCATTTTTCGTTAAAAATACCGTTAAAAAAAACCGAAAACCCTAAACTACCTTTCCCCTTCCCCCTCCCCCCTCGCCCCATAACCCCCCTCCTCCAGCTCCTCCCTCCTCCTCTACCGTTGTCATGACCCGCACCTAGTGTAGGGGCACGAGTAGTGAACAACGTCCAGCCTACGTCGCAGCATCGGCGGTAGAACGATGTTTGGGTAAACTATCTATCTAGCAATGATGATTATCAAGATATCATAATGCCACCAATGAAAAATGAATACTCAATCACAGATCTATAAGATGGAACAATCGCACGAATATAATATAAAGAAATGAAGAGTCAAATACAACTCACGAGACAAAATAATATCGAATGAGTCATCTAATATAATAAGAATACTAATATCAAAATGCTGGAGACAAAATTCAATACAAATAAATCTATCTACTAAGCTATAGATACCGGATCGTTTGTCTCAACCGGGATGAGACCCTCCTGAGTCAAAGTCCTTGACTCTAAGCCAACTACGTCCTGAGGCCCGTAGTGAGTGGGATATCACTCCTTAGTGTCATCTGGAAAAAAAAATATCCAGTCAGGAAAGGAGCAAAGTACACCTCTAACAGCAGTTCCAATGAATGATAAAAACTATGTAAGAGTAAATAGAGTGAATATACAAGAAGCAAGATACAAGTACAAGAGATATATAAAATAGGAGTACTGGAATTAAATACAAGAAATGAGCATCATGGAAATGAGCAAGAAATACTACTACTATGTGAGTGAGTATTAGCTTCAACATGTGATCGGCTTGGGAACTTGCACAAGGATTAGGGCCTGGTTAATCATACGTGCGGTGTATGATCAACACTCACAAGGACATGCACAAGGAGAGGTATGATCACATATCTACACTAACACTCCATGTCCTGACTGGTACAGTGGATCCAACCATAGTACGTTATGACACGGGATTCACTGGGTAGGTAGCTAGCCTCCCCAAGAATCGATGTTTGTACATGTACAAGAAGAACGAGGAACAAGGCTTGCACAAGATACACCATAAATATCAAGGAATAACATCTCATGAAGAGATCCGGATATACCAATCCATGTCAATAAATTAAGGATATATACACTAAATACAAGAAACATAGGGGATGTCATAAATGAAAAACTATCAGAGAATGTACTTGCATGAATCTGGTGAACAGTATCAAAGATGTCCAGAACGGTACCTCGGAGACCTAAATATGGAATATTACATCAATACAAGGTTTTTGGAATAAAAATAAGTTAAACTAGTCTAATTTTAGGTTATTAAGTCATTTCTAGGTCAAAACAGTCAAACTAGGTCAACTCTAGGTCAAACTAGTCAAACTTGCTATTTCTATGTTGTATGAGTCCACCTCTAGAATATTGGGTCAATACGCTATGTATCTAGGCTATACTAGCTATATTAGGATACTATGATACCAACACTATACCGTATCGTAAGATACGTAAAATACTATATATAAAAATACTATATAATACACAAGTATAATATATAGCAGTATCCCTAGCTAAACTAATACTAAGTGGATACCTTGGCTTTGAGCCAACACGGTATCATGCTACCTATACTCATCTTGATACACAATACCCAATACCTTGAGTTAACTCCAATACCTAACAATTACCTTGGTAACACAAGGTAATACTAATATAGCTATCTTATATCCATACATATCCAAATGTAACACTAACATGTGTATCTAATAATACATATCATCATTCATGCATATAGCTAATATCTATAACCTAAAGTATACTAACACACTGTCACGCCCCGGCCCCGCCCGGGCCGCCGCTCCGCCCTGCCCCGCCCCGTGCGGCCGAGATTTAACGAACCGGACACGTATCACCGTGCCTCGGCGCGCCGGACGCGAATCACCGCGCCCGTCCCGCGGGTGCGAGGGAGGAAGGGAGCCAAGCGAATGGCCCGTTCGAGCTTTCGGGGGACGTAATGCCGCACGGGCCTGGGGTTGCGCCCGTGCAAGGCCAATCGTTTAAGTTCAGAGTTGGCTATCATCGCATCTATCGAGTAAGCAGCGGAAAGGGACTTGTTGCAATGCAATGCATTAGCCAACTGAGTGTTCGGGACAATCGAGGCAACTTGGGTTTCCTTTAGCAAAGGCACACGTTCGTTCCATACATTATGCCCCCTTATACGATAGCATTCTCGGGGCAACAATCGAAACCAGGATTCCGGGTCTTCGGGACTATGGCACGCCTATCGCTTCCTCGGACAATCCAGTACCTGCGAGCAAGTAAACTGTTGGTGGGTCAGCACTTTATACAAGTACTGGTGAGATAAATCAACTGAACAGAAACAAGCATTCACTCAAACAGGCACTAAGTAATCATGTTATAAAACATTACATTACTAGTGATCTTTCTAGTTTTACCTAGGTTCGTTTCATGCAGTTCTAGCAGAGTCGATTTACTTGTTTAGAAACATGTTTGGAAACAGAGTTTCATAATTGAATATGCAAGCAAGCAAACCGTTCATGTTTCAGGGTGTGCGCAGCGTGTCTCGTGCGACTCCAGGGTCAGATGCAAAGCTAGACACACAATGCACAATCTTAGGGGCAGTCACTATCCAAGCCAACACAATGACTTAGCTATATGCAGGACGGTCCCCGAGTATCTCAGGATCGACAGTTGGTGGAACAGCATACCAATGACTCATTTCTCTGATGCTAATGGCAGTTGTGACCCATGGTGGCTATGACGCATGCAGTTCAGCTCTCCACCAAAAGCCATTGTCCGACCGCGTGCGAATGCATGGAACACTATCAAATAAACTCTAGTATGCAGACGAGACGAACCATCAGAATACTATCTTTGTTGCGGGGTAATCCGACTTATCACTTGAACACGTTCAGGCACAGTATGGTTCTCTCGAAGCATAGACGATAGTGAACATGTTCATGCACTCTAAGCAGGCGATTCAAGATTCTCGTTAAGCAGGCATTGATTCAAAGACAAGCTAGGTGAGTTCGTTCATTAACATGCAAGGCAGGTTCTATCATTCCCTTATGAAAACATTGCAAGCAAAAACTCAGGTTATTATTAAAGCGTGCAAGAATCAGAGAACGAAGTTCTGCCCACTCACCTTGATACATAACGCCGGCGCGGAGCGGGGCGTTACATACTTACCAACCAACAAAAAGTTTCGTCCTCGAAACTTCAAGGATAAACTTCTCGATATCCCGAGTAGCGATAGTGCCGTCCCTCGCCGTACTCAATCGAAACAATCAAGCAATTCAAGTTCAGGAAACATTTTGCACTTTGAGAATATCTATGGACTTATTGTATGGAACGCTCTTTGCAAAACCATATCGACTCAGAGTCATAGCAACGGTTTGGGCCAGAGAATCGATTCCGCTCTGATACCATTATGTCACGCCCCGGCCCCGCCCGGCCCGCCGCTCCGCCCTGCCCCGCCCCGTGCGGCCGGGATTTAACGAACCGGACACGTATCACCGTGCCTCGGTGCGCCGGACGCGAATCACCGTGCCCGTCCCGCGGGTGCGAGGGAGGAAGGGAGCCAAGCGAATGGCCCGTTCGAGCTTTCGGGGGACGTGATGCCGCACGGGCCTGGGGTTGCGCCCGTGCAAGGCCAATCGTTTAAGTTCAGAGTTGGCTATCATCGCATCTATCGAGTAAGCAGCGGAAAGGGACTTGTTGCAATGCAATGCATTAGCCAACTGAGTGTTCGGGACAATCGAGACAACTTGGATTTTCTTTAGCAAAGGCACACGTTCGTTCCATACATTATGCCCCCTTATACGATAGCATTCTCGGGACAACAATCGAAACCAGGATTCCGGGTCTTCGGGACTGTGGCACGCCTATCGCTTCCTCGGACGATCCAGTACCTGCGAGCAAGTAAACTGTTGGTGGGTCAGCACTTTATACAAGTACTGGTGAGATAAATCAACTGAACAGAAACAAGCATTCACTCAAACAGGCACTAAGTAATCATGTTATAAAATATTACATTACTAGTGATCTTTCTAGTTTTACCTAGATTCGTTTCATGCAGTTCTAGCAGAGTCGATTTACTTGTTTAGAAACATGTTTGGAAACAGAGTTTCATAATTGAATATGCAAGCAAGCAAACCGTTCATGTTTCAGGGTGTGCGCAGCGTGTCTCGTGAGACTCCAGGGTCAGATGCAAAACTAGACACACAATGCACAATCTTAGGGGCAGTCACTATCCAAGCCAACACAATGACTTAGCTATATGCAGGACGGTCCCCGAGTATCTCAGGATCGGCAGCTGGTGGAACAGCATACCAATGACTCATTTCTCTGATGCTAATGGCAGCTGTGACCCATGGTGGCTATGACGCATGCAGTTCAGCTCTCCACCAAAAGTCATTGTCCGACCGCGTGCGAATGCATGGAACACTATCAAATAAACTCTAGTATGCAGACGAGACGAACCATCAGAATACTATCTTTGTTGCGGGGTAATCCGACTTATCACTTGAACACGTTCAGGCACAGTATGGTTCTCTCGAAGCATAGACGATAGTGAACATGTTCATGCACTCTAAGCAGGTGATTCAGGATTCTCGTTAAGCAGGCATTGATTCAAAGACAAGCTAGGTGAGTTCGTTCATTAACATGCAAGGCAGGTTCTATCATTCTCTTATGAAAACATTGCAAGCAAAAACTGAGGTTATTATTAAAGCGTGCAAGAATCAGAGAACGAAGTTCTGCCCACTCACCTTGATACATAACGCCGGCGCGGAGCGGGGCGTTACACACACACAACATATATCAATACACAACTCAACATACCTTAACATTACATATCTATATATATACATATATATATCTAGCTTAAGTATCCAACAACATATCATAACTAGTCTTCTAACTTAGGATTCAAACCAAAACAACTTACAACATACTAACAACTAACACTAATCTTCACCATATCCTAACCATCAATATCATACTAACACTCAAACGTATTCCTCTAACTCATACTCATCATGTTGTTGATGCTACTATTACATGATGTTGCTGCTGCTATGCATTGATGATGATGCTGCTGCTACCCTTTTACGGGATTGTTGTTGTCGCTGTTGCTATTGCATGTTGTTGTTGCTGCTGCCCCTATGCGGGATTGCTGCTGCTACATGTTGTTCGGCACATCAAAACCCAACTACCACACTGTGCACACACCACAGTATCTAAAACTCCAAGCAACCCTCACCTCTAGCTGTGCAGTACACTATGACAGTGCACACACACAGTCAAGACAGTAAGCACACAAAATCAGTCCATAACTCATACCAAATCAGCCTACACATGCTTATACCCATCCAAAGCACTCCTAATACCTTGTATACCCCGATATATATATATATATATATATATATATATATATATATATATATATATATATATATATATATATATATATATATATATCATATACAAACTAAAGTATATATATACCATATCAAATAGAGTAGGATAAAATATAACAAACACGTGGAGTGCATCGCACCCGTATCATACTCAATTTATGATACGCTTGTGATATGGCTCCAACATACCACCAAATACATCACAAATAATATGAGCAAGATTAGAATCATAATTAGAAGCAACACGAAGTGCTAGCTACTCAATTTCGTTTCCGTGTCAAAATATGACATGCTCAAACCCCCGTGTCGAAAAAAAATTTCCAAATCAATCCATATCGCCAAATTATCGTGATACGGCGTACACGTATCCAATTGTGAACACGACACTAGAATCACACAACCAAACACATGTTAATTTGGTCTAATTGATCTATTGACAATACATGTTGTGCCAATCTCGGAATTTTTCTAAAATTGACACAAATTACCACATAACTTCCTCCATAGGCCTCCTATGAACCTAATTCCACTTCCTATGGGTACCCTTAGTACATGAAAGATTTTCTAATGATTAAATTATAGATTTAGAGTCTAATTAGAGAGTAAAGACTAAATTGTACCTATTGGAAGATGGATTTCCAATACAATTCTCCAAATAAGTGTCAAGAGCCTTCAACTTGTGCTCCTTCCTCCTCCTTATAGATCCTCGCTTCCTCTTTGTTCCAATAGCTTTCAATTTTTGGCCGTGAATTGGATGATTGTTATTCGTATAGCTCGCTCTTCTATTTTTATTTTTCTCGGAGCGTAGTTAGGGTGCTAGGTTCTGCTCGGGTGAAAGTCTGCAACCCCGATCCTTGTTTGGTTTAAGGGTTGTGGTCCCGATCCAGAGTAGTTCCTATGCTCTCTTGCCGCTCATCGCCTTACTTTTATTTCAGCACTTATTATCAGTTCTTTCTGTATTATTTTGAGACAAGTACATTGGTACCGTACAAGTCTCGGTCATCATTTATTTCTTATGTCTCTTTTGCCTATTTTGTGATGTGTTTAGTCTATCACCTCGAGCTCCTTTGTGGTACTTGTTGCTTGGGGTTCTGACCCCACTGGCTTTGCATGGCCAGGTTATCCCGAAGAGAACCAGGATCCACCGCGCTTCCAGCAAGATGGCTCGCACTCGTAGGACTGCGACCGAAGCTCGCGAGTAGGTTTCCTTTCTTTCACCCCTCGTCTTGATTACTTCATTTAGTGGTGTTTACTAAGGGGCAGAGTTAGCTCCTTATATTTTTGAGACTTTGATCATCATGATGTATATATTAGACCATGGCTGATATATTTAAACTTTGCTAGTGCAACATTTTGTATCCAATAGCTTCATGATCATATGTGACCTGCAATTTTGGACGTCTTTTTACTTTCATGTATGATATACTCTTGTACTTGTGTTGTTGGATTGAGATAATAGGATTTTTCGGCCTTAGGACTGACGTCATAACATGCTAGAGTTCACTTATTTATCTTCTTGACAACCTTAACACATTACGGCTTACTTCGATATTCTGTAAGGTGCGGTTGGCCATGTCAGTCCCCGTATTTATACAGTATTGTGGGAGCGGGGCTTGACACGGCCCGAGCCCCCTCTCCACCCCGCGCCTCACCCCCTATCCTCCCCGAGCCGCCTTCCCCACCACCGCCACCGCCACCGCCTCCACCGCGAAAGAAGGAAGGGGGAGAGGATTAGGATTATGATTATGATTGGATTAAGATTAGGGTTAGTGAGGGATATATTAATCATTTGACGTCGAATTTGACGTCTGTTAACGGCAGAAAATCAAATTTGGTACAAAATATACCAAATATAAAATGCGAATTTTTTTTAAATCCAGGGGTCTTTAATTGCAAAATCGTAAATCTTAGTAGAAATTTTTTGCACTTTACACTTATTAGTAATAGTAATAATAATAATAATAATAATATTAGTAATAATACTAATATTTTATTATTATTATTATTATTATTGTTATTATTATTATTAGTATTAGTATTAGTAATAATAATAATAATAAATGATATTAGTAATAGTAATAATAATAATAATAAGAGAAAATTTGAGTTGCACCCCACTTTCTTTATCATTATTCAAGGTTCATCCGATTGTTTTACCATAATGTAAAAATGTTTCCACTTTTGACGAAAATTATCTCCAACTGACGGTCAACTGCTTTGACCAAATTTTTTGGAAAAAAATACCCCTTCGTCTTCTTCCTCATCCCTCCCCCCGATATGCACCTCCGAGGAATATTTCGGTCAAAAATTAACAGTCAAAGTAGTTGACTGTTAGTTTTCGTCAAAAGTAGGAACATTCGTACATTATGGTAAAGCAGTGGGGTGCACCTTGAATTATGGTAAAGAAAATGTGATGCATGCAACTCAAATTTTCTCTATTATTATTATTATTATTATTATTATTATTATTATTATTATTTAATAATAATAATAATAATAATAATAATACTTATTACATAAAAAATTTAATCGATACAAAATAATAATAATAATGAATAATAGTAGTTAGGAGTAACCTCACAATATTCAAAAGTGAAAAACCATCACTTCTTAACTACTATTTCCAACAACCATCCAAACGAAAGAATTACAAAAAGTTAACTTTCCAACTCACTTTCAACAACCATCAAAACTAAAGCGCTAAAAAAAAGAACTACAAAAAGTTAACTTTCCAACTCACTTCCAACAACCAACCAAACGAAAAACTCATAAATTACGCGTACGCATGATATGTATACGTAATACGCATGCAAATTTTTCACTTTTAAATTTTTTACTTCGTTCTACTTCTGCGAGCCAAACAGTCCATATATACATTGTTAGACTACAGTCGGTGGGCTCGAGCAATTGAGTAAAGTGAAAAGTTCCAAACGGAGTTTTGCAAAACGACGAAGACTGACTCGGGTTTTTGGAATGTCATTGTCAATCAAAGTCATGGTAGAGAGGGTACGCCATTAATTCTTTGTCCAGATTTAATACTCGATCGGACCGGACCATATATGTTGCCATGACTCGTGTTGTGTCCTGATTCCCTGAACTTAGCGACCGTACGTACGTACGTGAACATTGGATGCTCTGTTGGATTCCTTTCAACTTTCAAAGCTCCAGCTCTCAGGTGTACTAAAAGACTCAATGCACCATCACTAAGCACCGCAAACTTTGTTATATATATATATATATATATATATATATATATATATATATATATATATATAAAAAAGCTCTTAAAAAAATATATTTCAAGAATAAAAGAGATCTATAGTTATATATAAATGAGTTCAACTACATGCGAGATTGGTACTTAGTTTTCTTACTTCGTCCTTAATTTCCTTCTGACATCCCTAGATTTTGTTTCGGTAAACAAGTGTTGGCATTGTAAGTTGTAATTTTTTTTTTTTTTAAATATCCGACGATACGTACGGGACTTTGCACATGCTGTATTACATGTCATTTGGATCCACTGTCTTCTATCTCTTTCGCAATTTGATCCCGAGACCGTCCGTCTAACTAGGAAGGTTATACCTCTTCTCACTGACCACAAGAACCAATTGATTTCGGTTGTAAGTTGTAACTTGATCGATTGATCCGATTATCTAATGCCAATATCTAAGTAATATTTCGAGAAGGACCAAGTACGAGAGTCTATATGAGATATCTGGAATAGATAGACATGGTCATACAAGTCTTCGGACTTGGACAACCCATATGGCCATACAAGACTTTGGACTTGGACAACCCCTTCTGCTTAGGGCAACTCCTCAGGTCCAGCATGACGGACAAGAGGTCGGGGTTACGAATGACCTCCAAGGACATAAAGAAACGTCTCATAAGAAGCTAGGTCAAGGGACAACCAAAATCAGGTCCGACTAGAACAATCCAACCTCCCGGGCCGACCTCTTAGATAGATTGAGACGGTTACATGAAATAGATAATCACAAAAGATATTGGCCACTAGAAATTGTCAATAATTGAGATCATTTTTTCTACTATTAACATTAGATAACATTACAATAATAACATTATTGAATCCAAATTTCGATAAAAAACCGTAGAATAAAATATAAATGTATAAAAAAATTGGTATATGTAAATAAAAAAAATTAAAAAATATAAAAATAAAGAAATCGATTATTTGCCAACTGAGGATAAGATATAAGAGGAAAAACAAATATATAATCTAGATTAATTAATGCATCACTATAATATCTAAATTCTCACAGTGTTTGGGAAGAGAAAAATGGAAAAAAAAAGAGCTCCATAGAAAAATCAAAAGTTATGATGTTTGAAAAGGGGAAGGAAAAATGAGGGAGATGAATTTGAGAGAAAAATCTCCACTAAAGAAATTTTTTTTTTTTTCTCCAAAAGTGGGGAAAAAAATTGAGAGGGACGAGAGAATTTTGAAAAAATTATCCAACTATTTCTCAAAAAAGGTAAGTATAAATTATGATTTGAGAGAGCTAATGAGTATAGTAATTATGTCTTTATCTTATGAACAAACAAAATTTTATTTTTTCGAGATCGGCCAGAAAAAAAAAATTTTAACTTTACTTTGATTTAATTTTGCTCCCATTCACTCTCTTTTTTCTCAAATTTTCTTTCTTCTCGTAAAAGAAAGTTTTCTAACACACCCTCAAAGAGCCGAAGTATATCTAAACCAAAATGAATTGAAGTTTTAAAGAAGATATAAATTTATAAGTGTTTCCAAGAATATGATCCTTGACCAAAATGACAATCAGACTCCAATAATTTGTTATAGATGGCATTTTTTGTTGTTGTTCGTTGTAATTTTGGTAAAATGATTCAATAAACAATACTTGATAAAAGAATTATTTATATTTATTTCTATTACTAATTTTTAATTATGTTTCCTCCTATTTTTAATTTTATTACTATTGTCTCTCAATTCTCAAAAGTTAGTATTTAGTAACGGAGGTTAATACAAATACAGAAAATTTACTGTAGCGAAATAAATTTATATTAAATTTTTCTAAACGAAACAAGTTTGAAAATTTTGGAAAAAAAGTCAGGCTCCGCCAACAGTGTTGGCGGAAAACACAACCGGTGTACACGTAAGCAGGGCCAAAAAATTTTATAAAAAAAACGTGGGCCCCACGGCCAATTTTCGCCAACAGGGTTGGCTGAAATTGGGGGGGGGGGGGCAATTTCAGCCAACTCTGTTGGCGGAATTTGGCCCCGTGGGGCCCACTAATTTTTTTTGTTTTGTTTTGTTTGGTTTTGTTTGGTTTGGTTTGGTTTTTTTAATTTCTTTGGTTTGATTTTTTTGTTGGTTTATTGTAATGAGTTATATTTTTGTTTTATTTATTTAGTTTAGTTTAGTTTAGTTTAGTTTTGTAATTAGATTTAAGTAAATTTATTTTAACGAAATAAAATTAAAATAAATTAATTGGAAAGAAATATTTAGAAATATTATTTTCGGAAAAAAAAAGTAAATAAAGAAGAAGAAAAAATTTTGTGTCCTCTAATTTATTTGTGTCCTCTAATTTTTTATTTATGTCCTCTAATTTATTTGTGTCCTCTAATTTTTGTGTCCTCTAAAGAAAAAAATAAATTATTTTAACTAGTATTTATTTCTGTCCTCTAATTTTTTGTTTATTTTAATGGTTTAGTTTTTTTTTTATATGAAAAAAAAGACAAAGTAAAGAAGAAAGACAAATATCGGGGAATGATTTGGTTTTGGTTTTGATTTTGGTTTGAAAGTGGGTTGGGTCTATGGGTTGGTTTAGTAGTTGGTTTATGTACAACGGCTATTTTACAACGGCTCTTTCAACGGCTCTTATTCTTTTAACGTTCATATCCAACGTTCGTCTAACGATCGGTTCGAAGTTACCTATATAAACGTAGTATTTGTTTGATATCAGCATATCAAACATTGCAATCAAAATTTTTATTTCTTTTCATACGAAATTTCTTTCTTTCGACACAGGAGAAGCTCAGTTCAATATACAATCTTTGAAGCCCATTTTCTTGTTGACATGGATCGAAGTATAACAATACTATGCTCACTTTGTGGTGTACTAAATGGGTTAGCTTATGAAGGAGGTTTAGTTGAAGTTCTTTTAATTGATCGAAATATTTCGTTTGATAATTTACGTAATCTAATATTTGAAAAATTTTCTATTGACTGTGAATTTTTATTGGTACATATTTAACTATCTAATTGCATAAATTTAGTTAGTGAGGAGGCGTGGAAATTTATTCTTGAAGTTAATATACAATCAACATATATTAATATTTTTGTGACTCCACCACCACCACCACCAAGAATTAGTAGTGGTCCTAGTTCTTCTCACCAAGTTATTTCATTTACTGAAGAAGAACATAGAGTAGATGATGGTAATACCGACGATGAAAATAGTGATGATTTAATAGAAAATATAGATGATGTACTTGATGATAATGTTGATAGTTTAAATAATTTATTCATTGGAAGAGAATTTATAAATCGTCATGCATTTAGAAGTTTTATTAGTGATATAGCAATTGCAAAAAAAATTTGTTGCAGGGCTACTAGAAACAATGCCAGTGAAATTGTATATAAATGTAACGTTTCTAGTTGTAATTGGAGAGTGTACGCTAAAGCCATTGGCAACGGCGAAACATTCGTCATTAGTACGCTAGAAAATGTACATTCTTGTTTAGGTGGACTTATAACGGAAAATCATCCATTAGCGACAACTATATGGGTTAAGAATAAGATTATTGATAAAATTCGTGATAATCAGTCGTATAGTCCATCGCATGTTATAAATGATATCTATAGGGAACACCGAATACATATTAAATATTGTAAAGCTTGGAAAGCTAGAGAAATTGCTCTATCAGAAATAAATGGTAGTTATATTGATGCATATAGTAGTCTTGAAGAGTATGCTTTTACAATCATTGAGACAAATCCAGGTAGCAGATGTTATATAAAGACTACAGAAAATAATAAGTTTCAAAGAATTTATATTTGTTTCAAGGCATGCATTGATGGTTTTTTAAGGGGATGTTTACCTGTGATTAGTACTGATGCTACATTTCTTTCCTCTAAATTTCAAGGTATTTTATTTATTGCGTGTGCTCATGATCCTAACTATCAATTATATCCAATTGCTTATGCTGTTGCTGAGAGCGAAAACACGGATTCTTGGACTTGGTTTTTAAACGGTTTGAAAACATCTTTTGAAGGTAGTTTTAATACGTGGGATACAATTTCTTTTATATCAGATAAACAGAAAGGATTAATAAATGCCATGCGTGCTACTTTTCCGGAATCACCTCATTTTTATTGTATTCAATATTTTAAACAAAATTTAAAACTAGTATGTAGACTGCCTTATTTTCAACGTAAATTAGACTACCTTGCAAGATGTTATAATGAGACAGATGCGAATATTTGCTTTGAAACAATTAAGGCTGAAAATATCGATGTTTACAAATGGCTTGTTGGAGTAAATGATGAAACTCGTGTTTTATCACACTGGATAACAGCTTATTCTCCTTGTCCTAGATTAGATATTAACACGTCGAACCTTGCTGAATGCTTCAATAACTGGGTTAAAAACTTACGCGATAAACCAATAACAACACTACTTGATGGTATTCGAGCCAAAATTATAACACTTCAGGACAAAAATCGACAAAAAACTGATAATCTTGCAACTGATTATTGTCCGAAGATGTTAAATACTATGGCCAGTATCACAAGAAAAAGACACCAGCTGCAAATATTGAGTATAGTTGGTTATTTGTTTGAAATACTAGATCGTGAAACAAACAGAACATATGTTGTGAACTTAGATGAAAAATATTGTACATGTTTTAAATGGTATCATACTTGTCTGCCATGTGTACATGTATGTTATGCTTGTAATTCTAAAAATATTAGCATCGAGAGTTTTTATCCAGGTATTTTTTCCAAAGAAGCATTAAGAAGCGTATATGAGCCGCACCTGGAGCCAATTTCAGTCCCTTACAACATTCAAAGTACATTAGTTATAGGTGACATTGGAGTACCAGATGTACGACGGAAAGCGGGAAGACCAAAGAAGAACCGCATCATGGCGAAGGATCAACCGTCAAGAAATCTCCGATGTAGCAACTGTAATGGTTTAGGACACAATCGAAGAAGATGTACTAACCAACCAAGAGAATAAATGCATTGGCATAGATTTTCTTAGAAAAGTTATGTTCATTGATGTAATTTAATGGAGGAATACATAAATTTCTCATATAACCTAGAAGTACAAGAATTTTATTCTCTGCCTCTTGCCATCCTGTCATAATTCCTACGAGGCCTTGGCCTAAGACCGAGTCTATTTCTTCTTGCTACTGTATCCTCACGTCTCTTCCCTGGCAATGGTGCCCATGGGTCAAATTCATCAGCCTCTTGTGTCTGCACCGGCGCTGTTGGAGTCACAGATAACTGAGTAGCTGTATCAAACCGGGGTGCATCAAATATAGAATTGGACATCTGCATGTAATAATCCCAATAGTCAACACCAGGCTGTGAAGTCCCCTCGTCCGCCTCTCGGTCCATCTGTGGGGTACGTGCTTGTGACGTTCCCTCGCCCGCCCACTGATAAGTGCCTTAGCCCGCCCACTGAGAAGTGCCATGGCCAGACCACTGGGAAGTGCCCTGGTCAGCCTGTTGGGAAGTGCCCTGGTCAGCCTGTTGAAAAATGTCCTGCTCAGGGACCTCGTCATCTTGTTGAGGCGGGCTATCCATATGCCAAACATGAGGATAGTTTCTACGCGGACGTGGTTACCGTCGGCTAACTAAGCCTTGAGGATAATCTGGTGGAATATTTAATGGAGGGTTGGGTGGAGTCAAAAATGATTGCACATCATCCAAAAATGATCTTACTGCTGTGCTTAATGAGTCTCTCACTGGATGATGTTCACATGCTACAATCAAATTTGGAAGCTGAAATATTAAGTAGAATCCAATTAATTCATAATAAAAAAACTATGGAAACAAAATTTTTTATCAATAAAATACGTACCTTCTCCATTACATTTTGATACCATTCACGATAACTAGCATCATCAACGGCCCGATGTTGGAATCGCAACTCCTCATATTGGTAGGATCGGTTACTGATAAGAGGAGCTCTCCACCAAGATCTATAGGCTATATCTGTCACGACCCGCACCCGGTTATTCGGGCACGAGTGCGTGGGCACGTCCAGCCTACGCCGCAGTGTCGGCGGTATTACGCTGTCTAGGTCTTTTCTGGGGTCAATAAGTATCTATCTCATCCACAAAAAATAGACAAGGAAAGTAACAGGAAATAGGAATGCTAACTTTTATAAAACAAATTGTGACAACAGATCCATAGTTAATACAAAGCCAGAAGATAGATCGGGGACAAACCCGAGTATATGCTGAAAAAGAAATAAAATAATAACTAACTGGCTACTCCTCCTCAAGGTAGTCTCCTGAGTGGGAACCGGCTCCTCATATGTGTCACCTGCTAACTCATAGTGGGCATAATAGGTAGGGGCAAAGTCCTCATCATCGCCAAAAACAACGGATCCAGTTAGGAAAGGAGCAAAGTACACAATGCACAACAAGATTAAACTAAATATTCATGACAATTAACTTGAGTATCATGTTGAGAAAGTTGCATAGAAGAACATCAATATCTCAGAGTTAATGCTATAAACAGGAATATGAGAAAGCAGGAAATAAATGCGACAGGAAATGAAACTACAGCAGTCAGCAAGAACTATAACTAGACCAGAAGCTATCTGTGTGAACTTGTGTTTATTTTAGAATACATAGTTGGCATATAGGGGTTTATAAGGCTAATCCGGCCGTCATAGACGGCTATTAATCACGAATAATCGAGATCCGGCTGATGGACAGTCGTGTACCAACAGCTATTAAACATGATAAGGGGAAGGGTAAACTACATGCCTTCTAGTATTCTCCCACCCGACATAAAAAGCAAGGCATGAAATACAGTATCCAAGACATGAAATTCAGTATTCTAGCACTACGTGTAGTCATCAAGGGTACTAGTAGAGCAGGGAATTAACTATCACAATATAAAGATTAAACTTGAAGTGCAGGTACTTGCCTGTTGTTTAGATCTGATTAATTTGGTTCTTGGAGGAAAGTCCAGAGATGAGTCCAAATGCTGAAATAAACATTACCATCATGCTCAGAAGGTATCAAATAGCTAGAAATGCCTGTCCTTGGGTCCAATTTGGAGACAAGGGCAAAAATGACAGTTTCGGGTCAAAACGGGGTCCGCCGATGGGCCCGCTTTGCACCGAAAAATACGTCCGGGTCAAAGGTCTCCAAATTCACCAAACTTAGTGTCAACAGGTCAGGAACACTGATACGAACCCAACGGAACTTCCAGATTTGGATTCCGATGAGCCGAACACAAAATCGCTCGTCGAGCGGGGCCTGTGGGGCCCACGACACGCGATTTCGTCAACGTTCTCAGAATCAAACCAAACTTGACCCACAGGACCAGCGTATCGCTACGAGTCCGATGGCGTAAGTTTTGTCTCGATCCGAAGTGTGTGCACGAAGTTAGGGTGAATTGCAGAAAAGGCGGATACGGGACGATGTCCGCGGATACGCGTTGACCGGTGTGCACGCACACCCGAATCAGCTTCCACGAAAACTCACACGTTCGTATCGACGATGCGTACGTATCTGTGAAGACCGCACGCGACCAAGTCGTCCCGTTTGGCGGGGCGGACTCAGTTCCGGGGTAAAAATAGGGTCTGGTTTTTTCTGTTTTTGGATCGCGGTGTGCGATCACCACAGGACGCGATGCCCCGAACAGTTTATCCGGACACCGAGAGGGTCATACAGGCTTCACAACGCAATTTGCGGAAATGGAAACGGAGCTACGAGGCGAAAGTTACGCGTACCTGAAGGGGACCTGAAAATCAGGGTCGAGACGTGTCCGTGTCGTGTCCGACACGGAATCCAAATTAGGGTTAGGGTTAGGGCTTCTGGCCGGCTACGGCGGCTGAGGGCGTCGCTGCGGTGGGGGAGGCCGACCGGAGGGCTCGGACGGCGCCGGCGAGCTTGGCGGAGGCGGCGCAGAGGCCGGAGGCGGCCGGAGCGGCTGGAGTTGGTGCCGCTGCTGCTGCTCGGTTGCTGAGGGGAGGAGACGGCGGCCGGTGGCGCACGGCGGGGCGAGGGGGCGCTGGCGGAGCTAGGCGAGGCGGTCGGCGAGGCGCCGGAGGAACACGGCGGCGAGGTTCGGGTGGCCGGAGAGTTAGGGTTAGGGTGAGGGTGGTGGCCGGAGGAGACGGGTGCTCGGGGTTTTATAGGAGGAGGCGGCGGTTAGGGGGGCCGGCCAAGGCGGAGCGTGGGGCGACGTGGCGCTGCGCGCGGAGGGGAGGCGCGGTCGTGGCGGCCGGGAATCGCTGCGGGCGGCGGCTGACCCGATCGTGGGGGAGAACGGGTCAGCCGGTCGGAGGCGGGTTGGCGGGTTGGCGGGTCGGGTCTGACCAACCCGACCCGGAAGAAACGGGCGGCTGGGCTGGGCTGGGCTGGGCTTCGGCCCACTGGGCCGGCCCGGCCCAGAAGAAGAAAATAATAATAATATAAATAATAATAATAATTATAATAATAATAAAAAAAACAGTTTTAATTTAATTAATTAATTAATTAAATAGTTTTCAGGCATTTAAAAATAGGTCTGAGGCCCAGAAAAATCCAGAAAAATTACCCTAAGTCCAGTTTTCCATTTTACACCCAAAAATATTATTTTCATGATATTTTAATATTATTTATTGCCAACTAAAAATCATTTAATAATTCAGAACCGTGATTTTAATTTCAGAAAATTTCCAGAAAATTCCAGAAAATTGTGAAAAATCCTAATTTTAATATTTTTTTGAAAATCAGGGGCTTACAATATCACCTAATGCTACACCATTTAAACAAATATGAGCGTTTAATTTCATATAATTTTAAAAAAATAATTTTGTTCACCTTTTTAAATAACTTACCCTCATCTATAGAGTCCATTAGTTGAGACATCTGTACCACGGGCTGTGTCTCCAACCTAGAATTCCACTGTGGAATCATTTTGCTTGCCCTTTTAGTTGCACTCCCTTTACTACGATTTAAACATGGTGGCTCATCGGGAATCTTTTGTTTTACCCAGAATTGTCGCATAACGCGTTCAGCTGGATGATACATGATTTCACCGTCGAATATCAGGAAACAACTATGGACACTAAGGTCATAGGCTGTTGTTTGGATTTCAGTAGGATTTTGCTCAAGCCGGTACGGACAGTATGTCACCTATTTTATGACAAAAATTTATAAGATAATGGTTATAATGACTTTATAAAATAATAATACAGATATTTTACCTCGTTATACTTCAGTGTGTCAAATTCGACCCGGTATAAAGAGATAGCCGCATGTTCACAGTGTACTGGATCTGCTGCATCCGTAGTCCACCGTAAAGCTGACGGAAAGACACCAACGTCGGTATTAATGCGGGGGACTGGCCTACCAATGTAAAAGTGATCGTAGGACCAAACCTAGAAAATATGACCATATGATATAAGTGCATCTATTTTCAATGTAAATGGAATTAAGTAAAACTTTTCATATGATATAAGTGCACATATTTTTATACCTGTATTAATGTCGCACAACCACTTAGATTTACCTTCGTTGCATTCATGTCTTCAAACTGTACAAAATCTGTCATGGAACTATATAAATATGCCAACACTGACGCTCCCCAAGCGTGGCGCGTAGGTGCGGTCAGGTCTACCAAAAAAGGTAAAAAACGTAAATCAACTAAATTGGATGAGTCTGGAAACAATATTCCGCTTAATAAACCTAGCAAGTAGGCTCTGGTGCAAGCAGTGACCTGAACAAATGATAAAAATACTATATGTGTTAAATTCAATTAAAAATATACTACGTAAATAATAACATAAGTTGCAAAAAAAAACTATACTTACCCGATCCTCATCAACTGAGATAACTTGATCACCAATACGATCTAGGTGCAAAAAGTTATGACGGAGCCACGTAAACGTCACAAGATTTTTACCACGTTTATTACGCGGCACCTCCACACCTAGGTAGTTTGTAATCATAGTGTCGGCGGAAATTGATTTATCAAATATTATAGGTTCACCCGTAATAGGTAAACCTAAAATATTGGCCACATCAGCTAGAATAATGGTCATCTCTCCGAATGGTAGCTGAAAGGTATTTCGTCCGGGCCACCAACGCTCAACTAAACTGAATATTAAGTCTCTATCGTGTTGCAAGAAATGTATCTTGTCAACATAATAAAAGCCAAATATTTTTAACAGTGCCACCTGGTGGTCGATCAACCTCCAATACCCAAGTCTGTTATCGTGACGCCACGAGGCATGCTCCCGGCACCGTTCATTATTAGTATAATCGTATTGCTATATATGAAAAATATAGACGATGTTATTAGTAAACATGTACAAAATATCATTCATATTTGTTTACACAATTATATTTTATTGTACCTTCCCATAAAATACCAAAGTAGATATATGTTTCGCACGTTGCTGGATTATTAAATCCGTAGTAGGGCCTCCAGGAATACGTCCGTCGTTTTGGCTGTCCATCTGTATAATTATGGTTGTCAAAAAATAAATTTTGGCTGCCCGTAATTTTGCACATTACATAACTTTTATTTAAAAAATAAAAACTAACATCAAATATTTTGTTTACAAATAAAAGTATAAATGAAGAAGAATAGAATAAAGACCTTCAACAATAAGGATTGTTGTGCTCACAAAGACTGCTGTGTCCACTTACAAATGAGAGAAAATTAAGGCTGCTCAAATTGCTGCTACGTGCTTACAAGGAATGCTGTAAATGATCGTAGTGCACACTCTTCTTCTTCCTCCTTGCATTCTGCTCTGCTTCCTCCTTCTCTTCTTATAGCTCCCACCTCGCACCAACTTCTTCCCTGTTGTACTCCTCTCTCTCCTCCCTCACGAGACATGTCCCTTCTTTCTTTCTTTTTTCACTCACGTCCCTTCTTCTTTTTCCACACTCACGTCCCTTCTTCTTTTTCCCCACTCAAGTCTTTTCTGTTAACTCTTGTCTCCTTGTTAAACCAAACCGAGATCCCCTTCCACGTGAACCAATTCCTGAACCTCAATCCATAAATAAAAAAACCAAAGCAAAACATAATTCAAAACAAAACTAAATAAATTAAAATCAAAACAAAAGTAAATAAAAAAACTAAATAAAAAAATGTTGGCTGCTTGGCTAAAAAAACAAAATAAAAAAACAAAATAAAAAAACTAAACCAAATAATAAAACAAAACCAACTAAAACAAACCAACTAAAAAAAACCAACCAAAACAATCCAAAACAAACCAACCCAAACCACCCCCAAAAAACCGTGGGCCCCACACCCAAAATCCGCCAACTATGTTGGCTGAATTTTGGTGTGGGGCCCACGAATTTTTTGGATTGTTTTGGTTGGTTTGTTTTGGTTGGTTTAGTTGGTTTGGTTTGGTTTGATTAATTATTTTATTTTATTATTTTTTTTTCATAATAGACATAAAATAATTAATTTAAATATTTCTAAAAAAAATTTGGAGATCGAAACATCATTTTAAATTCGTGGGCCCCCACATTCAATATAAATTTATTTCACTACAGTAAATTTTAAATATTCAAAAATAATATTACCGAAAGTCAAATTTGGAGGTCGAAACATCGTTTTTTGACGATTCTAAAAATTTTCAAAGTCCGTCAAACGGTGAAACGGTTTATCCTATAGTACTTTTCCATACGATCATTTTGGCACAAACTGGACCTTGTTTCGATCTCCCAGTCAAAAGTTATGATACTTTAAAGTTTTAAAATTGATATTTTTGCCTGTAACATATACGTCTTGTTTCGGATAAATTTTTTTTCTACATGATTTATGTTACACTCGTCGAAAACATACAAATCGACTTATTATTTAACGAAAAACGATTTAAAAATAAGTAGTTATGGCTCCTCGAAGTCTGCTCGACGGCAGACGTAATAGTCTTACGGCAAATTTTTAATATTATTATTTTTTAACGTCTGTTAACGACGAAAAAATTTACGATAAAAATATAATATTTTTAAATATAAACGTCCAATTCATATTGATATTTTTTTCGTAATTTTTTAAACTTTTATGCTTTAGATGGAATTTATACAAATTTTGATGCTTTGGAAACAAATTTCCAAAAATAATATTTCCGAAAATAATATTTCTAAATATTTCTTTCCAATTAATTTATTTTAATTTTATTTCGTTAAAATAAATTTACTTAAATCTAATTACAAAACTAAACTAAACTAAATAAATAAAACAAAAATATAACTAATTACAATAAACCAACGAAAAAACCAAACCAAAGAAAGTAAAAAAACCAAACCAAACCAAACAAAATAAAAAAATTAGTGGGCCCCACGGGGCCAATTTCCGCCAACAGAGTTGGCCGAAATTGGCCCCCCCAATTTCAGCCAACTCAGTTGGCGGAAATTGGCCGTGGGGCCCACTTTTTTTTTATAATTTTTTTACCTACTTACGTGTACAACGGTTGTGTTTTCCGCCAACACTGTTGGCGGAGCCTGACTTTTTTTCTAAATTTTTCAAACTTGTTTCGTTTAAAAAAATTTAATATAAATTTATTTCGCTACAGTAAATTTTCTGATACAAATAACATTTGAAGTGATAAAATAGAAGATAGTAATAATAAAATACAAAATACAAAAAAAAAATTATGGATTAGTAGTGGAAGTAAACACAGATAACTCGGATTTTAAAAAAAAAAATACAAATAACTCTTCATAAAATTAGATGGAAATTACTTTGTCATGTGTGTCAGAAATTTGTAAGGTTTCTGAAAACTGAGTTGATGGCATCAGCCATACGGAAAAGGGGAAGTGTTGGATTGGACCCACATATGGAGCACCTAACCATAGGCTGTTGCATTCTATGGACCCATATTCCATTTATGACGACACATTGATGAAATAGCTGACATTTCCACTATTTGACCCTACTTGTTTATATTGTCCAAGTGCGCACAGTGCTCTGCAATAATTTTATGTTAGCAAGTTATATACTATGACATGGTAACTTGTTATAATCGTTAATCACTTTGTATTGTGTATATTCAGAAATGTGAATTCCTAAAAATTGAAAATAATAAAATCTGACTGAAATGAGACTTGAATTTGATTCAATATTTTTAAGACATTATGTGTTTCGCTCATGTGCTTACAATAGTGACAATTGTGTCTACTAGGATACAACGATACTCATTTTTTGGTAGCAGTACTTCATACCGCAGGAACTGACGAACCAATAAAGGTAGTCTTCATCTCTCTCTCTCTTGGACTTACTCGAATGTATGAATTAGTTGTTTGAATGATTGAATCAAACAGTACTCCTATGACTATGTTTTTATAAGGGATGAAGAGACGTTTGCAAGGGACACATATTCCAATAGACACAATCGTTGAAAATTGAAAACACATTTTCCAATAACATAACCATTGAAAATATTCATTCAAATATTTTCAACATAACAATCGTCCTCCTCTAGCGCTTCGGGTTACGTCTGCCACAGTTTTGTTCAGCGTTCGCATTTCCTTCCGGTGACAGATCACTGGTGTCACGTCCCGCTCCCAGAATAGTGGGTAAATACGAGAACGGACATGGCCAGCTACTCCGAACAAGGTATGAAAACGTCGTACGGCGGTCACGACGGTCAAGAAGACAAATGGGTAGGACTCTAGCATGTTATGACGTGATCAGTCCTAAGGCCGACAAATCCTAGTATCTCAATCCAACAACAACAATACAAGAGTATATCATACATGAAAGTAAAGAGGCATCACAAATTATACATCATATATGATCATGAAGCTAGTGAATACAAAATGTTGCACTAGCAGACTATAATTATATATGATCTAATATACAGTCATGATCTAATATACACATCATGTTGACCGAAGTCAGAGAAGTGGTCTCAGAATAAAAGGGCTAACACTGACCCTTGCTAAAATACCACAAAACGAGTAATCAAAACGAGGGGTGAAAGAAGGAAACCCACTAGCGAGCTTCAGCCACAGTCCTACGAGTGCGAGCCATCTTGCTGGAAGTATAGGGGATCCTGGTTCTCCTCGGATAAATCTGGCGAAACAAAACTAGTGGGGTCAAAATCTCAAGCAACAAGTACCACAAAGGAGCTCAAGGTGATAGACGAAACACATCACAACATAAGCTGAAAAAAGACATATAAATAAATGCGGGTCGAGACTTGTACGGTACCAATGTACTCGTCTCAAAAATAAGACTAAAGAACTGTAAATAATGAGCTATAGAAAAATTAAGGCGACGAACCGCAAGAGGGCATATGGACTACTCTGGGTCGGGGCCACAACCCTTAAACCAAATAAGGACCGGGGTTGTAGACCTTCACCCGAGCGGAACTTAGCATCCTAACTACGCGTCGGAAGAATGAAAATAAAAGGGCAAGTTTAACGAATAAACAAACATTCATTGCACGGCCAGACATCTCTACGGCTTTCTATAATTAACTAACTAAGGTTATCACAAACCTAGTTACTAACAAATGCAGGTTTTGAATAATATCGCTACCACCGACACTGCAGTAAACCAGGATGGCCAAGGGTACGCTTGTCTTGAAAAGAAAATACACATCACAATCAAGGATAATTAAAACATAACTTGCAACTTGCCACAAATAAACATAAACTTTGAATTCATAACTTTGAAATCCTAGCTTTGAAATCCTAAACTTTGAAATCATAAATTTTGAAATCCTAACTTTGAAATCCTAAACTTTGAAATCATAAGCTTGTCTATTGACACAACTTGTATGTAAACTTGTCTTGTAAACATAAACTTGTATATAAACTTGTCTTGTAAGTGCCGCAACACACGTAACTTGGTAGGTCATGGAGCCCTTGCCTAGCAGGGTTGATCCATGCCTCATGAGGTCCTCGGAGATCGGGGTGGCCGGTAGCGTCATATTCTTCCCTCCCAATGATCTATGTAAATTCTTATCTTGTTTAATCATTACCAATATATTTCAAGTTCTTGAGTCATGGACACTCGATGAAATTCCAATAATGATGAGTTACGGATACGAGCTTTCCACGAGTTATCACTGACGAACTTATCGTATCCGCGACACGCGATACATAGGCAATACTCACACTCGATTGCCGATGCAAAATGCAATAGATTATCATTTACAAGTAAAGTCCACGGTGTCATGAGGAATCATAAAAATTTGTGTAATTCGTAGGGAAAGCACAGCATTCAACATACTTTAAAATATAAGACCAAGCTAAATAGACTACAAAACAATCAACACAAAATAAGCAAAAAGGAAAACTGGGGCATAAATCAATAACATGAGAACAAATATATAACATGGCTAAGAACATGTTATAATAGCTCATATGCGCACTTTTGGCTAAAAATGAGTTCTAGCACACTTTTGGCTAAAAAGTGGATTGACGCATTTTTTGATGCAGAACACTGTTCTTCTTTCCCAACCGATGAGAAAAATCTGAAAACATGTTTTGACCATAAAAATTTTAATTTAACTCCAAATTAAGTGATTCAAAAGCTAAATTGCATAAAATGGAAAGCTCTATCAAATAAAAAAAAATAAGTTTTTGAAAACAACTAGTTTTAATATATCAAAACCAATAAAAACTCATAAAATCCATAAAAAATCTAACTTTGAAACTCAGATCTACTTAAACCTATCCACCAAAACTAAAACTCCAAGAACTAAAATGGATGAGAACATCAAGGAGAACATTTTCTATTAAACACGTTTTTAATAACACATAATATACAAAAAATCGAAAATCTAAGGCTTCACCATTGAGCAAGATGTACTTGCCTAGAGTGGCTTCTTAGCCTCTACCTCTCACGGTCTAAGTGATCACAACAAACCTCTCCTAGGGTTAGGGTTGGTCTTGGCAAGGAAGAGAGGAAGAAGAAAGAATGAGAAGAGAAGTAGAAAATGAAGAAGAATGGAAGAGGAGAGAGAAAGGACACATATATACAAAAGGAGATGGTTTACTCATAGGTTCAACCAAAATGAACCAAACAAAATATCCATTCTATATGCGGATCCTAAACTGGATTTATGGCAATGCTAATGGGTATTCTATTGGTCTCGGGTAGTCTCTTCAGACAACAGAAAACCAAATACACAAAGAAATGATAGAAGCCATCATGAAAATACAACAGGGATATATTATCAGAGAAGAAAAAAATTAAATCTCAAGAATTCAAGAAATACTAAGTCTGAAAACGGGTGTGACATCTCCACCCACCATATAAAAATTTCGTCCTCAGAATTTCACTAAATCTAGTCGAACTGAAACAAACTAAAGGGTCCAGAAAATCACAAGTAACTATCAAAAGATTATAATACGCAATTAACTGAGAAGAAAAGAAAACTGCATAAAGTAATTAAATTACAGATATAACACACAAGGAAAAAAAAAAGGAAGCACTGAGGCATATGGTAGGAATCCGTCCTTCCTCGTCTACGCTGACTCTCAAATGGACAGGAGCCAAGCCTTGAGGTAAGTCAGTACCAACGACTCAGTCAAAGACATGACTCTATCTAGTACGTACCTTCGTAGTCGGAACACATGATAGATATCACGTATCACTAGATACGTAGGCAGATGAGTTGGACGAGAAACTCGTCTTCACTCGTCGAATAAGTCGAGTAGAGCGTTGCACTTCAAGTATAAGGGGGAATACAAGGCCGCAGACAGTAACCCAAGATATACTACCAATGTCTGGCTTGCTAAGGAAAGACGTAACGGAAATGGAATCATGAAGATAGAATAATGAAACTGTCCCAGAAATTACGCATACAACTGCGCTCTGCGCTGCCTGACCCTCTGAGCTCGAGATGGAAGATGATGATGCGCCAACAGATGTACTGCTAATGATGGCTTATTCTGATCAACCACTGTAGGAGGTGATCTCTGAGGTGATGCTTCGGGTGTAGGTGATCGTCCTCGAGATGACGGATATGGGCAAGTGCTAACTGAATGACCTTTAGCTGCACATCTGAAACATCGCCCATTAGCCTTCCAATAACCTGATCTAAGATGCCCCATCTTTCCACAGTAGGTACATCGTTCTTGTTCTGCCTGATACAGTTGCTGGTAATAGTCCGGTGTTGGGACCTTTGGTACTACTCGTCGTCCGGGTGGTAGTCGTCACGGACAAGAAGCAATCACATGATCTGGCGCTCCACAAATCAAACAAAGATGGTTGGCCCTCCGACAAGCTACACAGGTGTTCCTACCTTCCCGCAGAAGTAAAAAAAAATTCTTCATTTGTGTGCTTTGAAAGAAGTAAAAAAATCGTAAAATTTGGTGTTTGATTAGTTGTTGAAGTGAGTGAAAAAGGTGTAACTTTTTGTTGAAATGACATAAATAGTAAAACTTTTTTTTATTAAAATAAAGTGAAAGTAGTTCTACAACCAAATACACGAAGTAGGGACTATGATTTTCCATTTTCGCGCTCCACTTCGGAGAAAAAAAACTCCGATGTCAAAACTTTAATTTCATGACAGACAAGATTTATTGTTCATGTCAAATCATAGTAAATTTTGTCTGTAAAACTTTCAACCAAATACGTGAAGTGGTCCAAAATTCAAATTTTGACAACTTTTCCATTTCAAATCCGCGAACAACATAGCCGGCTCCAGGGAGAGGCGAACTAGGCAGCCTTCCTAGGACCTCCTCCCCAAAGGGGCCTCAATATTTTTAATTTTTAATTATTAAAAATATATAATTCTTGTCTAGAACCTCCAAAATGCTGAAGCCGATCCATTTTGTGAACTTTGTCTAGAACTTCCAAAATGCTGAAGCCGACCCGGACTAACCAAACAAATCTCTTGGTCATTTCTTGTTGCAACATTGATGAGGCTTTTAGTTGACACCAGCTCCTTCTTGTACCTATGAACCTCCTGTGCTGAGTGTAAACCTGGATGATATATTCTTCTTGACCTTGATTTGAAGCTCTACGGTTCTCCTGTAGAGAAATCCGAGCACATAGAATGGCCAATTTGAATTTTTGTGAGATTAAATTGAGCTGAGTTTCGTCTGAAAGAACTAATTTTGAACCAACGCACTCAGGATACAGGATTCTAGTGGACACACCTTCCCCAAACCTGTTCATATTTCACGAATTAACTCCGATCTCAAGAAATCAGCACGGACGCACAAGAACCTAATGGCCCAGGCTTGAACCAAACTCACATTAGGCTGAACCTAGATCAGTTTTGACTCTATAGGCCGACGCATGCCCGTTTTTGTAATAGTCGGTACGAGTCTACCAATTGGATTCGGGTTGATAGATTCAATGTCATGTACGATCTTCTGCTGCTGCATTAAATACTATTTTTTTGCGTGATCGATAAGTTGTTGTTATGCTAGACAGAAAGTGAGGAGAAACCAAAACGCAGTACTTTCTTACACACAAATTTGTTACTACAGCTCGTTTTCAATTTAAGCGTAAGGTAAAAAATAAAAAATAAAAAAAATTTGTATTCGATATTTTTTTATATAATTTATTATAATTGTCATATTTTATTAATTTTATGTATTTAACTATCAGCAAGACTCGAGCCGTTGAGTAAATAAAAAATCAATATAATAAATGGAGAAATCGTGGCCAACAATTAAATCTTGATCTCAAATTAGCTAATTTTCTACTTCTTCCTGGCCCACCTTCTTTATCTTTCTCCATTTTCTAGCCCAAATTCATTAGCTCGGCCCAGTACCTGCTCTAGAAAGCCTATCAGCGCTTCAAGCTCTCTACCTATAATTTGATATTTGGGTTGTTTCTTCTTGGTCTATGGTCTACTTACCTGCTAACTGACTATCTAGATTTTCTGATGGAACTCTCATGTTCATAAGCTACTTTTGTTAGGAATTTGGAATGGAGGGTTGATGCCACATAATCAATCATAAGACTTTGTCAAACACAATATTTTTGTGCCATCGAGACAACTCGACGGAGCCTATCAAGGCAGGAGGGTTATTTGATAGAAGCCTCCGCAATACCAAAACGACCGTAGCGAAAAATACTATGGCATAAACTGTTTTACCGTTTGAAGGACTTTGAAAAATTTTAGAATCGCAAAAAAAACGATGTTTTGATCTCCAAATTTTACTTTGGGTAATTTTATTTTCAATTTTTTTGATAATTTGATATTAACGAGTAAAATTTTTTTGTCTCCGGACCCTCACACACCATCATATAATATATCAGTGTGAAGATGATTAAAAATGGGACGAGAATATATATTATTTTTTTAACGATAAAATTGTCTACTTATAAAATAATTTACTTATCGTAATAAGATCGATTTAACTTTCGATTACGGTAGAAACTTTAAGGGTCTGCTTGGCCATTGTGAGAGTATCGGTTATGAGGTATTTTGATAGTACCGATTATGAACGGTTGTGAAGGGTTCGATTTTGAATGATTTTAAGTAGTTGCTTTTAAACCAATCCAATCCATGCTTGGTAACAAGCTATTCTGAAAGTATTTTTTTACAAGAATAAGTAAAATAAAATAATTTAAAATTTTCATAACCAATCGAAGGTTTTCATAAATAGAATAATAAAATCACTCGAAACCAACACAAAAAAACCAAACCCATCTATGCCAAAATATAACACAAAAAAACCAAAAAAAGAAATAAACCAAAACAAACCCCAAAAAAAAACCAACATAAAACAAACCAAAAAAATTTCCATAGTCATATTTTCGCCAAGAGAGTTGGTGAAAATTTGGGCAAAGACAAATTTTCACCAACCGAGTTGACAAAAATGTTAAAAATAAATAAATATATTTTTCATATTTTCTCCATCTGTGATGGAGAAAGCTTTCATAACTTCATATTTTTCTGAAATACTTTCGTTTTAGGTAATTTATTTAAAAAAAAATTCTGTACAGAAACTTTTTGGACACAAAAAGGGTAGAAAACAAACCCAGAACCAAAAGGACTTATTATCAAGTGCAACAAAAGATTTTTCGCTATCAGGAGTAAGTCAAGGCCCATATTCAAATTTTTAGCCTGTCTCTTATCTTTTTTTATTTTATTTTAGTATTGTAGGCCTATTTACTTTTCCTTGCTCCATTTTATAGCCCAAATGCTTACAGCCCAATCTCTTATCATTGAATTGATTAAAATGCAAACAGCCGCTAAAACTTAAAAGTAGGCTATATTATTCCTTTTATTTATAAAATTGTAAGAATTAGGAACAGTGGGCTAAAAAATATGTAATACAATATGTACAAAGTTTCGTATTTTATGCCGGATAAAAAAAAAGCAGGCTAAGGTACAACTAAAGTATTTTGAACTTTTCCGTCCACTAAATCCTTGAGACTAATTTCTAACTAAATATTCTAACTTCCCGAATGGAATATTTTAGCAAATATTTTAACTCAAATTATAGAAACTAGCATATATCTCCATTATTTTTAAAATCTATCAAATGCTTTCATTTTTTGCAAAACTAGTTAAAATAATGGGGGTATGTCTTAAATTTTTAATTGTTCCATACAAAGGACTAGGGGCATTTTGTAGGTGTTTTTAAAAAAAAAAAAGTGGACTTATATGCTAGTTTCTATAATTTGAGTGAAAAGATTTGCTAAAATATCCCTTTTCAAATTAATACATTACTACCCTACACTATCATAATTAATATTTTGGTACCCTAAACTGCACAACTAAATATTATAAACTTTTTTGATTTGCAATCTACTCCTCCAAGTGGTTAATAATCTAAAATATCTCTACTTTTATAATACGACTTAGAAATCGCTCAACAACGAGCCGTCAAAGCCGTATGTATATCATTAATTATTAATATAAAAAATATTAACTACAGTTTTCTTCTTGCGAAAAAATAAAATCACTTCAACATATAACAAATTCTAAAATATATTCAAAATTTAAATTATATTTATAACAAATTATAAATATAACAAATCTAAAAAAAAAGGGTATATTCAAATCATATTTTAGATCTGTTATAAAATCACTTCAACAAGGTATTATCTAATTAAACATATAACAAATTAAAGGTATATTCAAATCTTCAACATATAACAAATTCTAATTAAACAGATTAAAGGTATATTCAAATCATATTTTAGATTTGTTATAAAATCACTTCAACAAGGTATTATCTAATTAAACAGATCTAAAAAAAAAAATTATAACAAATTATAATTAAAATATATTCAAATTATATTTCAAATATCCTAATATAATTTAAATTTAAATTTAAATTTATTTTTAATAATTTTTTTTTTTTTTTTTTTTGATACGTACAATGTAAATCTTTATGTGCAACACACATAAATTTACTAGTATATTTAAATAGTAACAAGTATAACACAATCTTGTTTAATAAATTCAGTATTTCAATATTCTTCATGTATGGAATTTATTCATCATGTTATTTACTCTATTTCATATTTTATGTAAATTCAGTATCAAAATGCTAGCACAAATAGTAATATAATAAAAAATTAAGCAAGAGGTCTTGTCGAGTTCAATGGTCACCGACAACATTTACAATTGTATAATAAATTTCTCTCATTTTCCTCTACAAACGTTTATACGATGTTTTCTAACATTTTCAATTTATATATTTTTGCTTTCAAATATAAAAAAAATTCTACATAATAATAAAAGTAGGACAAAGTTGTTGTAGAGATAAAATTTGTAAAAGTTCATTGTGAAGATACTACTAGTGTGTTTCTTAATTTTTATTTTTGTTTTTTAAATTTCAAAAACCTTCTGACATATTCAGTAAAACATACATCAGAGAATGGGGTATTCTTTGTATTCAAAGAATATACAAGACGGACTCGCGTATTGTTTGTATTCAAAGAATATACTAGACCTTACTATGTTTTGAAATTTTGTTGTTTCTTTTGCATATAAGTCCTTATAATTTCATGATTTGTATTAATGTTGCTTTTCTGTATATAGAAGAAAATAAACAAAAGATATGGATTTATTTGCACCATAAATGTCTAATAAAAGATTTATCCACTCAAATGAACTGGATAGAAAAAGGTCAGCAGCAAAATCATATGAATGCGAATTTACTTTCACATAACTATGCAGCAATTTCTACAAATTTTTGACATGAAAAAGAGTATACATAGATGACTAATGTTATAATACATCGCTCCGTGCGATGTATTTGACTAGTTTGTTGGCTTGAAAAGTATGGTTGGACTTGAATTTATGCAAAAGAATCATGCAAAGATATTGGTGTTCAGGACAAAGTCGATTCGTCTTTGTTCATATATGCCATGAGATTGTTAATCTTAAGTGAAAAAGAACTAAGATAAAAGAGAGTAATATCATTGTTGTTAACTTGTTTTTATAGAACACGAAATATTGAAGTATTATTGTAGAAATATGGAGTATATTATTGTGTTATTATAGAAATATGAAATATGTTGTTGTTATGTTATCATGTTAAATATATTATTGTTATCATGTGGAATATCATGATGTTGTTATGTTATCTTACGGACTATTGTAGTGTTATTTCATATGTAGAAATATAAAAAAAGTTTGGGCCAGTTGAGTCGCCAATGTAGAAATCCCTGAACATGAATAGCTCGAGAAATGTGCTAATAGCAAAGAGAATGTATTGTATAGTTATTTTAAGTTCTGTTAGCATGCATGTTATATGTTTAATAGCTAAGTTGCATATGCATGCATGATTAATAACAATTTGTCCACGAGGTTTCGTTTTCTCGTACGGTGTCTATGGACTTGGAACCGATTCGACCCAAGAAGGAAAATGATAGATGTGCTGATGTACTAGTAAAAGTGTCATGTCCCGCTCCCACGATATTGGGTACGGGTTGTCAGCGTGTCCAGCCTATGCCGCAGTATTGGTGTTAGTCAGATGTTCTAAACCTCAATAGTCTCCAAATATTCACAATTATTGATCTTCTCATCACATCACTAGATTACGAGAAAAATACCCAAACATAGTGACACATCACCACAGTCAACTATGTCTTTTTAGTACATTATACATTTTAACTCTCCGGAGACAAATCCGGTAAATCACCATAATAAATAACAACATAAAGATAATCTATATCTTTTTATAAGTCTGCTAAAATCCGCCATCTGATCCAACGCTGTCTCTGAAACATGATATGTCAACATCCAATCAGGAATGAGCAAAGTACAACCCTGTGAAATGAATGCAATACAAAGTAAAACTGAAATATAATCCAACAAGTAATGAAATGACTAACCTGCAATATTGGACAATATACAATAACTGAAACAATAAAATAATGTACAAGGAACAATTAAGAATCGTAATTGAAATACTGTTTCGATATGTGACCGACTGGTGAGTACAAGTACAAGAAGATACGGCTTCATCACACATGTCGTGTGTGATTAGGCTATCAACAATACCTCGCTACAATAGGGTTTGGTCACATACGTACTCGGTATTTATCCCGTTCCCACAATACAATCACAATGACGCACAATATCCTCGTGTTAATCTCGTGTCCAATATGAGATCAAGAAATAATGTTGTAATACAAAGTAAAGACTCAAATCGTAGTGTACTTGCATTTTCCAATGATGTGAAGGGATGCTCTAAATCCACTTAGAAAGCAATGTGCATAAATGAGTTATGTTCTAAGTAAAATAGGACTTTAAATTCTAATTCCTTAACTTTAAGCTCCTAAACTAATTTAATAGAAACTCTTGATCTTTAACTGATTTCTTGGAATTCGACTAATTATCAACCTATCTAACTTTTTGTTTCTCTTAACTAATTATTGATTAACAAAATTCTTAATCAACTCTTAACCATTTTCTAACTCAAATATCTAACCAAATTAACTAAACATTAACTAACTTTTCTTGTACTAATTACCAACTAAACACTTATATTCAGCTACTGACCCTGGCCCAAAGCCTAGACATTATCAAAGCCTGATCTCAAACTCCATTGAATTTTTTATATTCAAAACTAAAAGCTACAGTAACTTTACAATTTTGAACGTTTAGTTCAAAGCTAACAAACTAGCTGTTGAGTTCAATTTTGATCTCTGGATCAAATTCTCCAGAATACACATCACTATCTTTCCCGCCTATGATTTAACTAATAGAATTTAGTTCAGACTAAAACTGAACCAATACCCGCCAAATAACCTAAACTCGTACCGACACAGAGAGCAGTTTCTCCGTGTCCAACCCGACACTGTGTCAATTACAGACAAATTCTCTGTCAAACCAGAAACAGAACTCTATAGAACGCACTTTGTGTCCCAACCGACACTTCACCAAGCCCATACACGGGTGCTCCTCAGACACACAAGTGTAGACAATGAACACGAGCAACACACAGAACTGAATCACGAAGAGGTTTAGAGTAGATACCTGAGCATAATAGGTTGTGTCCGAGTCTCTATTCACGGACACGAGCAGGAATTCCGAGGAGAAATTGTGTCACCGATAGATCAGTTTCCCATAAGACATATCATCAAACACTTCATGTGCAGAACAGAGAGAAAATTATTTTAAAGATTTCTTTTAAATTTCCAATTGATCGGTTTTAAGAAAGAAATAAGAAATTGAAGAGGAAGATATCTGAATACTAAAACTGAGATTACTCACCAGACTAACCAAATTCAAACTCCTACTGTTCAAATTCACAGATCTTGTAGAAATCGATGCTGTGATCAATGCTTGTTCTGTGTCCAAACCCTCTTGTGGTGATGGGGTCTACTTCCCAACAGCCCAGACAATTAACTAGAAACATGGGAGTTCGTCATTAGAACAGAGAATTAGTCATGAAAATGGAAGAAATTAGGGTGTAAGAAGAGAAATTGAGGATCTAGGATTTAATTGTTATACTAATTATATTTTACTAATAAAAGAATTTAATTTTTATTTATTACCAAGGAATATATTTTAAAGTAATTATTGGATGATGATTGATTATTTATTCTTTTTAAATTATTGGTTTTAATTAATATTGGAGATATTATTATTATTATCTATTTGAGAGTTCTAGAAAGAATCCCTCTTGATTCTCATTTCTTTCCATGGAATTACCGTGTGCGCCCTCCACGACTTGGAGAACAAGCTCCAACCTCCTATTTAAGGAGAGCCTCTCCTTAGTTCATCTCCAATTCCCAAATCCAGATCCAATTTCTGATTCCAAACCATTTCCAAATACCCAACACATCCATTCAGCCATTACCACCACCAACACCAAATCGTGTCCAGCTGTGTTACCGTGTCCAACCATCATCTTTCTTGTGTCAGCCTATCGGCCTCGGGTCCGACCCCGGGTGTCCTTTTATTATATTGTGTCCAGAATACATCCACAGTTATACAAGTTTATCGTGTCCGACACTCGGCACGAATCTATCATTCCCATCTCCACAGTGTCTGGTGCATCCACATAGCCATCAATCTCGGACACTTTCTCGTACATCAGACATAGACCGAATTCCTAGGCCTAACCCTAACCTCTGCTCCGGCCTCCTCCTCCTAGGCATGCCGTGTTAGATTTGTTTACCATATGATTCAACAAAAGCAACTCTTTTCTTTTAGTCCCACATGGGAAAGGAGAAGTCATTCTCCTTTCCATATATTGCTTTACCCCTCTTAGTGGGTAAGTGGGCTTTGTAGGGGATGGGCTAGATCTCATCCAACCCGCGAGCGGGTGCGTGATTTAATGCGCATTTTTACGCGTTTATTATTCGCGTACTTAGCACTTTGCACGCTTGCGCGCCGCAGAACGGACATGGGTACAAAGGTAATTTCTTAACTTATTTTATTTTTTATTTTTGTTTGGTCTGGTGGTTGCTGGTCTTCCGCAGAACCGTTCTCACGTAATCCCGTTTCGGAAAGAGTGGGATATGTTACGTGAGAGATATATCCAGGACATGATCCTAAGATCTGCAGAACAGAAATCAGTTTTTCCTTCTCTCTCTCTCGTTCTTTGTTCGGAACGAAACAACAATCGTACAGAGACGAAAAAGAAAAGAAAAACACCAGAACCTTAATTCCTCCAAAAACTCCTCCGTCCAATCTCTATTCTTCGGGCAAGGTTGTGATCGTTCGTGGGATTCGCCACCGAGTGCACGGTGAAGTGAATCGAAGGATTCGTTGTATCTCGGGAATAGATCGCTAGGAACCCACTGCACTGTTCGTGGGGCAAAATTCTATTCTAAGGACTGCGTGTACCGTGCCTCGAATCCTGTACTATTTCTTGTCTTTAATTTTATATCTTCCAATTTGCATTTTTAGAAGTTTTTACAACAATCTTAGAATAGAATTTTTCGTAGCTTCTGTCTACTTTCTATTTTCTGGTGGAAAAAATTTCTATCTACATGATGAACACCGTAGAAGAACTGACCACTAATATTTATAACTCCTCCAAACCGGAGAAGTTTGATGGACTAAACTTTAAGATATGGCAGCGTAGGATGGCCTACTGGCTGACTTGCTTGAAACTGATTAAGGTTCTCAAAGAACCAAAAATCCAACATGATTTACACGAACCTTCCAGGACCTACGAATTAGAGTCCTACAATGAGACAGACTTTATCTGTCACGATAAAATTCCCAGTTGTCTTTCTGACACCCTCTATGGTATATACTGCACTACCTCTACGTCCAGAGAGCTTTGGGAAGCTCTCGATAAAAAATACTCCAATAAAGGAGCGGGTTCTGAGATTTACATTGTTGACAGATTTTTAGAGTTTAAAACGGTAGATGAGAAGTTTGTTGTTGAACAGACTAAGACCCTTCAAACTATCATACACGAGATGTCTTAGAAAGACATGTCATTTGCTGACAAGTTTCTAATTGCTGCCTTCATTAATAAACTTCCCCCATCCTGGAAGGAATTTGGTTTAAAACTAAAACATAATAAGGAACCCATGTCTTTAGACGACCTGTTTGTATCCTTCCGCATTGAGGAAGAAGGTAGAACTAGAGACAAGGAACCTCTAACTACTGAATTCGAGGCAAAGTTACACATTGTTGAAACCAAGGGAAAGCCTAAGGGCCAACCCTATCAACAGAGGTACAACCCCCAGAACAGGAACCCTGCAAAGAAACAGTTTCTTAAGCCAAGAGTTATGATTGGGAAAGACAACAGACCTAAGCGGAAATGTTACAACTGTGGTAAGCCTGGTCACTTTGCTAGGCAATGCCGCCACAGGAAGAAGGGTCAGAGATTTCAGAATCCTGATCGTCGAACTCCTGCTGATGCTACTATTGTTCCACAGGCTCATGTTATCATAGCTGGGACCGAATCTATCGGTACTGATGATCAGAGGTTTGTAACCGTATATTCTGTTTTTGAGTCCTCGTATCAGCCTACTGACTGGTGGGTTGATACAGGGGCAAATGCCCATGTATGTCCTAATATTGATTCTTTTTTCTCCTACCGACAGGTTGAGGAAGACGAATCAGTAGCTATGGGAAACTCGAGTGCTGCCAGAGTGCATGGAAAGGGAAGAGTGAACCTCAAGTTATCTTCGGACAAGATTCTCCCTTTGCATAATGTGCAGCACGTACCGGACTTAAATAAGAACTTAATTTCTGGTTATTTGCTAAATAAACATGGTTACAAACTGGTATTTGAGTCTGATCGAGTTGTAATCTCCCTGAACGGTAACTTTATTGGAAAAGGCTATGTATGTGGGGGTCTGTTTAAACTTTGTGTGGACATGCCTTGCAGTACATTAAATTCATGTTTAAATAATATTGTATCTACTTCTACTTCTGATTCAAATGCTCTCTTTTATAATACTGAGAGTTGTGGTATTTGGCATGGTCATTCGGGACATGTCAATTTTAACTCTTTAAAAAGAATGTCTAAGTTACAATTGATTCCTAAGATTGACATGAGCTGGAATAGAAAATGTGAGATATGTACACAAGCCAAATAGCCCAGAAAATCCTTTTATTCTGTTGAAAGGAGTTCTCAGCTATTGGAGCTTATTCACAGCGATATTTGTGAATTGAATGGTATTCTTACTCGTAGTGGTAAACGGTATTTTATTACATTTATAGATGATTATTCAAAATACTGCCATGTTTACTTGCTAAGAACTAAAGATGAAGCTTTCAGTACGTTTGTATCTTTTAAAGCTGAAGTTGAAAACTAACTTGAGAAGAAAATTAAAATTCTTAGGTCTGATCGTGGGGGTGAATACACCTCTGCCGAGTTTGACTCCTTTTGTGAATTGCATGGCATTATACATGAGGTAACTGTTCCTTATGCTCTTCAACAGAATGGGGTAGCAGAAAGAAAAAATAGAACATTTCTTGATATGATTAATGCTATGTTAGGTAGCTCTGGTTTATCTGATTATTTGTGGGGGGAAGCCCTTCTTTCTGCATGTCATATTTTAAATAAAGTTCCTTTCAAAAAGACTGATAAAACCCCTTATGAACTTTGTAGAGGTAGAAAGCCATCTTTGAAATATTTCAAAGTGTGGAGGTGCCTTGCTAAAGTTTCTGTCCCTCCTACCAAGAAAAGAAAATTGGGACCAAAGACCGTAGATTGTGTATTTTTGGGATATGCCAAAAATAGTACTGCTTATAGATTTCTTGTAATTAAGAGTGAGGTAAATGGTATTGATGCTAACACAGTTATGGAATCTAGGGATGCTACATTATTTGAAAATATTTTTCCATTAAAAAATAAAATTTTTAGTTCTTCTATTTCTACACAAGTTCTTGTTGTAACCTCTAGTTCACAACCTGAGGAGATTACCCCAGTAGAACCCAGGAGAAGTAAAAGAACAAGACGAGAACCAAACCTAGGTGAAGGTTTTTTCACCTACCTCGTTGAAGAGGATCCTATATCTTATCAAGGGGCTATGTCCTCAGTTGATTCTTTATTTTGGAAAGAGGCCATAAATAGTGAAATAGATTCTATTATATCAAATAGAACTTGAGATTTGGTTAATCTTCCTGCAGGTTGCAAACCAATAGGTTGCAAATGGATCTTCAGAAAGAAGTTAAGACCTGATGGGTCTATTGAGAAATTCAAAGCCAGGTTAGTGGCTAAAGGGTTCAAACAAAGAGAAGTGGTAGACTTTTTTGACACTTACTCTCCTGTTACAAGAATTGCTACAATTAGAATGTTGATAGCTATTGCATCTGTTCATAAACTGTTTATTCATTAAATGGATGTAAAAACTGTATTTCTGAATAGAGATTTACAGGAAGAGATTTATTGCTACAATTAGAATGTTGATAGCTATTGCATCTGTTCATAAACTGTTTATTCATCAAATGGATGTAAAAACTGTATTTCTGAATGGAGATTTACATGGAACAACCTGAAGGGTTTGTTGTTCCAGGGCAAGAACGCAAGGTATACAAATTAATTAAATCTCTCTATGGACTGAAACAAGCGCCAAAGCAATGGCATGATAAATTTGATAAGGTAATTCTATCATATGGTTTTGCTATTAATGATTCTGATAAATGTGTATATAGCAAAACTGTTGGTAGCTCTTGTGTAATATTATGCCTGTATGTTGATGACATTCTTATTTTTGGTACTGACATGGATATTATTTATGATATCAAATTATTTCTGTCTCAAAATTTTGATATGAAAGATTTAGGACCTGCTGATATAATTTTAGAACTTAAACTAAGTCGCACTTCTGAGGGAATTGGTATCTCCCAATCTCACTATATAGAAAAGGTTCTAAAAAGATTTAACTATTTTGATTCTAAACCTGTAAGTACTCCATATGATGCAAGTATCATGTTGAAGAAGAATAAAGGAGACAGTGTGGCTCAGTTGAAGTATTCTCAGCAAATCGGATGCCTGAACTATATTGCTAATCGTACCAGACCTGATATTTTCTACGCAGTAGGAAAGCTTAGTCGGTATACTAGCAATCCGAATAGTTCACATTGGACTGCCTTGGAACGGGTAATAAGATACCTAAAGGGCATGATATCCCATGCATTATTCTATGGAGGATACCCATATGTATTAGAAGGGTATACTGATGCAAACTGGATCTCCGATACAGATGAGACCAAAGCCACAAGTGGATATGTATTCACATTGGGTGGAGCTGCTGTTGCGTGGAACTCTACCAGGCAGACCTGTATTTCTAGATCTACTATGGAGGCATAATTTATAGCTCTTGACCTCACCAGTGAGAAAGCAGACTGGCTTAGGAATCTGGTAACAGATATTCCTCTGTGGAGCAAACCAGTTCATGCTATCCCTGTACACTGTGACAGTCAAGCTGCAATAGCAAAGGCTCAAAGGACAAGTTATAATGGAAAATCCAGACATATACATCTGAGGTACAATCGGGTGAAGTAATTGCGATCCAGTGGAGTAATTGCAATTGACTTCGTCAGATCAAAGAACAATCTAGCAGATCCTCTAACTAAAGGGCTCTCAAGGAGACTTGTGTTGGAGACGGCAAGAGGAATGGGGTTAAAGCTCATAGATTGAGTCGCCTCAAAGGCAACCCAGCCTTTGATTGGAAGCACCAAGAAAAGGTTCAATGGGTAACAACAAAATTGATGTGTGACTGGAAATACTATATGATAGTAATTGTAAAGAACCATTCCTCTAATGTATAGTGTTGATCTGCAATAAAGAAAATGGTGATTGTAAAATCTCAATGAATCTGTGACTTGTAAAGCAGGGTATATAAATTGTAGAATACCTAGAAATATTCACCTATTTAAGAGTGAAAGTGGGGCCGCTTTCTATGGAAACTCGGGCTGTTCTCTAGAGCTCTTAAGAAATCGAGATAGCACATGGCCGAAAAGTGCACAACTGTTGATATGATCAAATGCCTACAATGTGTTTGCGTGTATGTTGAGTCTGTACAAGTAAGATCCTAAGTTCAAGACTTAAGTCACTTTGGGTCTGTATAGATGAGATGTATAACACTAAGGGGAGGTTTAAGTCCGGAAGACACCTTCCTCTGATACACAGTGTGATTGCCCATATCTTGTTTTCCTTCCTATATGTCCTATCGTGCTATACCTTCCTTTTTCTCTTAATGAATCATGTGGGGGAATGTTAGATTTGTTTACCATATGATTCAACAAAAGCAACTCTTTTCTTTTAGTCGCACATGGAAAAGGAGAAGTCATTCTCCTTTCCATATATTGCTTTACCCCTCTTAGTGGATAAGTGGACTTTGTAGGGGATGAGCTAGATCTTATCCAACCCGCGAGTGGGTGCACGATTTAATGCGTGTTTTTACGCATTTATTATTTACGCACTTAGCAATTTGCACGCTTGAGCACCGCGGAACGGACATGGGTACAAAGGTAATTTCTTAACTTATTTTATTTTTTATTTTTGTTTGGTCTGGTGGTTGCTGGTCTTCCGCGGAACCGTTCTCACGTAATCCCGTTACGGAAAGAGTGGGATAGGTTACGTGAGAGATATACCAGGACACGATCCTGAGATCTGCAGAACAGAAATCAGTTTTTTCTTCTCTCTCTCGCTCTCTGTTCGGAACGAAACAACAATCGTACAGAGATGAAAAAGAAAAGAAAAATACCAGAACCTTAATTCCTCCAAAAACTCCTTCGTCCAATCTCTATTCTTCGGGCAAGGTTGTGATCGTTCGTAGGATTCGCCACCGGGTGCACGGTGAAGTGAATCGAAGAATTCGTTGTATCTCGGGGATAGATCGCCAAGAACCCACAGCACTGTTCGTGGGACAAAATTCTATTCTAAGGACAGTGTGTAATGTGCCTCGAATCCTATACTATTTCTTGTCTTTAATTTTATATCTTCCAATTTGCATTTTTAGGAGTTTTTACAACAATTCGTTCCGTCGACGCGTCGCCACCTCGGTCGTGTTCACCTTCAGCACCGCATCTCCAGATCTGGACGGATCTGAGCCTCTCGTCACCGATCCACCAGAGCTTGAGCTTGCCGCCGCCTCGGATCCACTCCGTCGCTACTCCCCGCGGTCTCGATCCGCCACCTCTGTAAGTCCTCCTCTTCTTTTTTTTCATTTTGGAATAAGAAAGATACTCTCTCTCTCTCTCTCTCTCTCTCTCTCTCTCTTCTTCTCCATTAATGAGAAGTATGAATCATTGGAGTTAACTCCTTTTTGAAACCAACCAACTTAGAGAAATACATGGAATGATGGGCCGGTTTTAGACTATTGGCCCTAGCCATTGAAGAAGAAATAAGATTGATAACATTTGAATAAGAATTTTGGTTTGATAAATTAATTTCTTAATCCACTAATGTATTTTATGGGTTGAAGAATTAGTAAGTTAGGCTTTGAGTATTAATAAGTTTTTTATATTTTCAAATATCAATTGGTCTTAAATAAGCTTAGTATAAATAGAAGTATGAATAAACTTTTATATTTTTATAAATATATTCAATCAAAAAAAGTTTAAATAAGTTTTATGCTAAATAAATTCCAAATGAGTTTTATAAATGGAATTAATTTTTGAACTTAGAATTAGGAAAGAGATTAGTGAGCTTATCTTAGTAACTAGGCAACCTTTTCTTTTAGCATAACTTGGTATTACTGAGCTTAGCTAATTTGTGCATTTCGTGTCTCTTTGCGGGCTGTTGCGGACCATTATATTCGTCTCAAAATTCGTGCCAAACTCTGATTATGGATTTTTTTATGACATTCCTAGTTAATTGGACTGCCCTGGACTCATTTGGGACTGACCGTTACAATATTTAGGATTATCTAGAGAAGTGTCATTGTACCTTTTTGTGTCGACGCATTCGTGTCGCACACATCAACTTCAACCAAACTTAGGCGAGTACATTCTCTGACAGTTTTTGTTATTTTGATGGTTACTATTATTCTAGTTCTATACTGTTATACTTGATTTACGACACAGTGGATTCACAGGCTAGTATCATAGATACATGTCATGATGAGTCATGATTGGATCCATCATACTAGCCGGAGACGGAGAAATATTAGTCGATTATGTGATCATACCCTCACTTACTTGTGCATAGCTCACCCTCACCATACGAGGGTGCAACCTGATCTTATTACTTGTGCATAGCTCCCCATATATGATTGGCCTGATCCCCTTACATGTACTTGTGCATAGTCAATCATACTTGATTGACCTGATCCCTTATCTGTACTTGTGCATAGCCAATCATATATATTAGAGCCTGATCTTTTCACAAGCCAATCACATAATAACTAATATTTTAAGGCACTTAGTAGTTGTTTATTTCTCTATTCCAGTTTACCCCTGCTGATACGTCATTCTCTTATTTATTTACAGTTCATTATTGCCTGTGATATGATTATCTGTGTACCAGTATCCTTATTGTTCCAGCATTACTTCCATCTTGTATTTTAATTACTTGTTGTTTTATAGTTTATGTCAACTTAATGGAACTGCTGTTAGTTTATGTGCTTCGCTCCAATCCTGACTGGATAATATTTTTAGGAATGCAATGCCACACGTTCTTGGACTTCTGGGCAATGCTTAGTTGAGACCATTTCTGCATGCTGGGACCATGAGGTGACAATCTAGATTAGTTTATTATTACATCATTATGTTCTAGTTTCCTTCTATTAGTTAGTTATTTCAGATTATCTTCCTTATTCGTTTCTCCCTTTTAGAATGTTATGATTGAGTACATGATAGAATTGGGTATTAGTACGATTTTTTATTGAGGACTAGACAGTATTTTACCACCGATGTTGTGGCGTAGGCTGGACGTACTCACGTACTCGTGTCCGAATAATATGGTGCGGGTCGTAAAATTTATGAATTGAATGTTAGAGTGTATATGATGGAGTTGCAAGGGATATGTATCAGAGTTTGGGTGGTACTGCAACTGCAGGCAGCCACTGTCGAGTGAAGTTCAATGGTGCAGTGCATGTGCACACATAATATGCACATGAGTAGGAGGGGTTGCACAGGTTAGTGAGAGCAGTGTGTTGGACTTGTATAACGCAGTATGGATACAAGGGTAAGTGTGTCAGATTTTAGAGTTGGAAGGGGAAGATTTATGTGTGTGCTCGAGTACCAATAGTAGGAGTATACCCTGGGCACAGACTGAATTGGAAGTGCAAAACCCAGTGTCTGTGCAAGTGAGTGTCAGAACCAGGGGGGAAACTTGTGTTTGATTATCAATGTATCCATAGAGTATGCCAATGTGTGTATCGATTGGTTACCTTGGTATTGATAGCCAGTGTGTATAAGTGTCTAGTAGTATCTGTGTGTATTAGGGTACCGGAGAATGTGTTACCCTAGTAAGATGAGTGTATCCATGGAAATTATGTGCATAAGAGTTTGGGGGTATCAAGGGTTGTGTGTGTATGAGTGTATCAGTTGTTTGTGTGTGTGGTGTTATGATACCAACTGGTATCATACACTTGTGGAGTGATATCATTGAGAGTGTGTGTGTGTGTGTGTGTGTGTGTGTGTGTGTGTGTGTGTGTGTGTATATTAGTGTAGTAAATTGCGTCCTTGTGTGTGTTGTGTGTGTCGTGTTGAGTGTTGGAGAGTGAGGTTGGAAATGGGTGTGTGACAGATTCCAAAGGGGTATCCTGGGTGAAGTGTTGCAGACAGTTGAGAATTGGTGAGAATGTGAGTGAGCTCAAGTTGCAGGCATGCAACTAGAGGGGGGGGTTGCCCCCAGGTCTGTGGTAAGTGGCAGTAAAGACTGTGCAGCACACAGTGCTTGCCCAGTTGAGGGCAGCAAGGAGAGGGTTCCGGGGGAGTTTTGTATCAAATTACAGTAAGGTAAACTGCAGTTTGGGGTGAAAAGAAGATATGTTCCTGTGTGCCTTGATGAATTCAAGCATCAGGTGAGTACACTGTCCTGGGGGCAGCAATCGAAGTTAAGGACTGACAGGTTTGACTTAGGGAAGTATCAGGTAAGAGTTAGGTGATCAGTTGCAGTAAGTATATCTTAGTTTCAGTCAGTGGTGTTCACTGATATGGGGTGTGTCACTAGTATGCACCCAATGTATTTGACTATTGGTAGTGAATTATAAGTGAGTGTATCACATAGTGTCACGCCCCAGTCCTAAAATATTGAGGGACTGAACACGTGGCAATGGCCAGCAGCACGCACCGATGGACAACCCAATTTAATGGATCCATCAGGGCATGCTTAAGCTGTAGTCTAACAGGAAATAGAACAATTGTTAGAATTCACAGACTATTCTAATCTCATCCACAACAGATAATCACAGATTAAATGCCAAAAATAATGCAATAGAATAAATAAGCAAATCTCAAATAAGTGTCTCGGGGAACAATCCGAGAATATGTCTGATACATCAATGCAAATAGACAGAAAATAAAGCAACTGAAAATAGAAACAGAAATAACTGACTATGTAAAGCCAATACTCAGGAGAAGTCTTCGGCCACGATCTCGTTCTCAGGTTCTGGTACAGCTCCTGGAGGTGCTCTTGTACGGTATATCTCTGGATGGATCTCTTCGGCTATACCTGGGGACATAATCCGGATCCAGGTCCTCAGGGGACAGCAAGGTACAGATAATACAAGCCATACTAATGCAGTAAAATAGTTAATAAAATAAACAGGGTAAATATGTAACCATCTATGTGAAATGCAGGTGAGAACATCACCAGTACTCAGGCTGAGACTACTACAAGCTCTGTGTAGGGGAGCCGGTAGCAGCGATATCATGTAGTTGTCTAGCTCAGAGAGAGACTGAGATGCCGGCATAATATAGTCAACCTGTAGCATGTGTGTCTCTCCAGCAATAATTGGAACAATAGGGAAGCACTAAATAACCAGCTAAGTGATATGCAAGATGAGAGCAGCACTAGAACTCAGGCTGAAACCACTACAAGCTCGGTGTCGGGGAGCCGGTAGCAGTGATATCATGTGGTCGTCTAGCTCAGCGGAAGATTAAGATGCCGGAATGATATAAAATTAACCTGTAGCCTGTGTGTCTCTCCCCACCCAATATAATCATACATCTCATGTCCATGTGGCCCCATGTCCATGTCACGTAAGATCATATCTAATGCAACAAGTCATATAGTATCTAGGAACATAATGTCAATGTCAAGTCCTGTATCCTATACAGAATCACCATGAATATCTCAGGAAGATCCTGTCCATGTATTGTGTCAAGTGTCCTGGGTTATGATGTACTTGATAAGACAAGTACGAGAAATATCGGGTCTCGGTATCCATGTCTAGATGACAATACACAACGCCGCATACGGTGTTGGCACCCGACTATGAATCGGACGCTAAGTAAAGTCACACGGTCCTAGGTCAAGAATGAACCACAATATATATATATATATATATATAAGCCAAGGGAATAAGTAACAAAGACTGCAAGTTTTGGCGAGGTACACTTACCTGGGGTTCGGGATCCGACTGTAGCTCTGGTATTCGTGAAATCTCCAGGAATATCTTCGGATACTGAAATAAATATTACCATCAGATCCAGAAAATATCAATCAGCTAAAAACGCCTGTCCTTGAGTCCAATTTGGAGACAAGGACAAAAATGGTAATTTCGGGTCAAAACGGGGTCCGCATGTGGGCCAGCTTTGCACCGAAAAATATGTCAAGGTCAAAAGGTCTCCAAATTTGCCAAACTTAGTGTTAACAGGTCAGGAACGATGATACGAACCCAACGAAACTTCCAGAATTGGATTCCGATGAGCCGATCACAAAATCGCCCGTCGAGTGGAGCCTGTGGGGCCCACGACACGCGATTTCGTCAACGTTCTCAGAATTAAACCAAACTTGGGTCACAGGACCAGCGTATCACTACGAGTCCGATGGCACAAGTTTCGTTTCAATCCGAGGAGTGTAGACAAAGTTAGGGCGCTCTCCAGAAAGGGCGGATACGGGATGGTGTCCGCGGATACGCGTTGATTTTGGTGTGCACGCACATCCAAATCAACTTCTGTGAAATTCCGCACGTCCGTATCAACGACGCGCACGTATCTATGAAGACCGCACGCGACCAAGTTGTCCCGTTTGGCGAGGCGTACTCAGTTCCGAGGTGAATCAGAGCGTTGTTTTTCCTGTTTTTGGATCGCGGTTCGCGATCGCCACAGGACCCGATGCACCGAGCGGTTTGCACGGGCACCGAGGGGGTCACGCAGGGTTTGTGATGCAAAAGATGGAATCGAAAACGGGTAAACGAGCAGGGAGATACGCATACCTGAACAGGGTTCGAAAATCCAAAATTTACCGTGTTCGACACGTGTCCGACACGTGTCCAACACACGTGTCTAGGGTTAGGGTTTGGGGGTTCTGTTGGGCGGAGCTACGGCGGAGGGGGCGGCGCTGCGGCCGGAGGCGGGCCGGAGGGATGCCGGGGCAGTGGGGGAGGCGTTGGCCGGAGGCGGTGCCGTGCCGAAGCGGGCGGGGGACGGCGGACGGCTGCTGTGGGCGGCTGAGTCTTGCCGCGGGCGGAGCTGGAGGGCTTGCTGCGGGCGGAGCCTCTGGCGGCGAGGCGGGGTCTGGAGGCGAGGAGGAAGGCAGGGCGGCGTCGCGGCAAGGTGGCGAGGAGGCGAGGCGGTGGCGGCTCTGGTGGGAGAGGGCGGAGCTGGTGGTGGAGGGATCGGTCGGGGGGTTTTATAGCGGAGGGGAGCGGTTGAGGCGGAGGAGGGGGAGACGTGGCCGAGGGGTGCGGGCCGCGCGGAGCTGAGCGGGGCGGGCGGAGCGCCGGAGGACGCGGGCGGCCGCCGGAGAACGCGGGGGGGGGGGGTGCGGGTCATGGGGGAGAGGGGTGATAGCGGGTCCGGGTTAGCGGGCGGGTTCGGGTGCGGGCCGACCCGACCCGACCCGATAGGCTGAATGGGTTCGGTTGGGCTGGGCTGGGCTGGGCTGGGCTGGGCCTTGGGCTTGGGTTTTATTTTAAATAATTAAATAAATAAATAAATAATAGTTTTTAGGTGATACAAAATAGGTCCGGGGCCCAATAAATTCCAGAAAAATTACCCTAAGTTCAGTATTTTATTTTACACCCAAAAAAATTATTTTCATAATATTTTAATATATTTTAAAATTATTTAATTTTATTTAATGCCAAAAATACCTTGTTTTTAATTAGTAAAAATTCCAGAAAATTCTGAAAAATCCAGTTTTGAAAATCTTGAAAAATCAGGGGGTTTACACATAGGTTGTATCAGTGTGTATCAATTTGAGTTGGGATTGATGAGGTTTAGGTAAATGAAAGCAGTAGGTTAAGAAATAAAGGGGGCTCAGGTTAAGCTACCTGGGCGTGTGTGGAGGCACTACAAGATTGTGCAATATTGGATCTATGAAGGTGCAGTCATGTACAGGGTGTAAGTGTAGCCTTGTGTCTATGGTGAAGAGAGAGTGTCAGTAGTGCTTGTGAGGTGAATCAGTGTTCACACATGAGTATTCAGATTTAGTAATGGGTAAGGTGGCTAAGGTGTTAGACATTACATAAGTTTAAGGTGTGGATATGGGTTGTACCTTAAACTAAGATACTCAGGTATAAACATTAGAATTGGGTTGGTGGTGTAAATAAGAGGTTATAACACTAGAAGAGTGTTTGGGCAAGGTATTAAAGTTCATAGGTAGGGTAACATGTAATGTGATACTAGTAGTTAGTTAGGGTATTGATAATATTTGTAACTATATATTATATGTTACTTAGTATCCATAATAGCTAGTGAGACCTAGTACAACTTAATATTAGTTAGTATAGACTCGTATAGCCATATCATTGACCTAGTGTAATATCAATTGACCTAGAAAGTAGTTTTGAGCTTAGAATCAAGGTATTGGCCTAGTTTGATTAGTATGACCTAGTTTTGGCCTAGAAATAATATTTTAGCTTATTTAAGCATGTTTATTATTTCAATACACCAAAATGACATGGAATTTCATATATAAGTCTGTGTAACACCAGTTTAGACACTGAGATGCACAATTTGCTCAGGACATCAAGCGAGTACATTCTCTGATAGTTTCCTTTATTTTATAATTACTATGATTCATATTTTATAGTATTGCTTACCTGATTCCTGATACGCTGGATACACGGATTGGTATGTATGAATTTATTATCTTGAGATACGTAATTTCAGGCCTATTAACTTTTTTGGACTAATAAATTATTGGACTAATGTATTTCGGGCCTATTGACATTTTCTGGACTATTGAGATTCTTCGTGTCGGGACCTGGATCCATTAGTACTAGTCATGCGGGGGAATACCTAGGAGACGTGTGAACATACTATTTCTATCCCATGGTCTGACTGGAATAATATCAGCCACACACGACACGTGTGGTTTGCTGGATTTTACCCCTAGTCGTTCACGTCAACTTGGTATTTTAAAATACTAGTTTAGATATTGATTCTGGATTACTCTATACCTGTTGGTTACATATTTACATTGACAGATTTACTAGTTTCATATATCTGACTGTCTTTACATACTTGTCTGTTCTCCTCTTATTTTTTATTGTTCTTTACTTATATGTTTACTCTATTTGTACCCTGTCTCATTATTATCTACTCATCAATTATCACATTACTATTTATTGTTTCATAGTCTTTGTCAATTAATTGAAACTGCTATTGGGTTGTACTTCTCTCCAATCCTGACTGGATATATTTTTCAGACGACGACTTAAATGACTGGTGTCCGACGTTTTACCGACCACGGGAAGGAGTGATGACCATGGGCCCCGACATTCAGGAGTGATTACCGGGAGGTCTAGCCAGTGTCACGAGATACCTTAGTTTCAGTCACTTAGCATTGTACTGGATTTTTCTCCAGCTTTCTAGACATTTGAGATGTAGTTAATAGTTTAGACTTTATATTGATTTGTTGACTCTTAGAATTGAGATTTGTTGTAGCTATTTCGACTTGTGACTTTGTGATTTCCTGATTTAACTCTTCCTTGTAGATTATTGTGATTGAGTATCATTACTTTATATCATATTGTCCTCCTTTTTGGAGTTGAGATATCATTTACATGTTATAAATATTGTTGTGAGAGATGAATATATAGTATTGTTGACCTAGACAACGTTCTACCGCCGATCATGCAGCGTAGGCTAGACGTACCCACGTATTCGTGCCCTCACATCGGGTGTAGGTCGTAACAAAAGGTCCTATAGTAAGTAGACCAATGGGGATTCCCAATCTATATTATGTCTCCTTCGTACAACAATGGGAACTCACGAATGAGGGTGGTCAAGCGAACATGTCTCTATCATAGCACAATGGGTACTCACAATCGAGAGTGCTCATAGGATAGTCAATGCCTAATAACGGTATCCTCACCTAGGAAACTACGGAGTCAAAATAAATTAAGACAAGTCATACTAAAGTCAAGTCCAAGTAAAGTCAAACCAAGTAACGGGGACATGGGATCAAGTCAAGTCATGCACAAGTAAGATAAAAATCTACACAAGCAAAGTGTAACATGAAACGAATAGGAATATGAGACATATGAGGCAAATAAATATAGGAAAACGAATAATGTAAGTGTGACGTAAATCATGTACAATAATCATGTGACAATGAATGACATGAATATGATAAACATGTGACATGTATAAAGAAAAGTAATAGAAAATAAGTATGTATGAAAATATTGTACAAGTCGGACAAGGTGTATATTTGCCTGGAGTCCGTTCAAGCATACTGAGTTTGCGAGCCCAAAGTCTATCCAAGTCTAACCACGAACCACGATTTATGATCATCAAAAATATCTATCAATCCCAAATACAATCATATATATGTTATACATATATACATTTACAAATATCTAAGTCACTTATTTGTAGGTTTTGAACATATTTTCTAGCTTTTCGTAACTAGTTTTCAGCTTTCAAAAATTTATAAGGACTGTCAAACTAATTTATTGATCACGGTGGACATCCATAAGGGCTTGCTTGGTTCATTGAAAGTAGATGGAAGTGTAAAATTATAATTTGGTGTACGCATTGGCATACACATATTTTTCTACTTCTTGCGTTTGGATGAGTTGAACAAGTGTAGGTTTGAAGTGGATAATTTATACTTTCGTTGTTTGGAAGTTTGTTGAATGAATTTAAAAGTGTGAATTTTTGTAGCTTTTATGGTTGGATGTTGCGATGAAAGCGTAGTAGGAAAGTAATATGGTTTTTCAATAACCCCCTCCACCCCACAACCCCAAACACACACACACACACACAAATATTTCTTGCTTTCTTTTTTTAATTGTTGTTAATTTGTATTTATCATTGTGTGGAATAATAAAAAAAATAAAATATTTAAATATATTAGAAAATATATTTATTATTTAAAATAATAAATAAATAATTTGACTATAATATGGTTAGCAAATGCATACTTACAATATATAATTATGTTGCCTAAAACAATAAATAGAAAATAATATTTGAACATTCTTTGGCATAAAAAGGAATTTGTATATATACAAAAAGAATAACGAGTACACAATCCAATAGCTCATCATAATTTATTAAATCACTCAATAAATTATACATGGTTGATAATACAAACGAAGTAGACAACAATGTTATTTTTTGAAACTTTTTCTTGGTTATCGGCTTTTTGACTCTTAATATTTAAACAGGAAATAATACTTTACATTTGAACATTCTATGACACAAAAAACAAACAAACAAAAACGACATGTTGGATTTGATACACAAGTTTCTGGCCCAATAGAGCTGAGCTTACTTTGCATGGGCCATCAAAGTGAATTGTTAAATTGGTATAGAGGAACTTCCCAGATAAGAGCCCACATATGTAAATAATATGTAAAGAAGAGGTCCAGATACAACTATCATCAACCAGTCTAACAAATCTATGCGATATGCAAATGAGGACAACGTTCGACGCGGAAGCTTTCTAAATATAAAATTTGCAGCTCCGGGAACGAAATCTCCCGGGGTGCACAACCATAGCTCTTGAAACGAAATCTTCCGGTAAATATGAAAGGCTCGTAGCTCCAGATACAAAATCTCTCAATATATATATATATATATATATATATATATATATATATATATATTATATATATATATATATATAGTGATATGTGTTTAGTAGCCCCCACTCCAAGTAACTATCCTCCCATTCAATGCTATTGTTCGGGTCGCATTCACGATACATCCAGTCTAACTCTAACACTTAATATGTCAGTCTATCTCGTATACAAGTAAAGCCATCAAGAAGTAAACATCAACGATCATGTACGAGTCGCCTATATGATATGCAATACGAATCCGTGTATCATGCTTTTGTGTCAGCATGTATAGTCATGTAATATACAAGCAGGTGAAACATGTAATAGTATATCCAAAATGAATGACCGATAAAAAAATACAAGCACGTATGTACTATAATCAAGTAGGCAAGGTATAGTTGCCTGATACCGGAAGCTGGAAATAAAAAACTGGTCCAGAATTCGAGTCCAAAGGACCTAGAGAATAATTTCGAAATTAATTAATTATGGTTATATGATTTCTTTATAAAATCTATATATGCATGGTTATAAAATAAATAAAACACAATATCTAGCTAAATCCTCTGGACTTCTTCCTCCAAATCTCATCCCTCTTTCCATTTGCTTCCACCCTTCATCTCAACTGGTTGTGTGTTCTCCTCACTAATCCTAATACAAAAAAAAAAAAAAACAGTCCAACACAAAAACATATACATGACACAACCCTACCCCTATTCTCTTTTCTTCTACTGAAACCACACGTGTATATGTGAAACAATCACTAGATTTCTTCATAACTCCACACAAAAACAAATCTATATTTGCAACCATGCATGGGTATTTTATTTATGGCTGATATAAACACACAAATTTGTATATCTATTTACACACCCACCTCTCACATGATCAACCCTAACTCTATATTTTTGAGATGTTCATTCCTAACGTTCGAAATTTTGTGCATGCTGTATTGTATGTCATTTGAGTCCACTGTCTCCCAATTGGACCGGACCCAGCGGTCCGAACCATTCTAAAGTCCCGTCCCCGCTTGGGCTACAAGAAGCTCGACCGGCGGTGAACGGAGAGCAGCAAAACTACCCGACACCCCTCTTCCGGGCCAGCCTTGATGAAGGGATCAAAGGCTGATTCTAAAGCCGAACTGCGTTGGTCGCGACGCCAACCGGTAGGAGGAGAACTCGGAGCCCAGCCCTTGGTGGTTGATGTAGGCCAGCCACTGTGTAGAGTGGTGGTGGTGGAGTTTTCATGAAGGAGCCTAGGCCTATGGATTAACCCGGCCCAATACGCCTAGGGCCATCAACCGAAATAACCCATCTGATTTTGTTCAGTTCGCTTTTTTTTCGGTTTTTAAATTTTTAGTTTCGTTTCGACTCTTGGATATATATTCATCGTTTCATTCAAATGTTGCTACGTGTCATTTTTGTGCAATCTAAAATTACTTTGAAAATGATTTGTGAACATCCAAAGTGGTTTTGTGAACATATTTTTAATATGTGGTAATACCTGACTGGCATAGTGAACATATACTCTAATTTTGACGGATGGACAAAAATGTACTCAGCCTTCAGCTCTCCCATTCATCTAGGGGTGAGCATTATTCGGTTGTGGCCCGAAAAACGAACCGAACCGAATCGATTCGGTTTTGAAAATACAAATAAATTTTCGGTTTCAGGTTTCGGATTTCGGTTTCGATCCAAAATCTAAAATCGAATATTTTTTATTTATTTATATATATATTATATATTATATATATATATATATATATATATATATATTAAAAAAAATGTGTAAATAAATCAAAAAATCGAATAAACTAAAAATCGAATCGAATTAAATCGATTCGATTTGGTTCAAACGGTCGGATTGCCGACCGTTGTTCAGAAAGCGAATCCTATCCGTCCTACATGAAGGCCACTTTCTTGCCATGAAATGATGTGCAATATTTCGAATTCAAAACAATATGCTTTTGTACTCATTGGACCAACACAAAATCGTCGTTGCAGCATGTGGAGGCTTTGGAGCGGGGCCCAATGTGGTACCCACCAACACATGGTCGTTTTTTTAACAAAATAAAGTAAACGACGTGCCTAGGTTTTTGTCCGACTCCGCACATTGTTATGTCGCAAATTCACTGATTTATTGGATTAGATGTTTTCTTGCGTTAACAAGACTTTTTCTGTGTTGGGAAAATAAAAATAAAAATAAAAATAAAAATAAAAATAAAATATTTTAACAAATATTTTATTAAAAATATAAAAACTAACATATCATTTAGAGTTATTTGGATTTATTTTCCTAATAGCTAATCATATCATCACTATCATCCTCTATTTTTATTTTAATTAACACTACTCTCACATTCCTTCATAACATATTAATTGTAATTTTAGTTACCAAAAAAAAATTCAAATTTTTAAGAATAGGAGGTAGTGCTAATTAAAAAAAAGGTAAGGTAGTGGAGATATTATTAGCAATTGGGAGAGGAAGGCTAAATATAAATAACATAAATTTTTATTGAAAGGGAAGAACTTTCATAAATTAGCGGCTCAGAAAAGAAGTTTGAAAAAAATTTCAAATAAAGGGATATCACCACAATATTATTGTCGAGTTATAAGTTTCTTGGATAACCCGACAGTAATATTGACGGGTTGGGAGGGGGGGGGGGGGGGGGGGGGTTGAATAGTCCGACAATAAAAATGTCGGGTTGATAGGGGATTGAGTAGTCCGACAATAAAGCTGTCGGGTTGATGGCGGTTGATGACTATAGCTAACGTTCTAATGAATGTTGGTATTCATTAAACGACTAGTAACTCGTCAATAAATTTGACGAGTTACATCAAACGTTCACCTATTTAAATCGTAGAGGCCCCGACCACATTCTCACTCAACATCAAACCCACTCTCATTCTCTCACACAATTTACCACTATCTACCTCTCATTTCTCCCACAAAATTCAGAGCCTCCAGCATAAGTAATTTCAGCCACTAACAAAAATTGTTCTCAACCAGTACAAGTACAATACTTCATGGATCGTAGCGTAAGAATAATATGCTCACAAGGAGGTGCACTAAAAGGGTTAGATTACGAAGGAGGATAAACTCAAATTTTTCTACTTATCAGAATATTATTTTTGAAAATTTACGTAATCTTATTATTGAACTTTGTCTTGTTTGTTACAAATTTATTTTAAAGTCTATTTATGGTTCTAGATATTTTTTGATAGATGGTGAAGATGCATAGAATTTTATTCTTGAGAGTAATTCACAATCACGGTATATAAATATATATATGTTATTCAAGTAGCACCAACATTAGATAATAGAAATAACGAATATATTTCTGAATACCAGCATATTAGTTCGGGTGCTAGTTCTTCTCGACAAATTAGTTCATTTGTCCAAGAAGGTCATTCATCATATGAAAATGGCCATGAAAATGATGACGACGACGACGACGACAATAATGATGATTTAATTGAAAATGTAGATTATGAGGTAGATGATAATGTTGACTTTTTTAAATTATTCATCGGAAAAGAATTCTCTAGCCGTTATAAATTTAGAAATTTTATAAGTAATTTAGCAATTAAAGACAATTTTAGTTGTTCAACTAGTACTATGAACAATGCTCGTAGAATTATATATACTTGTGATCAACCAAATTGTAATTGGAGAGTATATGCCAAACCTATTGGAACCGGTGAAATAATTAAGGTTGCTAAATAAGAAAGTCATCATTCTTGTTTAGCTAGACTTACAACAGGACGTTATCGACTAACTACCGCTGCATGGATTAAGACTTGTATAGTTGATATGATTAGAGATAATCAGTCATATATTGCATCACAAATCGTTAAAGATATATTTAGGGAACATCGTATACATATTACTTATTCCAAAGCCTGGAGGGCCCGAGAGATGGTGTTAGCTGAAATAAATGGTAGTTATGATGAGGCATATGCTAGTCTTGAAGAATATGTTTTTAGAATTATGGAGACGAAATCAGGTAGTAGATGTTTCCTTAAGATTGCGAAAATAATAGGTTTCAAAGAATTTCCATTTGTTTTAAGGCATGCATTGAGGGATTTTCAAGGGGTTGTCTACCGGTTATTAGTACCAATGCTACATTTCTTTCATCTAAATATCAAGGTGTCTTAGTTATTGCTTGTGCTCACGATCCTAACTATAAATTATATCATATTGCTTATGTTGTTGCTGAAGGTAAAAATAGTGATTCTTGGTCTTGGTTTTTAAACTATGTTAAAATATCTTTTGAAAGTTTCATTAATGATTGGAGTAGAATTTTATTATATCTGATAAGCAAAAATGATTAATACATGTTATGCGTGTTATTTTACCAGAATCTCCTCATTTTTTTTGTATTCAACATTTTAAACAAAATATGAAACAAGTTACGAAAGAAGCAACATTTCAAAGATTGTTAGACTCGCTTGCTAGATCGTACAATCAAACAGATGTAGAGAATTTGTTTGAAATAATTAAAGCCGAGAACAGAACAATGTATGATTGGCTTATTGGTGTAAACGATAAAAATCGTCGTTTTGAACATTGGATAACTGCGTATGCTCCTTGTCCTAGATTAAATATTAATACATCTAATCTTGCTGAATGTTTTAACAACTGGATTAAGAATTTACGAGATAAACCAATAACTACACTTCTCGATGGTATTAGAGCCAAGATTATAACACTTCATAAGAAGAACAAAAATATTGCTAAAAATATAGATACAGATTATTGTTCGAAGATGTTACAGACTATGACATGTATTATCAAAGAAAGATTATCTAGAAATATTTTGTATTGATAGTTATAAGTTTGAAATAATAGATCGTGCAAGTAGTAGAACATATATTGTACGGTTAGACGATAGATTTTATACATGTTTTAGGTGGTACCATACTTATATACCATGTTTATATGTATGTTTTGTGTGTAGATATTGCAATATAAGTATTGACAGTTTTTATCATGTAATATTTTCTACGGAGAAGTTGAGAAGTATATATGAACCAAAGATGGAACCAATTCCAGTTCCCTACAACATTCAAGCTCCTTTGCGTAGAGGAGAAATTGGAGTACCGGATATACGACACAAAGCCAGAAGACCAAAGAAAAATCGTATTAAACCCCGAGAATCGTCGACAAGGAAACTTTGTTGCAGTAATTGTGGTGTGATGGGACACAACAGAAGATGTACTAGTCAGCCAAAGGAGGGGTCGTAGAATTATTGAAGATTGTTGTAACTTTCAAATATTGTACTTCCAAATAAGAAAAGTTGACAATCATTTTTCATTTAAAAATTTAAATTGTTCTTCATTTCAAACTTTGTTACAAATTATACTTGCAAATAAGAAATACTTTTATCTACCAAGAAAATCTTTCCTCCTCCTCCTCTTGAGTCTGGATATGCACTGGTGCTGATGGAGTTGAAAATAACTGCGTATAGTATTCCACCAGGCTTGTTGATAATGTAGTTCCCTCTCCAGCGTATTGCTGGCTAGTACCTTCCCTAGTGTACTGTTGGCTAGTGCCCTCCCCAGCGTATTGTTGGCTAGTGCCCTCTCCAGCATAGTGCTGGCTAGTGCCCTCCCCAGTGTATTGTTGGCTAGTGCCCTCCCCAGTATACTACTGGCTAGTGCCCTCCCCAAAATCCCTCCTACGATGACGGGACTGTCTCCAACTAACAGTTCCGGTCGGATAATTTGGTGGGATACGTATTTGTAATGGAGGCATTTCTGGTTCTCGTCCAAGACCCAAACGATCGATACGTGTCATAAGATCCTGTATAAGCACTCGACAATGTTGGCGGGGATATCTCTCCGGATCTTGCAAATATTGTGTACATTTTGTACCCTAAAATATGAAAGTTATAAATTAAAATTTATATAATATATAAGTATATGTAATTTTTAACTTGTAATGAAGTCATACCAATTCAGATATGTCTTCATCAAAAGCACGTAAACTAGAATCATCTACTGCTCTACAATTGAACCTTGGTTCTTCAAATGTTAGCATTCTATTGCTCATACGAGGGAATCTCCACCATAGCCTATAAGCAAGGTCACCCATGTCTACAAAATATGAACAAAATGTCAGCACACGATTTGAAATTAATCAATCCAATTAAGTAGTAAGTTAGAACTTACATTCGTTCACAGATGCTATTAGGGAAGATATATTCCTCACATTATAACGCTTGTATCGACTATTCCATTCACCAATGACACCATGAATTCTACTTCTTGCATTGGCTATACCATAACTCATAGTAGGTGGATCGGCGGAAATTACTTGGTTCATCCCGAATTGTCGAAGGACACGATCTGCCGGATGATACATGATTAACCGGTCATATATAATAAAAGATCTATGCAAACTGATATCATACGATGTTTGCTTTATTTGTGGAGCATCATCTTCAAATGTATAGGGTATCCACTAAACCTATTTGTTGACAATGTATATAATGTTACGATGCTTGACAAAGATGATAACTTAAAGCAATTAACAAGATAATTAAATTATTACCTTAGTATACTGCAATATGTCAAATTGGTCATGATAAAGTGCTACTGTCCTGTATAAATAGTATTGTTGATCCACTACTTCTGTGGGCCATCGTAAAGCAAGTTAAAATACTCCAACATCACTAGTAATACTGGTAACAAGCCAACCAATAGAGAAATGCTCGTAGGCTCAGACCTATAATAAAAATAACATGGTATAAGTAGAAAATAAATAAATGAGAAATATAATAATCTTAATAGTCTCTATTCTAACCTGAAGTAGTGTCATGCATCCAGAAATACTCTTGTAAGAGTCTGAACCCACAAATTCTGTCAAACTTGCATATAAATGTGCTAAAGTAGCAGCTCCTCATGCATGACGAGTGGGTTCTTTCAAATTTTCTAGGAATGACATAAGTCTGGAAATAGAAGTGAACTACATAAACATAGCAAATATGCTCTAGTGCACTGAAGTATATGCAAATATTAGTTTTCTTCATAAGCAGTAGCACTAAAATATATTAAATGATAAATAAATCTTTATATTAAAATACATACCCGTAATTCATCTACAACAACGTCGCGGTCAATAGTGCGATCTAAATCCATAAAGTTGTCACGAAGCCATGTCGTCTTCACAAAATTGTTATTTCCTATATCTGGTGGAGCCGTAACACCAATGTATCTTGGGATCAGAGTAGATGCTATTTTCTGCGAATTAAAATATATAGGGTCACCTTTAATAGGTAACCCTAATATATCGGCCACATCCCAGAGTGTTACAGTCATCTCGCCAAGGGCAATTGAAAAATGTTACGTTCAGACCACCAACGCTCAGCGAGAGTTAAAATTAGATGAACATCGTGGCTTAAATATCTAACACTATCTATATAGTCGAACCCCAAGGAACAAAGCAAAGCCTTTTGAGCCGTATTTAACTCTAATATATGGTAGTTTCGCTGCTTCCGCCACTCCCCACGCTCCCGGATTCGAAAGTTAGGAAGATGACCATATAACTAAAAATTAAATATATACATTATAATTATGTGAAAAAATAATTAACTAGCATACTTAAGATTTTAAATTTTACCTGTCGAGTGAATATTTTGTTACACACGTGGTTTTCACGTTCCTGAATAATAATGCCAGTACTCGGTCCACCAGGAATACGTCCATCATTTTGGTTTGCCATCTAAAAAGATTACACAACTATTATAACATACTAATATATATTTCTTACTAAATTATAATAAATATATTTTTAATCAAAAATTACAAATTTAAAATTAGTCATATACCTTTTGTGTTCTTCAACAAAGGAGGAGAAGGGGGAGAGAGAAAAATTTGAGCTGCTATGAATGGGAGGAGGGAAGAAGAAGAAGGGTGTGTGTGTGTGTGTGTGTTGGAAGGAGAGGAAATAAGAGGGTTTATAGACGAGGGAGCGGGGTCTTCGAGGATTCAAATGGGGTGTGAGTCTTCGAGGAGCTGGGAGGTCGTTGACCATCGCGGTCTTCGAGGACTAACAAACCGACAATTTTATTGTCGTGCTACTGTTGAGCCCAAAACCCGACAGTTTTATTGTCGTGTTGATTCTGACCCCCACAACCCGTCAATAATACTGTCGGGTTATCCAAGAAATTTATAACCCGACAATAATATTGTCGTACTATCCCTTTATTTGGAAATCCCCCAAACTTCTTCCCTAAGCCGCTAATTCGTGAAAGTTGTTTCCTTTCAATGAATTTTTTTGTATAAATAACTCTATGTTTTAACTATTTTTAAAAACTAAAAATATTCTCGTTTTGTACAAAATAGTCAAAATACCGATTAAAATAGTGAAGATATATCTGAGTTAGAAAATTGTTGCGTAGAAATATTATGAGTATTTCTTAATTTCTAAAAATAGTAAAGATATATGAAAGTTTCTATATTTTGAATGGAGATATTTGCTAAAATATTCCATACAAAAGATGGTTGTCATAGTATTGATGAGGATCGATTTTTTTTTTTGTACAAACTAATTATATAAAAATCTACACACAAGATCACAACGCACATACAATATATTTTATGAGAATAAAAAAATTACGGAACAATCAGAATTCAATTCGAAAAAGCCTCCACTAAACCGATTCCTTTACAAACTTCTCCAACAATCCACATGGATCATCACAAATATACAAGTACAATAGAAATATATCACAAGAAGAAAGTGAAAGATTACCGCAGACAATAGACGGAGAAGAACCGCTGTAGAACTCCCTAAACGATCTATTTTCAAATCAATCTCTAAAACTCCGAAATATTTTTCTCTTGGTTGAAAAATTGCATAATTGAGAAAACTCCCTCCTTATATTGATTAGCATGGAAATTAGGGTTAAGAAACTCATATTTAAACCACCACAATCTCGAAAAGATCTGGACCAACAATTTTGATCCAACGCTGTTAAGAAATTTAAAATTTTACCTTCAGCCCCGACGTTGGTATACCGACTATATACCAAAATATGTACACTTCGAGCTAGAAATAGTTATAGAACAAAAATGTGTTTCATCGATGTACCGACGATATACCAGCAACGATATGCCAACGGTACATACCCTGCATTAATACGACTTTTTCAACTTCTGACACGCACTCAAATTGAGTCTCTTTCGTCGTATTCGACTCTTCGAATTTTTTCGACATACAAATGACGCTCATCGTACTCCAGATAATCTTCACATATGTTAAGGAATCTCATCTGACACGAACATATCCTGTTAATGGTATAAATTTTTTACTAGTCAACTCGTTTTTATTCATATATTTATAAAAAAAATTATACTAATAAATTTAAATTTTTTATGACACCTCATCGAGCTATATTTATAGTTTCGAACAAAAGCGGATGATTTCGTATACAAGTTCATTTTGAACTTAAACTTGTCAATAATTATCAATTTTTTATATTTACAATGTCGATTCGTAAATCAGGTATCAATTTAGATCTAATGCTTGTTTTAAATCCTTGTTAGCAATCATCCGAAAATACATGTATAATACATAATTTTTTGCATATCTTTCAGAAACATATAATACTTAAGTAAATTTGAAAGATTCGAATTAATATGTGATTTTTAAGTGTGTGATGTTTTAAATGTGTTCCGTACGAATTTTTTCGCACGAATAATTACAAATTTTGGTTCAAAAAATTGTGGCTAGCAGTGCAACCTATTTAATTAACTATGAAAGTAACACAACAGTCTTTTATTAACTCTTACAACATTGCAACTTTTAACCAGCCTGTCACAATTCACAAAAAAATGTTTATACAAAAAAAAAAAATCTCACATACAACCTATTTAATTAACAAAAAAAATAAAATTTAACAGCCTTATTGTCTGCATCAATTATCATCTTGTGATATAGATAGAAATGTGGACTTATGAATTTGTGTTTAATGAGTTGGTTGCTTATTTATTAGTGATTAAAAAATAAATATATGTCTAATTTTTAATGCCGAATTTGTTCATATAAAACGTACTAAATAAGAATTAAATCTACTCCGAATGTTTCACGTTTGACGAATATTTGACTGATATTTTTAATGTACTTTATTTGTACTGTGTCGATTTATACTCGTATTTTGGTCGTTGTAATTTTTTTTTTCCGTTTGTCGAATTGCTAATAAGGATTTAAACTCAAGTTATACTTTTCCTGAGAGCACGAACCGAGAGTGCTTATTCAAAGTTCGACTTACAACAACAATCTATTAAACCATTGACATCAGTTTCTCTTATTCATTTTTCATTCAAGTCAAACCTAATAATAATTTTGTATTTACGAAAGTTGCAACCATCTAATTGTATCATTAAATTTTTATATCCCTTCATATGCAACCAAATAATATATTACAATGCAATACTAAATGTTACATGTTATTTTTATTTACAAGCAACTAAACAGGGATGACAAAACTGTATAGGTTCGATTAACACTGATTAATTCTTATAGTGGCCACGAGAGAGTATCAATATCTCAATATTCATCTTATTTATTTGATGTGTATCGTTATTGACACTCCTAAAATATTATTCTACTTTCTTCTTTAATTTTCTATCATTTAAATTTTAAATCTGTTCCTGCATTAAATCTGTCATTAATTTTTGCATGCATGGAAGAAGGAGTGCATGATGATTTTTTTATGAGTGCCAATAATGACTTTTTAAGATGCCTTTATTAACACATCTAGGCCTCGTATGGTTCACGGAAAGGGAAGGAAAAGAAAATCAATTTCTTGGTATTTTCTTTCCTATGAAAAATTACAATTTTTATTGATTTTTTTCAAAAAATTTACTGTAACGAAATAAATTTATATTAAATTCATGTAAACGAAATAAGTTTGGATAATTTTGAAATAAAGACATAGTCCACCAACAGTGTTGGCGAAAAAAAAAAAACGAACACGTAGGCAAAAAAGCCAGAAAGTGGACCCCCACAAGGCCAAATTCCGCCAACAGTGTTGGCGAAATTTGGCCTTGTGGGGCCCGCAGGTTTGGGTGGTTGGGTTTTGTTTGGTTGGTTTGGTTTTATTTGGTTGGTTCGTTTGGTTTATTTTATTAGTTTGTTTTAAGTTTTAATTAGTTATGTTTTGATTTTTTTTTATTTAGTTTAGTTATTTTACCGAAATAAAATTAAAATAAATTAATTGTAAAGAAAAATTTAGAAATATTTTTTTCGGAAATTTACATCCATAGCATCAAATTTGTATAAATTTCATCTAAAGCATCAAAATTTTAAAAATTACGAAAACAATAACAAAACGTCCATAGTGCATTTATATTTTTTAATATTATATTCCTATCGTTAATTTTCTTGCCGTTAACAGACGTTTAAAAAAATGATAATAATAAAAATATGCCGTAAGAATATTACGTCTGCCGTCGAGCAGACTTCGAGCGACCATAACTATTTGTTTTGAAATCGTTTTTCGTTAAACAATAAGTTGATTTGTATGTTTTCGACGAGAGTAACACAAATCGTGTAGAAAATTTTTTTATCCGAAGCAAGACACACATATTACAGGCAAAAATATAAAATTTAAAACTTTAAAGTATCATAACTTTTTACTGGGAGATCGAAACAAGGTCTAGTTTGTGCCAAAATGACCGTATGGAAACGTACTTCGAGATAAACCGTTTCACCGTTTGACGGACTTTCCAAATTTTTAGAATCGCAAAAAAATGATGTTTTGACCTCCAAATTTTACTTTCGATAATTTTATTTTTGAATATTTAAAATTTACTTGTAAAATTAAAGTTTCGTTTGCATGAATTTAAAATTCACAAATTTTGATGCTCTTGGATGGAAAAAAATTAAAACATAAGTAATTAAAACAAACTAATAAAATAAACCAAACAAACCAACCAAATAAAACCAAACCAACCAAACAAAACCCAACCACCCAAACCCGCGGGAACAGTGTTGGGCAGGAATTTGGCCTTGTGGGTCCAGCTTGGATGGTACTGGTGGTTTGGTTGCCTACGGTGTTTGCGCTTTATTTTTGTTTTCCGCCAACACTGTTGGCGGACTATGTCTTTATTTCAAAATTATCCAAATTTATTTCGTTTACATGAATTTAATATAAATTTATTTCGCTACAGTAAATTTTCAGATTTTTTTTCCGGTGTTTGAAAATGTCAAAATAATTTAGAGAGAAAATGATTACTTAGATATGGGAAAGTGAATCGTTGGGTGGATGGAGGAATTTTTTTTTTCCTAATTTTTTTTCCCTTGGGGATCACTTTCTTTTCCTTTTCCGTTCATTTGATATCCAAAGATAATAAATGAATGACTTTCATTTTCCAACTCCATGATTTTGTGAACCAAACAATGTCTTAAAATGTTATTCTGTACACTTAATGTAAGAACATATTTGAAAATTGAATGATAAAAAATAAAAATAAAAGTACATAATCATATTTTTTGAGTGTCAATAATGATACTCTATTTAATATTACGGAGTTTTGTGTGATATTTGCATTAGACAATGCAAAATTGATAACTTGAGATGGATTCTGAAATGTTGATTGGAGTAGCATTTTGAAGAGGAGAGCTGGCAACTTCCTATTACGTAACCTATTTTTGGCCACCATCTCTTAAAAAAAAAAATTGGTCAGGAGAGAGAATTAAAATTAATTATTAAAAACTAACCAGTTGTTTTGAAAGTTGGCTAACAAAAGCTACATGTAATAGCTTTTAAAACAAACTTTTCAAATTAATATTTCAAGACGAGGATTTGGTAAAGACATTTGTGCTGACACGCTCGGTGCAGTTTGAATGAATCGGAGTAGTAGACCGCGTGTATATGACTTGGTCGTGACCAACCTACCTATCATATTACAGCTATTTGTCATATGAATCTGCCACTCTTACGACAGCTCATTATTTGAACCCCGTTACACTGTTTTCTTTATTTCTTATTATAAGAAAGTTAAGATGTCGAGCATTTTTAAAGAAAATTTGTCATTAATCCTTTAAATTAAATCGTATTAGAGTAAAGAGATTTTAATACTATATTTTGACTTTAGTCAAATTTTTAGCATTGAAAATCGCAATGGACACTTGTCCATACTTAAAAATTGCTAAAAAAAAAAAATCAAGAGACACTCCTGATTTGGAGCGTAGTCTAGTTCGGCTACATTAATTTTTGGGCCCCACAAAAATGAACCATTCTTACCAAACAGAAAAAAAAAATAAAAAGAGAAAAGATGGAGGAAAAATCTTACCAAATAGTAAAGAAAAAGAAAAAGAAAAATGAGGGAGGAGATTAATTTGGAGTATGTGTTTTGAGTGTACCATTGTGTGCCAATATCAAGAACACACTATAAAAGTAACAATTTGCACAATTTTCAATAATTTGAAGTATGTGTTTGGATTGTCCCCACTGTGGATGCTCTTATTCCAGGTCGCACTCTTGTGCTGCAGACGTCCAACCATCCGTTTTAATCCGTCGAACTGAAATATTCGACCTGTCGAATATGGTGGTCGATTCGTGAAATCCAATGTTTATAGCGGAGAATGATAAAAATTCAACCAGTCAAATTACTAGCGTCGACCAGTCGAATGTGTCACACCCATTTTTAAATTTGGTATTTCTTGAATTTAATTTTTTCTGCATAATGTATGTTTGTTGTATTTGCATGATGGTTCCTGTAGTTTATATTTTTATTGTTGTTTGGGAGAGACTACCTGTCACGACCCGCGTCCGGATGATCGGACATGAGGATGTGGATACGCTCAACCTACGCCACAGCATCGATGGTAGAATGTTGTCTAAGCCTCAATGTGAAACATCTATAATACGAGTACAACTAGCACCATTAAATATGCTCAATCACAGAATGCTAAGAAGATATAGAATAAGCAAAGATAATCTAACAAACTAACTAATATAAATAAACTAGAGCATAGTATTGAAAGAGGAAGAACTAGCCTAGTTCTCAAGAGAGGTCACCTCCAGGTCAGTGGTACATTAAGACTGGTCTCAACTATCATCATCCTGAAGTCCAAGAACGTGTGGCATATCATTCCTAAAAATATTTTTCAGCCAGGATTGGAGAGAAGTACAAGCACTGACAATAGTTCCAATTATATTGTTAAAGACTATAAAAAAGTAAGTAATGAATATACATGATGGAAATGAAATACTAGAATGTAAATGAACTATAGAGGCATATAATCATATCACATGAGAAAATAACTAGCAATGAGTACACATGTAATGATAAGCAGTGAATAAACAGGTAAATCTAAATACTAGCAAGTATGAACTAGGAATAGGGAAATAGAAATACTAGCTAAGTGGGGGAAATATTATTAAGTTATGTGATCATACCCCACCTTACATGCATCATAGTTTACCCCACACCTCACGTAGGGTGTAGCCTGACCATATAACATGCCTCATAGCCTGTTATATATGATTAGCCTAATTATAGGGAAGGAGATTCTCTCTCCTCTCATTTATTCATCCAAATTATTTTCTAATTAATGTTCTTCCCCAAATAGCTTCATCACCCCACCAAATTCTACCAAATCACTATCAATCCCTTCCCTAATTATCATCTAAGGGGCACTAAGAGCTTGGATTGCTAGGAGCATTGGAGAAGGAGTTTGGCTAGGAGCTTGTGTCCAAATCGTTTCCTATTGAATTTTCATTGGGAATCCATCTCCCAATAAGTAAAATTCTGAAATCCTTCTCTAATTAGATTCTAATTGTTGCATTTGAGCATTAGAAATCCACCCATGCATTGAGGCTACCTATAGGAAGAAGAACTAGGTTCTTATGACCCCTATTGTGACTTCTAAATTGAGTTTTATGTCCAAATTAAGAGAAATCCAAGATTGGTGCACCAAGTGTGTGATATTGAGTGAAATAGATTTATTTACACCTAAATTGATATTTTGGGGGGTAGCTACGTGTCCATAATTGGATACAAGTAGGGTGTATCGTGATATCTTGTGATACGGCATGATACAGATTGATAAATTGGGTGTTTTTCTTGCCATTGTGTTTTTATATGCCACTTTCATATAAATACATTTGAATTACTCAATATTGCTTAATTCTAACTATATTCTCTTTATTACTTGTGTTTGTGTGATATTGTAGTAGTTGGGGTGTTGGAGAAAAGTACAAAGTATGGTTGTACTACAAGTGTTTGGTTTATTGTCTTTGATATTATGATATATATATATATATATATATATATATATATATATATATATATATATATATATATATATATATATATATAAACCTGGGAGAGGGAGTGATTATGTGATGTGATTGTGTGTATGATGGTGAAAAGGATTTACTATCTCAGCGTAGCAGTGTTTGTGCACTGGGTATCAGAGAGCAGTGCACTGTGTGTGAGTTTGGGGCTTTGTGTTCTGGACCGAACTTGGTATCAGTTATTGTCTTAGGGTGTGTGTATTGTACATGCGGGAAGGGGGAAGTCTGATGCACTGTGCTACAGTCAAGAGGACTGATGGGAATATCTGAGTGCAGTCTCAGGCCATAGGTTTCAGTATAGGAGGTGGACTGTGTGTCAATGCAGGCTTGGGATCAAGGATTGTGGTCAGATATTAGGGGTGAGCTCGAACAGGTCTGATGTGCAGTGACAAGGTTTAGAGAAGGGAGATGTGTTCACTGTGTCAAGTGAGTAGATCATTGTGTCTATGTGTGATTTGTGAGGAAGCAAGGAGTGTCGGGTTGGTTTGAATGAAGTGAGCAGCAGCAACATGCATTAGCTGTTATTGTTGATGTGTTTATGTTGTTGAGGTTGTGATAGATACTGTGTGAACAGGTATTGGTTGGTTGTGTACTGATATGTGCATGAAGAGGGGACCAAGGAGGCAACGATGCACCTTGTGTACTGCTCTATGAGTAAGGGCTCTGGGCAAAGGGTGTTTGTAGTAAGGAAAACTGATACCAGGTATCAGTTGGGGTGATCTAGGGTGTTCTCAGGTGAGGTATTAGGACTTGCGTGTAGGTTATGTGGCAGATGGGCCAAGATGTACTGATACCAAGGCAAATTCATATTGGGAGTTATTATAAGATAATGAGTTATTTAAGTTGGGTTAGACTGGTACCTAGTAGTACTAGCTATATGTTAGAGGTATAAGATTTTAAGTTTCACAAGAGATACAATTAAGGTAATATAGATATGGGTTGAAGGGGATAATTAGTAGTAATAAGGTATGTGATAAGGTATCATATATATATATATGAGAGCATCTAGCTAAGGTATGGGTTAGTACACTAGGGTGAGTTTGTATAGTTAAGATAGTATCCTAATACCAATACATAGGAATTATATATACACTAGTAGTACTTAGTATAACTAATATTAGTTGTTATTAGCTAAGCATTGACTAGTATACCCTAGTATGGACCTAGAAGTAGCATAGAAATATCATCTCATATCACTCATTGACACTTATATTTCATACCTAGGTCTTTGTGACTCCATTTTAGACATCGATCCTCACACCTTACTCAGGACCACATACGAGTACATTCTCTGACAGTTTCTGTTATTTTGATGATCACTGTGATTCTAGCTCGGTAGTGTTATACTTGATTCCTGACACAGTGGATTCACGGGCTAGTATCATAGATTCATGTCATGAGTCGTGATTGGATCCATCGTACTAGCCGGGGACGGGAAAGTATTAGGCGATTATGTGATCATACCCCACTTACGTGTGCATAGCTCAACCTCACCATACGAGGGTATAGCCTGATCTTATTACTTGTGCATAGCTCCCCATATATGATTGGCCTGATCCCCTTACATGTACTTGTGCATAGTCAATCATACTTGATTGACCTGATCCCCTTACCTGTACTTGTGCATAGCCAATCATAGATGGTAGAGCCTGATCTTGTCCCAAGCTGATCACATAATAACTAATATTTCAAGAAACTTAACTAGTATTTCTATTTCTCTATTCCAGTTTACACCTGCTGATATAGTCATTCCCTTGTTTATTTATAGTTCATTATTGCCTGTGATATGATTATCTGTGTACAAATTTTCTTATTGTTCCAGCATTATGTCACACCTCGATTCCGCAGGGGACAATCGTCCTCTCTTAGCGCCTTGCGAAACCGATCATACGCGCATGGGCGTGATGCCGTGCAAGCCTAAGTTGCACTTGCATAAGGCCAATGTTTGAACAATGACAAAATATCACGCCCCAGTCCCAAAATATCGAGGGACTAGACACGTGGCAATGGCCAGCAGCACACACCGATGGACAAACCCAATTTAATGGATCCATCGGGGCATACTTAAGCTGTATTACAACGATCAGGGTTTACTAACCTCATCAACAGAATAAATACAACAATATCAACAAAAGAAATAAATATCATCCAGTCACAAGTAAATAAAATCGGGGAACAACCCGATATTAAGTCTGTTACAATTGTTCTTTAAATAATAATTAAAAGAGTTTATTTTCCAATAAAACTGAGCATAGATGAAGATATTCAGGAGAAATCTTCTGCAATCACCTCGTCCTCGGTTCCTGGTTCTGATATGAGAAGTGCTCCTGTTCCGTAGACCTCAGGATAGATATCCTCTTCTAACCCTGGGGACATAATCCATATCCAGGTCCTCAGGGGACATAGCAAGGTACAAATAATACAAGCCAAAATAAATGCTGTGCAGCAATAAATAAAATAATAGGGTAAATATAAACCAGCTAAGTGATATGCAAGTGAGAGTTTTAGTCATACTCGGGCTGAGACTACTACAGGATCGGTGTCTGAGGAACCCATAGTAGTATATTTTCTCGAAGGGCCAGTACGGTACCAAAGCTCTGTGTCATAGTCTAAGGCACATCCATTAAAGTAATATATATATATATATATATATTTAGCCTTTTGTATGGTAAATCTCTCCCTACCCAATGTAATATCACGTCACAGTTCACAATGTACATGTTACGCAAGATCAAATGCAACAAGTCAGGATAAAATCTAAGCATGTAAAGATGTATATGTCATAAACCTGTATCCTATACAGAATCACCTTAAATATTTCAGGAAGATTCTGTCTCATGATTCGTGTCAGGTGTCCTGGGTATAATGTACTTGATATGTCTAGTACGAGAATGTAAATGTCACGATATCCATCTCTAGGTGACGTTACACAACTCCGCGTACGGTGTTGGCACCCGACTATTAATCGGACGCTAAGTAAGTCACACGGTCCTAGGTTAAGTATGTATAACTGATAAATAAGACAAGGAATTATGTAACAAGAACTGCAAGCTTCGGCAAGGTACACTTGCCTGGGGTTCTGTCTCTAACTGTAGCTCTGACCTCAGCGGAATTTGCAGGTACTGCTACAGTTGCTGAAATAAAAATCACCATCAGATCCAAAAAATATCAAATAGCTAGAAACGCCTGTCCTTGAGTCCAATTTGGACACAGGGGCAAAAATAATATTTTCAGGTCCAAGCGAGGTCCACATATGGGCCGTTTTGCACCAAAAAATGTGCCAGAACCAAAGGTCTTCAAATCCATCAAACTTAGTGTCAACTAGTCCAGAACGTTGATACGAACCCAACAGAACTTCGGGAATTGGATTCTGATGAGCCGATCACAAAATCGCCCGTCAAGTGGAGCCGTGGGGCCCACGATACGCGATTTTGTCAACGTTCTCAGAATCGAACCAGACTTGGGTCACAGGACCAGCGTATTACTACGAGTCCGATGGCACAAGTTTCGTTTCGATCCAACGTGTGTACACAAAGTTACGATGTGATTCAGAACAGGCGGATACGGGGCGTTGTCGGCGGATACGCGTTGATTCCGGTGTGCACGCACATCCAAATCAACTTCTGCAAAATCCTGCACGTCCATATCAACGACGTACACATTTCGATGAAGATCGCAGGCGACCAAGTTGTCCCGTTTGGCGGGACGCACTCAATTTTGGGGAAAACGGGGTATTGGTTTTCCTGTTTTTGGATCGCGGTTTGCGATCACCACAGAACGCGATGCACCGAGCGGGTTGTACAGGCATCGAGAGGGTTACACAGTCTACGTGTCACAACTGACGGAACGAAAAACAGAGCAACGAGGAGAGAGAAAAGAGTACCTGAACTAGGCTCCGCGAAATCGGGTTTTCGTGTCCGTGTGTCGACACGACAAAGTGTCAGGCTGTGTCCGGGTTCTAGGGTTTCGGTTAGGGTTCTGGAGACTCGCCGGAGGAGGGCTGTGCTGGCCGGGCTGGGTCGTCGGTCAGCGGGACGGCCGGAGAGGGGCGGTGCTGGGCTCGGGCTGTGGCGAGGTCGTCGTGGAGGAGGCGGCTGGGGCGCTGCTCGCGGAGGCTGGCGACGCTCGAGCGGGGCGCTGGGGTGCTGGTGGTGGTGCTGGTGGTGGAGATGACGGGGCGGCCGGGTCTCTGCGCGATGGCGGGTGACAGGCGAAGAGGGGGACGGTGAGGTCGAAGGCGGCGGAGAGAGGCGGAGGGAAGAGCTCTGTCGGAGGCGAGGGGTTTAAATAGGAAGAAAAGGGAGGGGAAGCGGTAGCCGACGTCGGTTACGGGAGACGGAGCGGCTGGGGGAGCAGAGCAGCCGGCGGCGACCGTTGCGGTAGCCGGAGCGGCGCCAGGGAGACGGAACGGCGGAGGGCGGTTCAGCCGCCGGAGGGAAATCGCCAGGGTCGGGGAAAGAGGAAAGTGGTTTCGGGTTATCGGGTCGACGGGTCGGGTGGCGGATCCGGCCCGATCACCTAAGGAATAAGGTGCGGGTCGGGTTGACGGGTCGGGTAGGCGGGTTTGACCCGGATCCGACCCGCAGGGTTCGGTTCAACTAAACCGGTCCGATTTGGTTTATTTTGAAAATAAACTGGGTTAATTTCTGGGTTCATTTTGGTTTAATTATTTATTTATTTTTAGGGCTTTTAAAAATGCTTTCGAGGTCCAATAAATTTCTGAAAAATTATTCTATGTCTAGTTTTTTATTTTACCCCAGAAAACATTATTTTCATAATATTTTAGTATTATTTAATAATATTTAAAAATCATTTAAATTTAAAATACCTTAGTTTAAAATAGAGAAAAATCCCAGAAAATTCTAGAAAATTGTGAAAAATCCATTTTAAAAATTTCTGAAAAATCAGGGGGTTTATAATCTACCCCCCTAAGAGGATTGCGTCCTCGCAATCAAAAATAACCGGTCAACAGAGATGACGTGGCTGCAAATATTGTTCGAAGCACATCACGATTAAGAAGAGTCAAGGTTGAGGGTTTAAAACACATAGGGAATATCATTTCCCTAAGCAATGGAAGTTATGAAATTTCTCGAATGAAGGAAATGTAGAAGATTATAGTTTTTAGAAAACCAGGTTTATCGTTTATAAAAATATTTTAGGTTAACAATTATAAAACATTCTAGGTTATCAATAGGTTATCTATTATTAGCAAGTTAAAACTGTCAGGTTAAGTCTAAGGTCACGAACCAGCAGGCACGAACTATAGCAAATCTAGAAGCAGATAACTATGAAACTTACGCGCATTAGCTACTTCATGATTCTGCGCATCTCCCAAAGTCATCGCGAAAGCTTGTCCGCGTCCTTGAGGTGGTGCCCTCTGCTGTTGCTGGGCCTGCTGGAAGGGTGCTGCCTGAGGTGCTAAGGGTGGCCTTGGTTGATACCCTCCTGGTGCTGGTAGAGCTTGTTGGTTTGCCCTTGGTGCTCATTCTCTACGCTCAAGGCAGTCCCTCACTGCATGCTGTCTGGATCCGCAACCTAAGCATAGTCCAAATTTACGTCTACACTCCTTCTCAACATGGCCTATCTTGCCGCAGTAGTAACAAGTAGGAAGAGTTAGGGATTTGGATACAGCTCCCTATGGTGCTTGATGCAGATGTGGTTTCTTGGCAGCTTCTCCATTCGGTGCTCTGGTTGGTGCTGATATGGAAGGCCTCTTCAGATTGGACTCTCGCCTGGTGACACGCTCCATACGTCGAGCTGCATCAAGGACGTCCGTGTACGAAGTAGGTGCGACGGATCCGATCATTCTTTGTAGCTCAAAGTTTAGCCCATCAAATAACTTCTCAGCCTTCTCTTCTTCTGTCAGAATCAAAGTAGGGACGAAGCGACTCAGACGAATGAATTCTGCGTTGTACTTTTCCACCGTCATAGTATCCTGAATGAGACGATTGAACTTGTCCCGCAGTTCTGATCGAACGATAGCTGTAATGTAAATCTCCTGAAATAGTCTGGAGAACTCCTCCCAAGTGACTCGGTCTGGTCCAAGCCGTCTCTCCTCAGATAGCCACCAGTGATGTGCATTGCCCGTCAATTGCATTCTGACGACAGTTATCCAACGTTCCCTTGGAAGCTCAGCTGCTTCTAATTGATGTTGAGTATTGGTGAGCCACTCATGAACTTCTGTGGGCTCCTCCTTGCCTGAGAAGGTACGGGGCTTCAGCTGGCGGAAATCGGTGATAGAGCCCGTCGTTGGCCGTCGAGCTGGTAGGTTGGCCTGCTCCAGTGCATTTACTAGGCTGTTCCTCAAGTAATCAGCCTCGCGACGCTGAGCCTCGTATTGGACTTGTTGTTGGGCTTGCATCATTGCGTAGATCATTTGGAATATCTTTTGCCCGTCAATAGGCTGCCCTTGTGGGAATACGGGCATTGGTGGAACGAACTGCGGCGGAGGTGGGATGTCATCACGTCGGAACCCTGAATTATGCTGGGCTGCTTGATCGCTTTGAGAAGATTGTCCTCGGTCTTCTGGTGTTACTCCTTCATAATAGGTGACCACAGCATCGTGCGGTGTACCTAAGGGATTCTCATCGCCGGTTCTCGGATCCATTGCTCTGCATCAAAGATAAACTATAAGAGGCGCACATAAATTAAGGCAAGATACAAGTCAAAATTTTAATTTGAATCCGATATAGATATCAAGAACGATTCAAGCAAGTGGATGAGATCCTAAAAATTTATCCTATTCTTATTGCAGGCCTGTTTGGTCCCTAAGTTGAAACCGAATAATTTAGTCGTTGACCTGCATGGGCTACCACAAAAACCATGTCACGCCCCAGTCCCAAAATATCGAGGGACTAGACACGTGGCAATGGCCAGTAGCACACACCGATGGACAAACCCAATTTAATGGATCCATCGGGGCATACTTAAGCTGTATTACAACGATCAGGGTTTACTAATCTCATCCACAAAATAAATACAATAATATCAACAAAAGAAATAAATATCATCCAGTCACAAGTAAATAAAATCGGGGAACAACCCGATATTAAGTCTGTTATAATTGTTCTTTAAACAATAATTAAAAGAGTTTATTTTCTAATAAAACTGAGCATAGATGAAGATATTCAGGAGAAATCTTCTGCAATCACCTCGTCCTCGGTTCCTAGTTCTGCTCCGAGAAGTGCTCCTGTTCCGTAGACCTCAGGATAGATATCCTCTTCTAACCCTGGGGACATAATCCATATCCAGGTCCTCAGGGGACATAGCAAGGTACAGATAATACAAGCCAAAATAAATGCAGTACAGTAATAAATAAAACAATAGGGTAAATATAAACCAGCTAAGTGATATGCAAGTGAGAGTTTTAGTCATACTCGGGCTGAGACTACTACAGGATCGGTGTCTGAGGAACCCATAGCAGTATATTTTCTCGAAGGGCCAGTACGGTACCAAAGCTCTGTGTCAGAGTCTAAGGCACATCCATTAAAGTATTATATTTATATATATATATATATTCAGCCTTTTGTATGGTAAATCTCTCCCCACCCAATGTAATCTCACGTCAAAGTTCACGATGTACATGTTACACAAGATCAAATGCAACAAGTCAGGATAAAATCTAAGCATGTAAAGATGTATATGTCATAAACCTGTATCCTATACAGAATTACCTTGAATATTTCAGGAAGATTCAGTCTCACGATTCGTGTCAGGTGTCCTGGGTATAATGTACTTGATATGGCAAGTACGAGAATGTAAATGTCATGATATCCATCTCTAGGTGACGTTACACAACTTCGCGTACGGTATTGGCACCCGACTAATAATCGGACGCTAAGTAAGTCACACGGTCCTAGGTTAAGTATGTATAATAGATAAATAAGACAAGGAATTATGTAACACGAACTGCAAGCTTCGGCAAGGTACACTTGCCTGGGGTTCTGTCTCTAACTGTATTTCTGACCTCAGTGGGATTTGCAGATACTGCTCCAGTTACTGAAATAAATATCACCATCAGATCCAGAAAATATCAAATAGCTAGAAACGCCTGTCCTTGAGTCCAATTTGGATACAGGGGCAAAAATGACATTTTCAGGTCCAAGCGGGGTCCACATGTGGGCCGCTTTGCACCGAAAAATATGCCAGAACCAAAGGTCTCTAAATTCGTCAAACTTAGTGTCAACAAGTCCAGAACGTTGATACGAACCCAACAAAACTTCCAAAATTGGATTCCGATGAGCCGATCACAAAATCGCCCGTCAAGTGGAGCCGTGGGGCCCACGATACGCGATTTTGTCAACGTTATCAGAATCGAACCAAACTTCGGTCACAGGAACAACGTATTGCTACGAGTCTGATGGCATAAGTTTCGTTTCGATCCGACGTGTGTACACAAAGTTACGATGAGATTCAGAACAGGTGGATACGAGACGTTGTCGGCGGATACGCGTTGATTCCGGTGTGCACGCACATCCAAATCAACTTCTGCAAAATCCTGCACGTCCGTATCAACGGCGTGCACGTTTCGGTGAAGACCGCATGCGACCAAGTCGTCCCATTTGATGGGGCACACTCAGTTTCAGGAAAAATGGGGTATTGGTTTTTCTGTTTTTGGATCGCGGTTTGCGATCACCACAGAACGCTACGCACCGAGCGGGTTGCACGGGCATCGAGAGGGTTACACAGTCTACGCGTCACAACTGACAGAATAAAAAACAGAGCAACGAGGAGAGAGAAAAGAGTACCTGAACTAGGCTCCACGAAATCGGGTTTTCGTGTCCGTGTGTCGATACGACACAGTGTCAGGCTGTGTCCGGGTTCTAGGGTTTCGGTTAGGGTTCTGGAGACTCGCCGGAGGAGGACTGCGCTGGCCGGGGCTGGGTCATCGGTCAGCGGGGCGGCCGGAGAGGGGCGATGCTGGGCTCGGGCTGCGACGAGGTCGTCGTGGAGGAGGTGGCTGGGGCGCTGCTCGAGGAGGCTGGCGACGCTCGTGCGGGGCGCTGAGGTGATGGTGGTGGTGCTAGTGGTGGAGATGATGGGGCGGCCGGGTCTCTGCGCGATGGCGGGTGATAGGCGGAGAGGGGGACGACGAGGTCGAAGGCGGCGGAGAGAGGCGGAGGGAAGAGCTCTGGCGGAGGCGAGGGGTTTAAATAGGAAGAAAAGGGAGGGGAAGCGGTGGCCGGCGTCGGTTACGGGAGGCGGAGCGGCTGGGGGAGCGGAGCAGCCGGCGACGACCGTTGCGGTAGCCGGAGCGGTGCCAGGGAGGTGGAACGGCGGAGGGCGGTTCAGCCGCCGGAGTGGAATCGCCAGGGTCGGGGAAAGAGGAAAGGGGTTTCGGGTTATTGGGTCGACGGGTCGGGCGGCGGATCCGGCCCGATCCGCTAAGGAATAAGGTGCGGGTCGGGGTTGACGGGTCGGGTAGACGGGTTTGACCCGGATCCGACCCGCAGGGTTCGGTTCAACTAAACCGGTCCGGTTTGGTTTATTTTGAAAATAAACCGGGTTAATTTCTGGGTTCATTTTGGTTTAATTATTTATTTGTTTTTAGGGCTTTTAAAAATGCTTCCGGGGTCCAATAAATTCCCAAAAAATTACCCTATGTCTAGTTTTTTATTTTACACCAGAAAATATTATTTCCATAATATTTTAATATTATTTAATAACATTTAAAAATTATTTGAATTTAAAATACCTTAGTTTAAAATAAAGAAAAATCCTAAAAAATTTTAGAAAATTGTGAAAAATCTATTTTAAATATTCCTAAAAAATCAAGGGGTTTACACAAAATAAGCTATTCATAGTAATAAGCAGCGGCACAACAAAGCAGAAAAGTAAAGAATACAATGGCATAAGAAAATAATGTCACTACCACATTTCCAGAATAGGAGTATTTTGTCATTTTATATTATTGTAAATATTGTGTATATTTTATTTATTTATAATGTTCATGTTATATATATTGTTACTATTATTATTATTTGTTAGTTGATTAGTCTATTTTAACTAGACTTGACATTAGTGGACCACACTAGACTTGACTTGACCTATTTAAATAGTTAGTCATGACTAGATTTATTCTATTAACCCTATTTAGACTCAAGAATAGAATATTCCTCCAATGGTTTATACGAACGTGATAGTAGAAAGTCGAAGAGAAGAACTTTACTCAGAGGTAATATGGACATGAAAAAGTTCTGATAATATCTTACTCAGAGGTAATGTGGATGTGGTAAGATATCATAGTTTTTTAGGATATCCCGCTAGGGGATCTTTGGTGGTCCTATTACCTTTTGCGCACTAGAGTACAAGTAATAAGTTCAAAACAAGCCCAGCCAGAGGTAATATGGACATGGTGGGTTTTGTGGACTTAACACCGCTGGCGTACTTAGAATTAAGTACGGGTGATAAGTTTAGATGACGACTGATGATAGTCGTAGGGAGAGGTTTGCTCAGAGGTCACATGGACATGGCAGATTTTGTGAACTTAACACCATTGTTGTATCTTGGTGAGTACGAGTGATAAGTGGAGATGACAATCGATATCAGAGGTAATATGGACGTGATGATCTATAGCCAAGACACGGGGGGTTTGCTCAGAGGTAATGTGGACATGGCAAACTCAGTTGGGGAAAAATATTAGGACGGTAGTTCGGAGGTAATATGGACGTGAACTAATGTCCAAAAAATTCACTGAGGAATGATTTGTTGAGCATGAAGATAGACCTAAGGATTGATCCGCTAGGGATATTGGTAGGACGATAGCTCAGTGATAATGTGAACATGGCTAGCGTCTAACGAGATTGGTTTTAGTGGTCAATGCGAGAGTGTTCAAGTGGCCCTGAGGAATGCTCCGCTGGGGAGATTTTGGTAGACTTATTATCCATGACGTACCTAAGACTAGGTACGAATAATAAATTGAAATGACTGATACTATCAGGGGTTATACGAATATGATAGAAGATTATTTGGAGGGATGTTTGTTTGTGGTATTAAACGAAAGAATGAAAGTGTATTTCAATGACGGGGTTTATACGAAACCCGTGCCCTTTGGTTTACAAACAAACTTGTACAATTTAATCCTATACGAGGATGTAGGAGTACAATTTATTTAATTTGGGTATAAATTGCTATAGGTGTCTGATCTGCAGTCGATCACTTTAGCCCTTGGACCACACGATGTTGAAGAAGTGCCATGGAAGACAGGTAGTAGCTTCGAAGGTTGCAGAAGAGGGTGGATGCACGATGCCAAAGTCGTCGATCCCTGCTCTTTGCCTGAGCTCCGGACTCTCTCTCTCTCTCTCTCTTTTGACCTCCGGTTCGATCTTTCTTGGAAGTTCGACCTTGTTCGATCCTCAAGTTTAAAGTTTTTTGACCTTTTTCCCCATTAATAGGGGTCTCTATTTATAGAGTTTTGGTGACATTGACCACTCCATCGGTGTAAAAACCGAGGAGTGGGAAGTACAGCACCCCTTTACACAATGGTTAAGATAACCAATGCCTGCGTATAGATGACCTTTTGAGTGAGCATGTGACGCATGTCCAACTAAGGGGACAAAACGCGTATATCTGCTGCGAAGATCACGGCGTAGAAGCCACGTAGGTAGGTATCCCTCGTGTAGAAGAGGTTGGCATAGAAGCCAAATGACTGTCACCCTGGCGTAGAAGCCAAGTAGGCATAGAAGACGAGTAGGCATAAAAGCCGAATAGGCGTAGAAGCCGAACAGGCGTAGAAGCCGAATGGTCGTAGAGACTGAGTGGGCGTAGAAGCCGAATGGTCGTAGAGACTGAGTGGGCGTAGAAGCCGAATGAGCACAGATCCTGAATGGGCGTAGAAGCCGCTGCGTACCGTGCCAGAGTGCTGATGTGGACGTCTTAGCCGGAATTACGGCTTTTAAAGATATAATCAAATCTCTTACAGAGATTTGCCACCATCTTATGCATTAAATGCGGAGGCATGTTTTGAAGGTCTGCAGCCCTTCTATGCATCCGTCGCAGAGACGTGCCTCGAGAGAAACTGTCACCGCTCTGTGCAATTAGACGTAGAGATGTGCCTCGAGCCCCATACGAAGTGCAGCTTTTGACGTGGCAGGCGGTTTGTCTACTGCGGAGCGTAAAATAGCTCATGTTTGCTTGTGTAAAACAAGGCAGCGTATCCCCTTGTACGCAAAAGAGCAGTTTATGCTGAGGGGACGTCAGTAAACGATGGTTGGGTGATATTTCAACCAAATCCTCTGTATTAAATGCAGAGATCCGCCATCATACTGTGGTGCGCGTCCCGAGGGGTCTGTCTCGTTTTCAGCCATCGTCTGGGTAGCCGTGCAGCACTTTTTGTCAGGAGTCAGAGGTCAGGTTCACTGCGTGACTTGATAGGTTCATTTCGGGAAAGACGAAGCGTTCCTCGTACGCTTTAACGCTGCTTTGAGAGCGGATGAGTTTTACGCCATGGAGGCGATGAAGAATCCTGTCTAGCTGAAGCGGCTTGGACGTACTGCACTTACGCGGATGGTCCTTTGAGCTTATACTTTACGCTATATTTAGCAAAAAAAGCTCTGTTGCACGCTTGATGGCTCTGAAGGCCTCTGTTTACGCTGTTCTGCATCAGTATGCTGCGTAGCTCCTCCCAGCATATTTTTCATGCTTCTACAAGACCCCCTTCAAAGCTTTTAAATTTCTCAAAATTTGAAACACTTTAAATGAAGCATGAACGGCCCCTCGTAACTCAAAACATTTCTGAATGGAGCGTTGAAACGGTCGATACGGACTTTATGGCGGATTTATTGGGGACCGCTTGTGATCTTTTTCTCCTATAAAAGGGCTAGGGGGGTTAACCTGTTCTCCCCACATTCCCATCACCATGCAGAGATGATCGCCGGAGTTCGTCAGGTCGACCTGAGGAAGAAGTAGATCATGTTCTTCCAGCATGTAGGGAGCCAGAAAAGACGGAGTCTTCGAGAAAGTGTCCACTGCAACGATGGATCATGGAAGGATATCTTAGCCTCCCTTGCTTGGGATAATCAGCAACTTTGTATGGCGATTCTTCCGGGAGAGAGGAAGGGTCACATGGGACCATACGGCTGGCAAGTGACGTCTTCTCCCGTTACCTCTGGTGACGAGAGGCAGACAGACCGGCTAGAGTGGCGGTGGTCTGTAGGAAAGCAGAATTACCCTGCTTTCCTTCTGTTGGAGGATGGGTCATATGCCCAGTTTTGTATCCTCCTGCCACTGATCATCTTCTTGGAAGAAGAGGAAGATCACCAATGTGAGAACCTATCAGAACTGATTCCGAGGGCGGCCTTCAGACGACGAGGGGGGATCTCCTTTGTAGACGGAGTTTCCCTCAGATGTAATCATGATAAATAGAGAAAAACCCTTGTAGATTGGATTTTCCTCATATGTAATCATGATTTTGATTTTAATAAAATCGTCTTCTTCTTCATATGATCATCTTGCCATACGTTGCTGCGAAGTCTGAATATGTGTAGCTTCGACACGTCTGATTCTTTACGCCAACTCTGATAAGAAGAGTATTAGGCCCGGTCTTTTACGCGTAGTAAACAGTCCATAGAACGCTGTTAAGCATTTTTGAACATTTAGAACTGTCCTGTTGCTAGGACTGAGGGACCGCGTAGAACTCTGAACTGCTGCTTCTGAGGAACAGAAATTTTGTTCAGACTTCGTCTTCAATAATGATCTCTCAAAACTCCCTTGGAACAGGGTCGAGGATTTGGCTTTCAAACTGAGTTGTCATCTTGATAGACGAGATATTCAGACTGGAGTCTGGATGAACCTCCAATTTTGGACCCGAGAAGAGTAATTTCTCAATGTTTGAACTCTGTATGTTTCGGGTACTTGGGATACTTTGGGGTCAAGAACGAGTATCTTCTGTGTGAACTCTTTGCAATTGACCGCTTCGGGGACTGTTCGGATATGCGAAAAGTCGTGGAGCGTGAAATCATCAGTCTGTAGCCTCTGGGCGTAAAACACCATCGAGCGTAAAATCGTAGACTTGTGGTTCCTGAGCGTGAAGTCATAGGTTCGTAGCCTCTCGAGCATAAAAGCTACCGAGCACAAAGGCATCCGGGCGTAAAACCATAGACTTATAGCTGTCGAACGTAAAGCCATAGATTCGTAGCTGTCGAGCGTAGAAAGCTCCTTTAGCGTAGAACTGTAGATCTGTAGCTCCTGAAAAGAAAATTTCTCCGAGCGTAAAGTTTGCGGATCTGTTGCTTCTAAGCGTAAACTGAGCGCCACCGAGCGTGAGATCATCGATTTGGTATCTGCTGTAGAAGCATGAAAAATACGCTGGGAGGAGCTACACAGCATACTGATGCAGAGCAGCGTAAACAGAGGCTTTCAGTGCCATCAAGCGTGCAACAGAGCTTTTTCCGCTAAAATACAGCGTGAAGTATAAGCTCAAAGGACCATCCGTGTAAGTGCAGTACGTCCAGGCCGCTCCAGCGTAAACAGGGTTCTTCATCGCCTCCATGGCGTAAAACTCATTCGCTCTGAAAGCAGCGCTAAAGCGTACGAGGAACGCTTCATCTTTTCCGAAATGAACCTGTCAAGTCACGTAGTGAACCTGACCTCTGACTCATGACAAAAAGTGCTGCACGGCTATCCAGACGACGGCTGGAAATGAGGACAGAACCCTCGGGACGCACACCACAGTATGATGGCGGATCTCTGCATTTAATGTAGAGGATTTGGTTAAAATATCACCGAACCGTCGTTTACTGACGTCCCCTCAGCGTAAACTGCTCTTTCGCGTACAAGGGAATACGCTGCCTTGTTTTACACAGGCAAACATGAGTTGTTTTGCGCTCCGCAGTAGACCAACCGCCTGCCACGTCAAAAGCTGTACTTCGTACGGGGCTCGAGGCACGTCTCCACGTCTAATTGCACAGAGCGGTGACAGTTTCTCTTAAGGCACGTCTCTGCGACGGATGCACAGAAGGGCTGCAGACCTTCAAAAATACGCCTCTGCATTTAATGCATAAGATGGTGGCAAATCTCTGCAAGAGATTTGATTATATCTTCAAAAGCCGTAATTCCGGCTAAGACGTCTACATCAGCACTCTGGCAAGGTACGCAGCGGCTTCTACGCCCATTCAGGATCTGTGCTCACTCGGCTTCTACGCCCACTCAGTCTCTACGACCATTCGGCTTCAAACGTCCACTCGGGTTCTACGCCCACTCAGTCTCTATGATCATTCGGCTTCAAACGCCCACTCGGCCTCTACGACTATTCGGCTTCTACGCCTGTTCGGCTTCTATGCCTATTCGGCTTCTATGCCTACTTGGCTTCTACGCCAGGGTGACAGTCATTTGGCTTCTACGCCAACCTCTTCTACACAAGGGATACCTACCTACGTGGCTTCTACGCCGTGATCTTCGCAGCAGATATACGCATTTTGTCCCCTTAGTTGGACACGCGTCACATGCTCACTCAAAAGGTCATCTATACGCAGGCATTGGTTATTTTAACCGTTGTGTAAAAGGGTGCTGTACTTTTCACTCCTCGGTTTTTACACCGACAGAGTGGTTACTGTCACCAAAACTCTATAAATAGAGACCCCTATCAATGGAGAACAAGGTCGAAAAACTTCAAACTTGAAGATCGAACAAGGGTCGAAAAAACTTCAAACTTGAAGGTCGAACAGGGTCGAAACTTTAAAAGAAGGATCGAACCGGAGGTCAAGAGAGAGAGTCCGGAGCTCAGGCAAAGAGCAGGGATCGACGACTTTGGCATCGTGCATCAACCCTCTTCTGCAACCTTCGAAGCTGTTACCTGTCTTCCACGGCACTTCTTCAACCTCGTGTGGTCCAAGGGCTAAAGTGATCGACTGCAGATCAGACACCTATAGCAATTTATACCCAGATTAAATAAATTATACTCCCACATCCTCGTATAGGATTAAATTGTACAAGTTTGTTTGTAAACCAAAGGGCGCGGGTTTCGTATAAACCCCGTCGTTGAAATACACTTTCATTCTTTCGTTTAATACCACAAACATCTGCTGAGCTTAAATTCGTAGGTTTGTTGCCTCTCGAGCGTAAAAGCTACCGAGCACAAAGGCATCCGGGCGAAAAACCATAGACTTATAGCTTACGAGCGTAAAACCGTAGATCTGTTGCTGTCGAGCGTAGAAAGCTCCTTTAGCGTAGAAACCGCCGAACTGCTTTGCGCGAAGAATTTTTTGAATTCGCTGACTGTCCGTCTTTCGAGAGTAGTGGGCTGACGTGGCATCCAATCATAACCAACTATTAATTGCGAGATTTGGTTAGGGTCTCGAGGAGTTCGTCCGAGGATTCGAGGAGTCGACTCGAACTCTATATATATCCCAAGCCTTTGAGAGAAAAACTTTTTATCCGTCTTCTGCGAAAGAAAGCTTTCGACTGTTCGAGTTTTTATTTGTTCCTTCTCCGAGCACTTCGAGTCTTCAGAAATGGCGCCGAAACAAACCCCCTCCACTAAGGAAAAGAGCATAGGTTCTTCTTCTCCTTCTCCTGCCCCAGCGAGAGAGTCTTCGGTCGGGCAAGGTGAACTTTCTTCTGAGTGAAGTATCCCGCCGACGAGCAGCGCACCCGGTCTTAGAGGTAGAGCCTTTGGGGTGACAAAAACGACAAAAAATCCTTCGCATACGTTGAACGTGACCGCGCTAGGTCGTCTTCTGTGCTGATAGCCTCTTTGAGGAAGATGATGCACGGAGGCATTTTCATCTTTTACGCCCATATTTCTAATGTGCCAGCGTAAAAACTCTATATTTTCGTAGTTCCGAGCGTAAAAGCTCTGGCTACCGAAAATTGGCGTATATCATAAAATTTGAGTTTTACGCTTGTGGAGGGGACTTCCGACGTAAAATAACCAAATTTGTACAATCCTGGCGTAGAGCACAGACTGTCATTTCTTTGGTCTGTATGTTTGTGCAAGATTTGTAATGACATATTTTCTTTACACTTTTGCAGTTGATTTGGGTGAGTCTCCACTGACCGAGGTGATGGGTTCCGCTGCCGGGATGCTGCACTCGAACTATCTGGAGGATCTGTCCCACGTGGCATTTCCCATCTCCGGACCCCAGTATCCTGAGGGAAGGGGATTTTTGATATCGGCTCAGGGCGAGCGGACGCTGCTGAATATGATCAACGGAGAGCCCCTGACCTACGTCGACGGGGAGCAGTACATAAAGCCGGCTTTCCTCTTTGGGGACATGATTGACAAACAGTCCCAAACGAAGCCCAAGAGGAAACCCTGGGTTTTTCCTGCCGGGAATTTGGTCTTGTATCTGCCAACGATACCGAGGGATTATCCTATCTCGGCTTTCTTCCATGCGACGCATCGCAGGAGGATATCGTGGACGCTGACTCCCGATCTTCACGGTAAGCCGGGGAAGATATTTTATCTGAAAGGGGCTGACCAGGGGTCGTTTGTCAGCCGCCCTTCCGGTGTTGTGACGTTGTTCAGGGGACTGTGCCCGGGCAGTATCCCGAATGAAGACAGCTCAGTGATCCAGCCGGTCGAATTGCTGACCTTCTGCAACGACTTCATGGGTCGAGGTGGGGTATATCCCAAGGAGAATCCTCGGTGCAATGGGTGGATCACCCCAACAAACCTCCGATGGACTTGCCTAGTTAACTGGGCCTTGAAGCACTTTCGGAGAGAGCTGGAGGGCATTGGACTGTATGCCGCTGTGAGTGCGACGAGTGTTGGGTTGCCTCCCAACCCTAATTTGTTCTTGGCACTGATGGAGCGATACATTTCGCTTACTGGGACCTTCGCCACTCCACTGGGGGAGCTGGGATTGGCCCTCCATGAGATGGCAGTTGTCTCGAGACTGCCGATGGGGGATACCCCATATGAAGAGTATGTTCCCACCAACCGGGAGTTGGAAGACTTGGACGCTCGGGTGACGGAAGTATATCAGGAGCTGATGTGTCAATACTTCGCGTGCACCGCTTTTTATAACGAGCCTTCTGATTTGGCTCACACCACCAAGTGGATGTCCTACCTCTTCTTCCACCGAGCCAGGGCCGCCAAGTCGGAGAAAGCCTCGGGGGGCAAGAATGAGCCCGTGAACTGTTTGGGCGCGCTTAGTGCCCAGGTCGTTGAGGATCTTATGGAGGAGGCTAAAGCTCCAGATCAGATTCTCGTTGAGGGGGTAGGAAAGTACCCTGAAGGCACTAAGGCCTATAGTTACTTGAGGCGCTGCCGCAGGCCTCTGTCTAAGGAAATCCAGCTGGCCGGTTTTCTTTCGATATGGCTGCGTCGAGTAGTAGTGCCCGATACTGCGTCCGCGGACCGCATTCACCGGAATATCCTGTGGCCGGCAGTGCGCCTGGTGTTCGGGGCAAGATTGGGCTTGCTTCCTGCCATGGTGTGCCGTATACAGGCTGGCCTGAGAGCCATGACTGATGGGTTGCTCGTCGATGAAGCTCGGCGTGAGAGTTTTCCCCGGGTGGAATTACCATACCTGTACTTGATGGGATGGTTAATTCTCCACAACCCCCGGGTGATGTCTCCCGGCTCTGGTAGCCGCTCGGGGGGTAATTTCTTGCTGAACTATAAGGACTCTCCCTGGAATGTGAACACAACTTTGGACTGTCGGCTGGTGTTGAACCTCAGTCACTGCTGGAAGCTCCTCTGTACTCCCCCTCCTGTACATCGCAATCAATCGGGGATGAGGCTTGAGGATTCAGGTGGAGAGAAGACCGATCTTTCTCCGGAAGCTTTTAATTGGTTGGTCTGCATTAGACCCTCCCATCTGCTGTACAGGAGCGAAGATCATTGCTTCTTCAAGCCCTACTTGCCTAGTCGGTTCGCCCGGCAGTTTGGGTACGATCAGTTGCACGTGGGCAATGCCGTCACCAGCTTCAGGTCCAGGGGCGGACTCATTGATGGAGCCAAAGGGTGGCGATATTTTATCATGGGTTGCACGGAAGCAATCTTCATTGTGCCGATCGTTACAACCTCCACGGAGCTCCGCATCCTCCATTCTTACGCCCAGTTCTATGTGGCGATTAACACCTTCCATCACAATTTTGACATGCGTGGAAGCTTCAGGGTGCCTCCTCCCCAGCCTGGGGGAAGAGTTGAAGTCCCCTCGGTTTCTTCTGATGAGGGTGAGGATTCTGGCACTCCGGATGAGCCTCTGGTGTCGGTGCCGAGGTGTGAAGTGCCTCCGCCTGCGAGGGCTTTGGTAGTCTCTTCTGGGAAGCGACGGGCTTCTGCTCTGAAGGAAGCTTCTCTTCGTAAGAGGAGGAAGGAGACGGTTGCTCGTCCTCTCCGCATTCTTGGTATTGAGGTTCTTGGGAGTGAGCCTGCATCTCCCCATATCAGGGATGATTCTTTGGCTGGAGGTTGCTCGCCTTTTAGAGAGGGACCTTCTACAGTTCCGGCCGGCGACGCCGAAGAATCTTCGCTAGAGGTCGCTGTCGTTGCTACTGCTCCAGGTAGTGGGACGAGATTGCCTGTGTGGCCGCGGCAGATGGGAGAATCTTTCCCTAAACCAGCAACGGATAAAACTCCCGCTGTGTCAGCGAGAACGCCTAGCGAGATTCCAGTTGATGAACCTCGACTGCGTCTTGGTGAAGGCTTGGCAGAACTCCGGGCGATGTCGGTCGGCCCACCTCCTTCTCCAGGTATGATAGTTCGCATTGCGTCTTTAAGGCATGGTTTAGCTACATCGGCTGCAGATGAGCCATATATACCGTTGGCTCCGGATAAATATCGTCTTTATGTCTCCCTTTAGAAAGATTACCATCATATTGATATCAACTTTCTGGTCCTTTTCTCAGGGGATGGCGTCCACGGGGAGTACAGCGTTGAAGCACCTTCTGGCTCTGATCCAGCTCCTGGCGACGATACGGAGGCTTTCGACTTTGAGGAGGAAATACCTTCGGGGGCCAGTTCGCCTGGAGTGGTTTCGTCACCTCGAGAGGAGGACGAGCCCGTCATCGTGACCTCGCCTCTCACTAGTATGCCGATGACTTCGACCGTCGTCGTTGCACCTCCTTCGGTCGCACCACCCGTCGAGGCGACGGCTGTGGCCACCTCGTCTGCAGTCATTCCTGGCAGGGGACTTGCTGATATTGCGGCCACTTCTGGCGTTCAATCGGATCTAGTCGTGCTGACCGAGCAACATACCAGCCTCTTTTACACCGGTTTGAAAATGATGATATCAATGGTGTTGGCGAAGAGTCTAGATTTCGAGCGCCTGAAGAAGACTTCTCAGTTTTCGATCGGGGCTGTCAGGGAGTTCGACGATCCTGGGGTAGCTGACGCCCTGGAGGCGGTGGTTAATGGTTTAGAGCAACCCATTAACGAATACTTGTAGCTGACTCGGGGCAGCTTTGATGCTGAGGTCTAGGCCAGATACGACCTCATGACTGCGCGACTTTCTACACAGCTGGAAAGCCTAGACAACTCCATCAAAACACATAAGCTGGAGATGGATAAAAGAAAAGCTGTCATGGAAGAGGCTCTCGCTCTTGAGACGAAGCTCCGATCCGAGCACGAAGGGAACACAGCGAGGGCCCGCAAGCTGAAGAAAAAACTTGCTCTGGCAGAGGAGTGGGCTTCTCAGTCGTTGGCAGGTCTAGATGTAGCGACTGGTCGACTGAGCGCAATGCGACAGGATTTGGAGCGTGCAGAAGCCGCCCGTGCGGGCTCTCTTCGGGCAAGGGCTGAGCTGACCCTTACGAACAATCCCGAGGCACGGCTGGAGCGGGCTCGCACCGATGCCTTGGTTTTCAGGGATGAGAGGATAGCTACACTGGCGCGGCTGATTCGCGATCTGACCGCTCCCCCGCAATGATGTACCCCTTCTTCTTTTTGCTTCCCCGATGTAATTCTGCTCTTATCGGGAATAAATAAAAGCGACTCTTTTCTGACTTTTGCGGACCCATCATTTCGGAATGTAAATGACAGTTTTTTTTTGTTTTTTAGGCGAGAGTGATATCAGAGGTAGTATGAACATGATAGACTCTCGACAAACTTTTTAGCAGGATATATCTATTCAGAGGTCATACAGACATGATAGGATATGATCCAACTAGTTTCGTCTTGGGGAGTAGTTTTGTCAGAATTGAGATCCTCGCTATATTCCACTCGAGCAGGGGAGATTAAGCATAGTACCTTTTTAGGAATTTGCCGTTGATAGGAGCCATTAACAGGTCTCCATTAGGCTGGACTATCCTGTAGGTTCCGTTTGAGAACGTTGTCTCGATCACATAAGGGCCTTCCCACTTGGGCTGGAATTTGCCTTTACTTCTGTGAGTAAGAATCATCGGCCTTCTTACGGCTAGAACTAGCTCACCGACTTTGAACACTCTTTCCTTTACTTTATGATTGAAAGCTCTGGAAATGTGTGCTTGGTAGAGCGCGATGCGCTGCTGAGCTTGGAGGCGTTTCTCGTCTAATCCTTCTAGCTCTTGGAGCCTTAACAGGTCATTCTTTTCTCGAGTCAGCTCATTAGTCACGGCTATCCTGAGTGACGGGATCTGGATTTCAATGGGGAGAACTGCTTTGCTCCCGTAGACCAGCGAGAATGGGGTGCAACCTGTTGTTGTTCGTACCGTTGTGCGGTATGCCCAGAGACATTCGCCCAGCTTTCTCATTCCAATATCTCTTGTTTGAAGAGACGAATTTCTTCAAGAGTTTGATAATGGTTTTGTTGAAAGCTTCCGCCAAACCATTAGCAGCTGGATAATATGCCGTAGAGGCAATATTGTGTATCCGATTTTTATCGCAAAATCGATAAAATGCTTGGCTGATCGTGAATTATCCTCCGGGGTACCCCAAAGCGATAAATGACGTAATGCTTGATGAAGCTGATCATATTAGACGCCTTTACCTCAGCAAGAGGGATCGCCTCTGCCCATTTGGAGAAGTAATCCGTGATGGCCAGTATGAACCGGTGACCCCTGGAAGAAGATGGGTGAATAGGACCGATGATATCCATACCCCATGCTTCGAAATGCCAGGATACGACCGTAGGATGTAGATGTTCAGACGGTTGATGTATAAAGTCTGTATGAACCTGACAGGCTCTGCATTATCTTGCATACCGTATTGCATCTGCGATCATAGTAGGCCAGTAATAGCCCATTCTCCTTATGCGATCCTGTGGCTTAGGACCGGGTTGATGCGCTCCGCATACGCCGTCGTGAGCTTCCCGGATAATCTGTTGTGATTCATCTTCAGATAGACATCTCAATAGCAGTCCGTCGTAGGTCCGGCGATATAGGCATTGTGAAGATGCATCGTAGTAGAAGCGTAATGATCGTCTTTTGACGGATACTGCTTCTTTGGGGTCTTCCGGCAAGATTCCGTATGCGACAAAATCTATGAAGGGACTTCTCCAGTCTCTTCTAGGGGGATCTGTGTTCACAGCGTAGCTGCGTTCTATGTGAAAGTTGTTCTTCACACAGAATAAATCTCTGTTAAGAAGGATTACCGAATCCTGCCTTCTTATAGGAGTGGCTAAATCTGCAGCTAGACTGGCTAGGGCATCAGCTTCCAGATTCTGAGATCGAGGTACATGCTCTAGGAAGAACCCTTTGAATGTCATGGCTATCTCGACCGTTGCTTGGTGATAGGGGATAAGGTCTGGATTTCGGACTTCATATATCCCTCTGACTTGATTGACGATAAGCAGAGAATCACCGAAAGCTTCCAGGGACTCGACCCTCAGCTCTTTGGCGACTTGGAGCCCGATTAGCAGAGCGTTGTACTTTGCCACATTATTGGAGCAGGGCTCGCTAAGAGAATATGCTCGGTAGATGACGAGCTGATCAGGAGTGACCAGGACGACTTCTACTCCTGAAACGACGTTTCCCCTAGGACCGGTTCTGGAGGCACCATCGAAGAAGAGTTGCCATGCGTCACTTTCCATTGCGGAATTACATTCTGCAACTTCGTCTGGAATGTCCTCGTATAATTTAGAGGCCTCCAGGATCGGATGAGCAGCTAGGAAGTCAGCCAGCGCTTAGCCCTTGATGGACTTCTGCGGTACGTATACCATGTCTTATGGTGTTAATAGCATCGCCCAAGTCGCGAGTCGGGAATTAAGAGCACTGGGCTTGCTCATCAGTACTCGAAGAGGGTTGATCCTGGAGATAATATGAATAGTCTGGCCGGCGACATAGTGCTGCGTCTTCTGGATAGCGAACATCAAAGCCAAGCATTCTTTCTCCACTAGGTTGTACCGGTGTTCGGCTCCGACCATCATCCTGCTGAGGTAGTTGATAGCCTGTTCATGACCCATGTCGTTCTTCTGTGCGAGAAGAGCTCCTAGCGAATGATCCATCGCTCGAACGTACAGCAAGAATGGTCTTCCCATGACGGGAGGCACCAGAACTGGCGGACTGGTGAGGTACCGCTTGATATCTCCAAACGCTTGCTGACAGGCTTCGTCCCATATGAAGGATACACCTTTCTTCATGAGATGAGAACATGGCTGACATCTCCCCGAGAGGTTGGATATGAATCGCCGGATATAAGCCAGACGGCCTTGAAATCCCCAGAGTTCCCTCAGATTATGGGGCGGTCGCATTTCTACGATTGCCTGGACTTTGTCAGGGTCTACCTGGATGCCTTTGGCGGTGATGACAAATCCCAGGAACTTGCCACTGGATACACCCAGAAAGGACTTCGTAGGGTTCATCTTGAGTTGATGTTGGCGCATTAACTCGAATACCGTCCTCAAGTCTTGAAAGTGATCGTCTTTGAGGCGACTCTTGACGGCTATGTCGTCCACGTAATGTTCCACTGTTTTGCGTAAATACTCATGGAATATATTACTCATAGCCCGTTGGTATGTAGCCCCGGCGTTCTTCAATCCGAAGGGCATGACCGTATAACAATATACCCCCAATGGTGTCCGGAAGGCAGTGTGCTTCTCGTCTTCAGGATGCATCTTGATCTGATTGTATCCTGAGAATCCGTCCATGAAAGACATGCGTTCAAAGTCGCAGGTGTTGTCGATCATGATGTCCGTGATGGGAAGAGGGAACTCATCTTTGGGGCAGGCCGCATTCAGATCTCGGTAATCGATGCAGATACGTACCTTCCTATTTTTCTTCATGACTGGGACAACGTTGGCAACCCAGTCGGTATGTTGTTCTTCCCGGATGAAACTACAGGCTATCAACTTCTTGACTTCAGCTTCAATGGCGTCTATCATATCCGGACGGAACCGACGTTGGTGCTGCTTCACAGGCTTTGAGTCGGTCAATATGTTGAGTTTGTGAGTAGCCACCTTCGGGTCTAGGCCCGGCATGTCCTCATAATCCCATGCAAAGACATCGACGTATTCCTTTATCAGCTGTATAATTTCTTTCCTTTCAGCTGGGGGAAGATTTTTACTGATAAATATCGGCTTTGGCGAAAGTTCACCCCCAATATCGATTTGGATAACTTCGTCTTTGGTGGGAGGTTCTCTTTGCTCGAAGCAGAATTTCCACTGCGTATCCATTTGTTGAGCCCAATAGTCATTCTCGAATGGCTCAGAATCCTGTTCATCTGCTTCTGAGGGATTTGTCACCACCATATTTACTGATAGTGTTTGTTCGAGAGCATCAGGTGAGTCAGAGGGTGACGAGCCGTTCTGAGAAAAGGGAAAGATGTCCTCATCTGACTTGGAAGTCGTAAGGGAGGTGGCATACCCTAACCCGAAACGAGTTTGTCGATAGCGGGGGTTGCCGCGCGGCGGCGTTCGTCTGCCTCTTCCGTAGTTGAGGCCTGGCTTCCGCTTCAAGTCGTAGCCCATGTTTTGCATGATCTTCAGCCCTTGCGGGCTGTATCGATGAACTTACATTTTTCTAGCATCGTCATCGAAAGGATCTTCCTGGAGAGTCAGTTGATTGTGCGTGCGATCGAAGAATATTGGACGCTGACTGCTGCAGGTAGGCGGGACAATAAAGATGGAATCCTCATGTGGACCATACGTTGTGATGACGTTAGATGATAACGCTACTTCCCAGACATACGGACGGTAGGAGTTTATAGCTTCCAAGAATTTTTGTGCTATGGGTTCTACCTCATCACGGGGAGTGGATTCCTGTTTTGGATTTTGAGCGTCAATATACTGGAAAAGAGGATGTTTATTATCATCTGGAACTCCGTTCCTGGTTGTATTTACATCAGTCGGCTGCCTGTTGCGTCGAAGGTTGATGACCAAGGGTGGAGGCTTCCGGTTCAAAGTGATCACCAGAGGATCACTCCCTTCTTCTGACCTGGTCTTGTTCAGGTGGATAGCCATAGGCTTTATGGCTTTTGGACGAGTGGTTCGTCCTTTCACTCTGATTGACAGCGGTAGTGTGGCAGAGGGTTTTTTTGGCTCCCGGTGGGATTCCTTCTCTGCCTCGCCTGACACTTCTTCCGTGTGGTCTTGGGAGTACAACACGGCATTGGAATAGTAGGATTCTATTCCTTTGAACGAGTTTAGGTCAGCCACCTCTGTTTGTACTGTTCCTTGTGCGTCTACATATTTAAGGCATTGATGTAGGGTTGAAGGAACGATGTTGTGGTCGTGAATCCACGGTTTTCCCAGCAAAATATTATAGGACACCTCTGAATCGATGATGTAACATGTAGCCACCGATCTAAGGTTGCCGATCTGGATCCTCAGGCAAATTTTCCCCAACGGCTTACTTCTTCCGGCGTTGAAACCCACGATTGTAGTGGTGGTGTAAGCCAATTCGCTGGTAGGATGATGCTGATCGACGATCCCGGATCTATGTGAATTCGGTCGACCTCCATGGAATCGACGTATCCGGTGTAATAGAGGGGCCTGTCATGTCTGTTATGTTTTAACAGCATGTCGTTTTGAGTGAAAGTGATATTCGGGACCACCTCCATCACACTGTGGCATTGAGGACACGCCACTGGTTCTTCGTCGGGGGACTTGAGCTGGGTCAAGTATGCCTCCGCCTGCATCAGCGCTTCACTCAGGGCTAGACGAGTGTCTTGGGAGAGCCTGAGTAGCTCGAAGATGGACAACCTGGCTAGCGTATTGGCTAGTTGGGCCAGGATGTCAAAGTTGTATGGCTTCTCTAAACCTTTGCTTGGAATGTTTTTCACAGGTTTATCAAAGCGCACTTCTTTTTGCTTCCCCTTCTCCGCCGGAGTTGGTTTCGAAGGACTGATATCTGGTAAGATGGGACCTTGCTCTGAAGGTTTGGCCGCTGGAGCGTCCGCCGGTGCACCTTCCTGACTTGCTCCGTAGTCGTTGAGGTAGGCCTTCCCTGAACGGGTTGCAGCAAATGCCTCGTCTTCGTCTGATGCCGAAGAAATCGCGACCATATGGCATGGCCTGCATTTGGAGCTCTTTTTGGATGTAGGCTTAGTAGCCTTAGTTTCTTCCTCGAACTCCGATACCAAATCTGGATGAACCCACATAATCTCGCCTTGCCGGGTAGTCAGGGGTACCAGGTCGTGATTTTGATCCCTAGCTGGAGGGAGATTGACGATGTTCATCGTTGTCCGGGAGATAGGTGCAACACCATCCGGGACCTCTTGGGGAGGCAGATTGCCAAACTGCAGAGAGATCATATTGGTCGTGACCGTCTTCTCGGTGTTGTGCAGAGTGATGGCTTTAGCATCGATTAACCCCTGGATCTTCCTTTTCAGTATGTAACACGCCTTTGTCGGGTGGTGTACGTATCTGTGGAAGATGCAGTATTTGGGGTCGTTAGTATTGCCGACTTCCTGGGGCTGCCTCAGCTCCGGAAGGGTGATCTTGCCACTTTTGACGAGACACTCGAATATACTTGGAATATCGTCGTCGTCGAAATAGTAGACTTCGAAGGGCCTGGAAGTCCCGGGTCTCGTTTGCGTGGTTGCCGCAATCTTTGGTCTGGCCATATTGATTGCCAGGGCTTCTTTCCCTTTGGGACCACGAGGATGGTCGCTGCTAGGGGATGACCTCTTGCCTCTATCAGAGGCGGAGATCATGATGCCATTGTCGTGCGCCTTGCGACTGTTGTCTTCGGCAGCTACTGCCGAGATGATGAACGAGGGCCAATCATGGAACTGATACGGTCCTGTGAACACCGAGACCACGGGAAGGAGGTTTTTCCTGCAAATATCTACCAATGCAGAGTCTGGAACTCCTGGAGGCATCTGTAAGGTGGCCTGACGAAAACATTCGATGAAGATGCGAACGTCCTCCTTTTCCTTCTGCTTGACTTCGATGAGAGAGGACATAGACATGTCCATTCCTCCCTCGTAGAATCGCGTGAAGAATAAAGCTCTGAAGTCCTCGAAGGAAGTAATGCAGTTGTCCGCCAAGCTATGGTACCACTGATAGGCTACTCCTGAGAGACAGCCTTTGAACACCCGAGTGAGGAGGGCGTCGTTCCCTTGTAGCAACACCGTCATCATACTGAAATAGTTCATGTACTGACTTGGTGATGTTTTTCCCTCGAACAGGGCCATAGTCTGAGGTTTGTACCTCGGCGGGAAAGGGATCTCCTCCCAGATAGCTGGGTAGGGCTGGTTGATTCCCAGTTTCTTGAGCTGATCTTTGTGCTTCAAGGCATCGAACTGGGCTTTCAACTCCCGTACTGCCTGTATCGGATTTTCAGTCGAAAGCGGAGCTACGGAGTAGTGCGGAGTTGGTTGTATCGTAACTCCAGCGGGAGGTAAGGCATTCTCTGAGTGAGGAAGCGGATGAACTGCTGACTCTTGATCTAGAGCAGGCTCTTGGCTTGGGTTGGATGGTGGTAAATCCATCCCCACACGTATCTGAGTTGGCGGGACCGATGCTTGAGCTATGGCAGTTGCGTGCTGATTGAGCATCATCTGGTGCATGTTCTCCATCATGGATTGCATTTGTTTCAGAGATGTCTCCAGTATAGTGATGCATTGTTCCGCATTCCCTGACGGCGAAGCTTCCTCGCATTCATCTTCAACGGCATAAACTCCCATTTCCCTGGGTGTCATTGAAGGATTAGTATAGGTCGCTGTAGAAGTCGACTCCACACTTTCTGCTTCTGATTCGAGGGCTTGGCGACCCCCAGCGTCGGAATCAGAAGAGGACGAAGCTGGTTGTCGTGACCTCGCGCGAGTGTTTTGGAATACCCCGGCTTCAGCGTTCCTAAGGAGCTCACTGAACCTCCTTCGGCTCGGAGGCCTGGAGGGATGACGTCTTGAGCTCGACCCTCCTCTACGTATGTGTGAAGCCATGTTCACAGATGCATGCACGGGTTCCTCTTCTTGGAAAGACAGAGAGTAGCTCAACCGGTCGAAAACTGATCGTTTTGCTTTGGAACAACAGCAATTAATCACAACCTTATGACTATTACAATAGTGCTCGCTAGGAGGCGTAATAGACATGTTGGAAGGTCCCCTCTCTTTACGCTTCTGGATTAGATATTTGCGCAGGTCAGGAGGGGTTGCCGAAGAAGAAGACGAAGGCTTGTTTCTTCTGTTCCCATCAGCGGGCATGCGGAGGTTGGGCACCATGGTTTTTCCTGTGCCACCTGTGTACAACAGATTGGCCATCTGGGTGGCGGATAATCCCCTGCGGGGGTGTCTTCCCACAACCTGAGCTTGTTTTACGCCGAGGGACTTTGCCTAGCGTAATTTGAAGATTTGCTCAGACTGGCGAAAATCAGGAGAGGCCCTCAGTCGGCCATCGGCTTCTCGCATAATCTGGAGGGTAGGCAGACCGTTTCCTTGCTGGCGTAAAGGCCGAGAAGTTGAGTACTCCGCCGCTTGCTATCCCTTGCGGAGATCACAACGCTCATCTAGTTCACCGTAGAGGTCAGATGTTGTCTTGCGCGTGGAGCGTGATCTGTACCGCCGATTTGGCGTTGAGGCACCATTAGAAGTTTTGTCTGTACCGCGCAGAGCGGGAGACTGATTTCTACGCGTGGAGCGTAGTGGATGCTTCTGGTTTAGCGCTGAGGCTTTGCCCGAAGTTTCGTCTGTACTGCGTGTAGCAGGAGACTGATTTCTACGCGTAAAGCGCAGTGGATTCTTCTGGGTTAGCGCTGAGACTTTGCCCGAAGTTTCGTCTGTACCGCGCATAGCGGGAGACTGAATTTTACGTGCGGGGCATGGAGGGAGCGATTCTACAACCTCATTAGTCGGAGAGATCGGAGAGTCCACAGGAATGGCGAAGGATGTCTTGGGCATCCACACCTTGCGCAACTTCCTGTTGTCTTGGACGGAGAGAGGGTGAGAGCTACCCCCGGTTTGAAGCATGTCTTCGTAGGCAGACTGGTCGAAATGAACGACCAGTATCTTCTTCACGGTTCCTACAGATACCGCATCGTGTTGAGCAATTACTTTCTCATCAAAAGAGAAAGACATCCCCAGTAGAGTCGCCATCTTGTTTGTGGTATTAAACGAAAGAATGAAAGTATATTTCAATGACGGGGTTTATACGAAACTCGCGCCCTTTGGTTTACAAACAAACTTGTACAATTTAATCCTATACGAGGATGTGGGAGTACAATTTATTTAATCTGGATATAAATTGCTATAGGTGTCTGATCTGCAGTCGATCACTTTAGCCCTTGGACCACACGATGTTGAAGAAGTGCCATGGAAGACAGGTAGTAGCTTCGAAGGTTGCAGAAGAGGGTGGATGCACGATGCCAAAGTCGTCGATCCCTGCTCTTTGCCTGAGCTCCGGACTCTCTCTCTCTCTTTTGACCTCCGGTTCGATCTTTCTTGGAAGTTCGACCTTGTTCGATCCTCAAGTTTGAAGTTTTTTGACCTTTTTCACCATTGATAGGGGTCTCTATTTATAGAGTTTTGGTGACAGTGACCACTCCGTCGGTGTAAAAACTGAGGAGTGGGAAGTACAGCACCCCTTTACACAACGGTTAAGATAACCAATGCCTGCGTATAGATGACCTTTTGAGTGAGCATGTGACGCGTGTCCAACTAAGGGGACAAAATACGTATATCTGCTGCGAAGATCACGGCGTAGAAGCCACGTAGGTAGGTATCCCTCGTGTAGAAGAGGTTGGCGTAGAAGCCAAATGACTGTCACCCTGGCGTAGAAGCCAAGTAGGCGTAGAAGCTAAGTAGGCATAGAAGTCGAGTAGACATAGAAGCCGAATAGGCGTAGAAGCCGAACAGGCGTAGAAGCCGAATGGTCGTAGAGACTGAGTGGGCGTAAAAGCCGAATGAGCACAGATCCTGAATGGGCGTAGAAGCCGCTGCGTACCGTGCCAGAGTGCTTATGTGGACGTCTTAGCCGGAATTACGGCTTTTGAAGATATAATCAAATCTCTTGCAGAGATTTGCCACCATCTTATGCATTAAATGCGGAGGCGTATTTTGAAGGTCTGCAGCCCTTCTGTGCATCCGTCGCAGAGACGTGCCTCGAGAGAAACTATCACCACTTTGTACAATTAGACGTAGAGACGTGCCTCGAGCCCCGTACGAAGTACAGCTTTTGACGTGGCAGGCGGTTTGTTTACTGCGGAGCGTAAAACAGCTCATGTTTGCCTGTGTAAAAGAAGACAGCGTATCCCCTTGTACGTGAAAGAGCAGTTTATGCTGAGGGGACGTCAGTAAACGACGGTTCGGTGATATTTTAACCAAATCCTCTGTATTAAATGTAGAGATCCGCCATCATACTGTGGTGCGCGTCCCGAGGGGTCTATCCTCGTTTCCAGCCGTCGTCTGGGTAGCCGTGCAGCACTTTTTGTCAGGAGTCAGAGGTCAGGTTCACTGTGTGACTTGACAGGTTTATTTCGGAGAAGACGAAGCGTTCCTCGTACGCTTTAACGCTACTTTGAGAGCGGATGAGGTTTACGCCATGGAGGCGATGAAGAACCCTGTCTACGCTGAAGCGGCTTGGACGTACTGCACTTACGCGGATGGTCCTTTGAGCTTATACTTTACGCTATGTTTAGCGAAAAAAGCTCTGTTGCACGCTTGATGGCTTTGAAGGCCTCTGTTTACGCTGCTCTGCATCAGTATGCTGCGTAGCTCCTCCCAGCGTATTTTTCATGCTTCTACAATGTTTGCTCAGAGGTAATATGGACATGGCAAACTCTTGAGTTATGGACTTATTACCCATGGCGTACCTTAAGTACGGATAATAAGCTGAAACGACTAGCACTATCAGGGGTTATGCGAACATGATAGTAGAAAGTCAAAGAGCAAAACTTTACTCAGAGGTAATATGGACATGGAAAAGTTCTGAAAATATCTTACTCAGAGGTAATGTGGACGTGGTAAGATATGACTTTGTGGGGATAAAGAAAAACAGGACAGAGGCGACCGTTCTCTTGCAATGATAGATTCACTTTGCTAGAAAAAGTTGAGAGACGTAGTTCAGAGGTAGTATGGACGTGAACTATTCGATATTCACACCGAGAGGTTAGATATGATCCCTATATTTTTGATAGAAGGAAAAGGAAACAAGTTAGAGGTAATATGGACGTGGTTATTTTCTTTGGATTGAGGACATCCTGCTGGAGGATCTTTGTTGGACTTATTACTTCTTGCACACGAGAGTGCAAGTAATAAGTTTGAAATAGGTTTTGCCAGATGTGGCAAATTTGATGGACTTAATACCGTTGGTGCACTTAAATTTAAGTACATGTGATAAGTTTAGACGACGATCAATATCAGAGGTACTGTGGACGTGATAATCGATAGCCAAATTCGGACGGTTTGCTCAGAGGTGCGAAGGACATGGCAAACCATACTGGGGAGGAGGTAAGAATGATAACTCAGAGGTGACGTAGACGTGAGCTGATCAATAGCCATACCGAGAGGTTAGGTACGATCATGAGGATATCCTACTGGAGGATTCTTGGTGGATTTATTACTTCTTGCGTGCGAGAGTGCAAGTAATAAGTTTGAAATATGCCTTGCCAGAGGTGGCAAGTTTGGTGGACTTAACACCATTGGCGTACTTAAATTTAAGTACAGGTGATAAGTTTAGACGACGATCAATATCAGAGGTACTGTGGGCGTGATGATCGATAACCAACCCAAAAGGTTTACTCAGAGGTACGAAGGACATGGCAAAATTTTATGAACTTAATACCACTGACGTACTTAGAATTAAGTACGGGTGCTAAGTTGAGATGACAACCGATATCAGAGATAATATGGACATGATAATCGATAGCCGAACCTGGAAGGTTTGCTCAGAGGTAATATGAACATGGCAAACTTTTGTGAACTTAACACCACTGGCGTACTTAGAATTAAGTAAGGGTGCTAAGTTGAGATGACAACCGATATCAGAGGTAATATGGATATGATAATCGATAGCCGAACCTGGAAGGTTTGCTCATAGGTCACTTGGACATGGCAAACTCAGCCGAAAAAAAAATATTTGGACAACAGTTCAGAGGTAATATGGACGTGAACCCATGTCCGAAAAAAAATTCACTGAAGAGTGGTTTGATAAGTATGGTCTATCCGAAAATGAGGATAGACTTGATGGTTGCTCTGCTGGGGAGACTTTAGGGACTCATCATCCGGTACTTCTTGAGGGGAAAAATTGCCAAATTGGAGTAAGATCATATTTGCAGTGACCGTCTTCTCGTTATTATGCAAAGTAATGACTTTGGCGTCGATCAACTCCTGGATTTTTCTTTTTAGTACATAGCATGCCTTTGTGGGGTGATGGATGTACCGATGAAAGAGACAATATTTTGGGTCATCGACCTTGTCAGCCTTTTCAGGGCATCTGATGTTGGGTAGCCGGAGTTTGTTTTCCTTCATCAATATATTGAAGATTTTAATGATGTCATCATTATTGAAGGAGAAAGTTCCCTTTGGATTTGGGGCTTCCGATACCTGAGTCGTACGGTCCTCAGGAAATACGGTCATAGTTGTATCATCTTCGGACTCAGAGAGAATTCTGCCCCCAGCTTTAGATGTTGCTCTGTCTTGTCGAGGGAGACTACCCCTATAAATGTCATTGTCTGGTTCTTGGGAATCACCGTCCTTACGGCATGACGGGTTGGTGTGGATCACCAGAAGATTGATACTCCCGGCTTACAGAGTTACTACGGATTCTAAGGTCAGCAGGACCATGTTTGTCTTGAGGGCTAGAGTCTGCATTGTGGAACTCATGGTGTGCATCATTACCTCAAGAGCATCGAGTCGTTGGCGATCGCTGAGCCCTTCCGCCTTGGGTTCTTGAGTCGCACTGTCCTCAGGGAAGACGGTCATAGTTGCATCATCTTCAGACTCAAAGAAGATGCTACTCTCAGCTTCAGATGATGCTCTGACTATTCGAGGATGACTCTTCCTCAGCTTGTCATTGTCTGTTCCTTTGATGTGATCAAAGGGTACATCTGCCTTATTATAGACGAGAGATATAATTTTATGCGCATGGCGTGTTTGAGACTTCTAGATTGGCACTGAGATATTGCCAGAAGTTTTGTCTACCACGCCATAGACGGGAGACGAAGGTTTACGCGCAGGGCATGTTTGAGACTTCTGGATTGGCACTGAGACATTGCCAGAAGTTTTGTCTACCACGTTATAGACGGGAGACGAAGGTTTACGTGCAGGACATGTTTGAGACTTCTGGATTGGCACTGAGGCATTGCCATAAGTTTTGTCTACCACGTCACAGACGGGAGACGAAGGTTTACGCGCAGGGCGTATTTGAGATTTCTGGATTGGCATTGAGGCATTGCCAGAAGTTTTGTCTACCACGTCACTGACGGGAGACAAAATTTTACGCGCAGGGCGTGTTTGAAACTTCTGGATTGACACTGAGGTATTACCAGAAGTTTTGTTTGCAGGAAAGGTAGAGGACGTCTTAGGTATCCACACTTTATGCAGCTTCCTGTTGTTATGGACAGAGGAGGAATGATAACTACCCCTGCATGAAGCATGTCTTCATAGGAAGATTGGTCGAACTGGACGACTAAAGTCTTCTTCGTCGATCCGATGGATACAGCATCGTGTTGAGCAATTGCTTTCTCGTCAGAGGAGAAAGTCTTCCCCAGCATAGTCGCCATTTTGTTTGGATAAACAAATGTTTGTACGAAACTTTTGTTTACAAATGAGAAAAGAGAAAAGTACAAGTAATCCTATACGAGGATATTAAGTACACTAAAATAATTATGGAAAAGTATTGCTATAAAAGTCTGATCTGCGGTTGATCACTTTGTTCATTGGACTACACGATGATGAAGAAGTGTTGTAGAAGAAGCTTCAAACTTTCTCTGAACTGAAGGCAAAAGCCAGTTAAAGAAAAGTTGCAGGTAGCAATTAGTTAAACATATCTATTCAGAGGTAATATGAACATGATAGAATATAATTCAACTCATTCCTTCTCCCAGTTAAACATATTTATTCAGAGGTAATATGAACATGATAGAATATGATTTAACTCTTTCTCTTCTGTCCCCTGCTCTCTCTTTTCCGATCTCTGATTGTGCCCTTTTCCCTGTGACCAGGGATCTCTATTTATAGAGATCAATCAAATAACTGTATAGTTGGCGTAAAAGCCAAATAACTGTCTTGTTGGCGTAGAAGGCCAAACTGTGAAGAAAGTTGCATCTTTTACACTGCGGTTATGACAACTGCTACCCATGTTCCAATAATCTTCTGAATCTGCGTATGACACGTGTCCCTTTATAAGGTAACGCGTATAACTGCTTCTCGAAGATCATGGCATACAAGCCACGTAGGTAACTGCCCCTGCGTAAAAATGGTTGGCGTAAAAAGCCAAATAACTGTCTTGTTGGCGCAAAAGCCAAATAACTGTCTTGTTGGCGTAAAAGGCCAAACTGGGAAGAATAAGACTTTCTTTACGCTGCGGTTATGATAACTGCTACCCACGTTCCCATAGTCTTCTGAATCTGCGTATGACACGTGTCCCTTTATAAAGTAACACGTATGACCGCTTCTCGAAGATCATGGCATGCAAGCCACGTAGGTAACTACATCTTGCGTAAACTTGATGAAGTAGATAACCAGCGTAAAATAGCCAGTTATCCTTCACGACTGAAGTCTTGAGCGTATTTTGGGCTAAATAGCCTTATCAACGTACCTTTGCAAATATAGCCGAGTTGGCGTATTTCGAGGAGATAGCATACAACGTACTCCTATAGTTGAAAATAATCTGGTTGGCGTAAAATGCAAGGATGGTGATATGAGCGTATTAGTCACAGTTTTAGCTTTCCCAGTCATAAAAAAATAGAACAAAATCTCGTGCATTAAATGCAGAGATATGCCTCCATCTCGTGCATTAAATGCAGAGATATGCCTCGAGCTCTGTACAAGAAACAACTTTTGACGTGGCGTCTGATTTTGTCTTATCTTGAGCGTAAAAACTTATTTCTGTCAATATAGAATATGTAGCGTATTCTTTGAATGCGTAAAAATAACTTGTATCAAGAATATGTCACTAAATGACAACCTGGGTCTCTGTGCAAAATTATCATCACAGTCGTCCTCTCGATCATCGTGCAGTACTTTTGTCAGATGTCAGGTTCACTGATTTTGTCTGACAAATTCATCCGAGGATACAAAGAGTTCCTCATACAACTTTATGCTGCATTAAAAACAACGTAGTTTAAACTTTACGCAGGAAGGTATAGCAACCTTTTACGTCGAACAGCCTTGAAGCTCTACTTTACGCGTACAACTTTCAAGCCCTGCTTTACACGGACAGCTTTGAAGCTCTATTTTACGCCAAACAACCTTGGAGCTCTGTTTTATGCGAACAGCTCTGAAGCCATATTTTACGCCACACAGCTTTGAAGCTCTGCTTTACGCGGACAGCTCTGAAGCTCTGTTTTACGCGGACAGCTCTGAAGCCATATTTTACGTCAAATAACCTTGAAGTTGTTTTATGCGTACAGCTCTGAAGTTTTATTTTACGCCAAACAGCTTTGAAGCTCTGTTTTACGCGGAGAGGGACTTCATGTATTTGGGGGTTTTGACTGTATAATACGCGTACAATTTTCCAGCATATTTTATGCTTCTACATACTCTGTTCAGTATGAACGTAGCCGTCAACACAGCTTCTCCCCAGAAGTAGTTAGGAAGACCTGAAGTCAACAACATTGAGTTTATTATCTCTGTCAATATCATTTTCTTCCTCTCAGCTACTCCATCTGATTGAGGAGAATATAGAGCAGTCGTCTCATTGACTATTCCATGTTCTTTGCAGAACAATGCAAATTCAATTGACCTATATTCTCTGCCTCGATCACTTCTCAGTCTCTAGAGTTGTTGTCATGTTTGACGTTCAGCTTCAGCCCAAAATACTTCATCCGGGTCTATGTGGAGAACTATTTGAAGTCACAGATATCTGAGTGTACCAACTCAAGAAGATTTGTGCTCCGATTTACCTGCTTGAACGATTTTCTTGTGATCTTTGTCTGCGCACAGACCTCACACTTCTCCACCTCCTTACCCCAACATTTGGAAATAAGCCTTAGACTAGACATCTTGTTGTACGAAGTACATGTCCTAGTCTGGGGTCCCATAACTCTTATAATGAGATTTCACTCGCAAGTAGAAGCTCGAACCTCCATATTATACAGAATGCCTTGTTTCAATATATGTCTACTACCAAGATATCACCATCTGGCAACTATGAATGTTCACATTCAAGTCTGCAACAGACTTCCTGAGATCAGGTCCTTGGTAATCACTAGTACGTTGCTACACACCATTCTTTGATTGTGACTTCTCGAAGTCCAGAACCACTATCCCAATCCCCAAATCCTCTGCTTGATTATTATTTGCCATCGAGACCTTCTTCCGTGACTGGATCGGCCTTGGTGAACAACTCTTCCTAGAGCACACTTGACTAGATGCACCAGTGTCCATCCACCAGTCAGCAACCACGCCAGATAATTTAACCTGCGCAATAATAACAACAAAGTTAAGTAATCAAAGTAACCATGTTAAGCTTTTACCTTGCTATTTTGGTTTAAAAATGGATCAGCAATTCTAATTCGCATTATCCTTCATGCTTGAAGAGACATGCGCCATGTTCTACCATGTGCCGAAGGAGCGCCATGCGCAGAGAGTATCCTGTACCGAGTTTGCCATGTATCGAGACTGCTTTGCGCCGAGAAATACTATGCGCAAAAATAAGTCGCACAATGTGCCAATCCATGAGCCAACTGCTGTCATGCGCCGAGACTGCTATGCGCCGAGTTCTGTCATGTGCCATACAATGCCATGCGCAGAAACAACTCACGCTTAGTGTTAGTCTCCATGCGCCAAGTGCAGTAGTCATCTTCGTGCGGCAACTTGCATTAGATGTCATCTTTCTTCTTCTTAGAATGTGCGTCTCCTGCGATGCTAGCCTCCATTTCTTCTCTATGGTAGATCCAGGATCTGGAAACACACGTCCAACACTTGACCAAGGACTCCTTCCTCATCAAAAGATAGAAGTATAGCCCATCAATTTTTTCAAGTTTGTGAAAACTTGTGTCCAGAAGACTTGAATGGATGTTCTCCATCTAGCTCGGATCTTGATTTGAGTTTTTTAGTCCTGAGACGGATCTAAGATAGTAGAACACGGCCAATAGCAGAGCTACAAGCGAAACCCGAAAGTCCGCTCTCTACTAGAACCCTTATCGTCGAGACACAGAGCTTCCGGCAAACAAGTTTGTCCTCTGAAGAACTCGATTTCAACGGATCACAAAGAACCAAGGAAAAAGTTGGCATACCAAAAACTCGCAAGAGTCTCTTTCCAAGTGATGCACAACTCCTAAGAAGCACACCTCCAAGAACAGGTTACAAACTGACTACAAGGAAAAAGAAGCTATAATAGATTGTTCTTCTCTTTACGTTCGCAGACGCTAAAATGAGATAGAATAGAACAAAGAGAAGAAGAAGAAATATCTAAACAGAACTCCTGCTGGGATGATCAAAACCACCGGTGCTCAAAGCAAGATTCGTCCTATCCGAGATATGCTCCCAGGATCCAACAAGCTCTCGAAGAAATTCTGGAACACTCGTGTCACCTCCCTCCTGGACTCAGACGAACTTCTGGACTCCTTAGCACAATAACCTCTCTTCAACTCTCTCTCTCTCTCTCTCTCTCTCTCAAAATTATGAATCACCCTTCAAAGGGTAACAAATGAGAGTATTTATAGAGGAACCTGGCCACATAGTTGGTTACAAAGAGATTAGAACGAAATTAATTCAAATCCCACAAAATCTGATCTGAATTAAAGACGCAATCTTTCTATCATCGACTCTGAATCGCCTTCAGCGCAGCGCCACTTTGTGTCCTTGAGCCCGATTCCTAGTTCGAGTTCGAGGGGCTTAGCTTCTATGGAATAAATTCCAAGAGTATGACAAAAAACATAAATGCTTTCATGATGAGTTAATCATTTTTTCTCGTAGGAAAATACTCCCACATGGCACCTATGTGCCTCACCACACCCCATGTGCATACCTCAACACAAGCAAAGCATTGTATTGAGATACCCACTTGGTGGTGTAGCCGATGTGAGACTATCTTTCACTAGTCCAAAGGCAAAAATACCAACAAACGGTACCTAATTGACAAGTAAACTTTGACTGTATCCCTAAAGAATAATGTTATTCATCCTTCCAAATCATCTCTTCTTATATGGCAACTGACGTGACTGTTGTAGCGGGCATGAAAAATTTAAAAAAAAAATTTTAATAACATAAATATTAAAATTTAACTTTAAAATTAACATTAATATTAATATTAATATAAATATTAAAATAAAAAATTGTTTGATTGTTTTTTCAAAAATGCTATTTATCTCAAAAAAAATTTGGGGGATGCCATCTTCCATTGTGACATATGACATGACTGCTGCCATGACATCCGACATGACAAAATTTAATATTAGTTTTTTGGATTAAAATTTGCTATGTTAGTTGTCAATGTCAGATGTCACACAATAAAAAAATAACATCATCCAATTTTTTTAAAAATAAATAATATAATTATAATTTTTTAGATTAAAATTTGTTATATCAGATATTATATAATGTTATTTAATATTGAATCTCAGCTATATGGTACATAAAAAAATAATAATTTTAAAGGACAATTTAGAAGGATGACTCATCCCTAAAACCCTCCCTAATATTAACTTCAAAACCACCTTTACCTTTCAAACATCCCCACCCCATTCCCTACTTCCAAATCACAAAACAGTTCCCACACGCCGCCGGCTCCTCCCCCCACATTTTAAAATTACAATTTCCTCTTCCAAAAGACAATAAATCCCTCACACGCTTCTGCCCTCTCCTTCTCTCTCTCTCTCTCTCTCCTACGCGCTTTTCTCCAAATAAGTAAGAAAACACCAAAATTCTTCTTCTACATCTTCATCTCCACCACCACTCCCTCCTCCATACATAGGCGATGGCGATGGCAATGGCGACGGGTCCCTTCTTGTTCTTCTTGTTCTTCTTCCTGACCCCAACTCTCTCCCAACCCACCGCTAACGCCACCTCCCTCGGCTGCAACGGCGTCCAGCTCACCTACACCCTGACCAGCCTCGTGAAGATCCGTCCTTTCCTCCCCTCCTCCCCCAAGTCCCAGCCCTTCGCCTTCGCCGCCACCGCCACCATCCTCAACAACGGCATCTCCGACCTCCTCGCCTGGTCCTACCTCATCAAATTCTCCCACCGCGAGCTCCTCGTCTCCGTCAACCCCGGCGTCCTCACCTCCTCCTCCCCCTTCCCCTTCAACACCTCCGACCTCCCCTCCGTCTCCTTCTCCGGCTTCCCTAACCCCGACCTCAAGACCCCCATCGCCACCGCGAACGACCTCTCCCAGATCCAGACCCAGATGCTCCTCACCGGCACCCTCTTCGGAGCCTCCAACTCCTCCTCCCCCCTCCCCACCCACCTCTCCCTCGACGACCCCACCTTCCTCTGCCCCAACCCCGCTCCCGACTCCAACTCCACCAACACCATCTCCACCTGCTGTGTCCCCAACCCCAACCCTCCCCCTCCCAACGCCACCGCCACCGCCAACTCCTCCTCGGACGGCTTCCTCCCCCGCCGCACCGGCGACCTCTCCATCTCCTACGACGTCCTCCAGGCCTACGGCTCCAGCTACCTCGCCCAGGTCACCATCGCCAACCAATCCCCCCGCGCCCGCCTCGACAACTGGAAGCTCTCCTGGCAGTGGATGCGGGAGGAGTTCATCTACTCCCTCAGGGGCGCCTACTCCTCCCTCAACGACCCGGCCCAGTGCATCCTCGGCCCCCAGGGCCAGTACTACCAGGACATGGACTTCTCCAAGGTCCTCACCTGCGACCCCAACCCCACCATCCTCGACCTCCCCCTCGACCGCACCAACGACACCGCGGTCGGCATGATCCCCTTCTGCTGCCGCAACGGCACCATACTCCCCGCGGTCATGGACCCCTCCCAGACCAAGTCCGCCTTCCAGATGCAGGTCTTCAAGATGCCCCCCGACCTCAACCGCACCAAGCTCCACCCCCCGCAGAACTGGGCCGTCGCCGGAGGGGTCCTCAACCCGGCCTACCAATGCGGGCAGCCGGTCCGCGTCGCGCCCACGCTCTTCCCCGACCCGAGCGGCCTCCAGTCCTCCACCTCCGCCATCGCCACGTGGCAGGTCGTCTGCAACGTCACCCGCCCCCGCGGCGCCAGCCCCAAGTGCTGCGTCTCCTTCTCCGCCTTCTACAACGACTCCGTCCTCCCCTGCAACACCTGCGCCTGCGGCTGCCCCGCGAGACGCCAGACCTGCAACGCCACCGCCCCCGCGCTGCTCGCGCCCCCGCAGGCGCTCCTCGTGCCCTTCGACAACCGGACCGCTCTGGTCCGGGAGCACGCCCGCCTCAACCACCTCGACGTCCCCAGCCCCATGCCCTGCGGGGACAACTGCGGCGTCAGCATCAACTGGCACGTCAACGGCGATTTCAGGCAGGGGTGGACGGCGCGCGTGACGCTGTTCAACTGGCAGGACGTTAGCTTCGCGGATTGGTTCGCGGCCGTGGAGATGGACAGGGCTTACGACGGCTACGAGGCGATGTATTCGTTCAACGGGACGAAGATGGGGGACAAGACGATCTTCATGCAGGGGTTGCCTGGTTTGAACTACTTGGTCGGGGAGGTCGACGGGGGGAACCCGTCGACGGATCCGAGAGTGCCCGGGAAGCAGCAGTCGGTCATTAGCTTTACCAAGAAGACCACCCCCGGGATCGATGTGGTTGCCGGCGACGGATTTCCTACGAAGGTCTACTTCAATGGGGAGGAATGCTCGATGCCCGATCGGATTCTTGCGGGCCGGGGACTGAGAAATGCAGCCGGTGGTGTTGTTAGTTTGGTTCTGACTCTGGTCACTACTGCCATTGTTATTGTCGGACTATAGTTTCAATGCCTGTGGATACACTGATTCTTTGATTGTTTCGACGGAACGGACGATCGATTGAATCGATAGTTTGGGCCAAATTCTGCGTTTGGCATTTTGAATTGATCAGTTACAAGGGCGTGGGTTAGGTGGAGCTCGGAGGAATTGTGTAAGTTCATGGTGTTCATAGATCTTACTTGATTAAGTGATGTAATGTTTTGTTCTGGTGTCTGCTGTTAATTTTGTTTTTATACTCATAGAAAGAATGCAAAACTTCTATTCAGAATGTGTCGTGTCATCCTAAATATCACTTCATATTTTGGAACTCTGGAAGTTATTTAGCATTATTTCATTGTTCCCATTCGAATTGCCTGTCATTTGTTCCTGCTGCTATATTGAGTAACCATGTAGACACCAAGTAAAATTTTGGTTAACCAAATTCCTAACTTGCACAGTTTGCTGTAGCATTTGTTTCTTATTTCCAGTGCAATTCGTGTGTGTTATTTGTTCAAAGGTTCAGCGTCTCTTGTTATTTCAGCATTTTGGTCGTATGTCATGATTATATCTCCTGAAGATCCCAGAAAAAATTATTTCAATATCATAGTTTGCAGTATCGACCGATACAGATCCGATACGGCTTGACATGTCCCAATTCAATACCTATCAATACTGATCATACCAACATTGTGTGTGTGGTGGTGCGGCAAGCGTCTATAAGCATAGTATAAGTTGTAACTAAAAGAAAAAACCTTATCTATCGCAAGTAAATCAATCGGTAATGGTGACTATTATTCATTCAATTTGAAAACTACTATGAAACAACACACGAAAATTACTCAAACTTATGTTTAAATGTATAAAATATTTTTTTCTTAAATTTTAATAATATAGTAATAATTATCTGTTTTTCGATATCAAAATATTTAATATTTCGATCTGAAACCGTCGATATCGTCAATCCTGATACTCATAGAAATAATCCGATAGCGGTACCACATGAATGTGTTCTGATTTATTGATGACTTGTCCAAATCTTCAAAATTGGAACGCACAGGAATTCTAGTTTGTCAGTGGTTACACATGATTCATGATAGTATGATGCTTGTTTTTTCATTTTTGTAACTCATAAATAAGCATGAAGATAGTATGATGTTTGTTTTTTCATGTTTGTCGATGTACTCATAAATAAGCATGTAATGTCAGACATTGTGCTCAATTGCATGATTTAAGCACCTAATTTTTCTCTCATCCTACCCATAAATTTACAAGTTACTGTATGGACTTCATACAACTTTATAGGACTAGTTTATTGTTTCATCCAATTATATGATTTCATACTGCTTGTGGTGGTCATTAAGAACTCGCCAATACCGTTTGCTTCTGCTAGTTACAGCACACTGACTGCTAACACCCAGCATGTGTGCCTCCTTATTCCTTGTTGGGTTATTTAGTTTTCGAGTATTTTATAAAATTTGAAATTTAAGTTTAGATTTTCATACTGTCTAAAAGAGAATTTGAATTTGATGGTAAAAAATAGAGACATAAACTCAAGTTATGAATTTTATACGATATCCTAAAACTAAATAATTTTTTTGGATATTATGGAAACGCAAACGAGATCTAACAATCAATCTAAGTTAATCGTTAGGACGATACCAAATTATTCTTCTGGATAATATAAAATTTTAAATATAAAATATAAATAATATACGAGATCCTAAAACTAAATAATTTTTTCTTGCTTACGGACTGTTGATATAAGACATTATGCTGCCACTTGCTACCATTTGCTGGTAATATTTTACATTTTATTTTCTTGTTTTCGCAGTTAATTATATCTACCTTGATAATATCTTTCTAGAAGATTCCATGGTTTGGCCTGATGTTTGTTGCCTCCCAAGAAAGAAAAGGAACTGGTGTTTAGGAAAAAAAAAACAATAGGGACACAGCAGTTGTTTGGTAGCAATAGTTTCCTCTTTCTTGAATTGGTTGACTATGGACACTAAGGGCTATTACATCTATTTAAAATGGGCTAAATGAAGTTTAGATCCTGTATTTTATACTAGTTTAGAGTTTAAGTGCTGATATATCTAATTAAAAAGTTTAGATCCTGTAATTTTATTTTTTGTTTTATTTTTTTTATTATGTCATCTCTAGTCTACATAGGAATATTTTATTGTCAAGCATGAGAGATAGGATATGATGGAAAAAATAAAACAAGTAATAAAAATTCAGGGTCTAAACTTTATAATTTGACAAGTCAGAATTTAAACTCTAAGCTGGTATAAAATCCAGAATCTAAACTCTAATTAGCCCATTTAAAAATATGGTCATTCTTTGAAATCCAAATTATCTTTCAAAAGATGTTTGGGTACAACACACAATTTCAATAATCCAAATCCATATTTCTTCTTCTTTTCACATAACTTATCATTCCTCTTGCAACCTATTCCTCCTTCAAACACAATTAGTGGTGGTTTTAAACCCTATTATAGGGTTTTAGAAACTTTAAAAATAGTGACAGTCGGGTTGGAAACGACGGATGACTATCATGATTTTGACTGTTAGTAGGACTGTCAGAATCTAGACAGTCTTAGGACAGAGAGTTTTCTGTTTTAGGACTGCCAGCTTCTGTCGTAGTACATAGAGTTTTCTGTTTCAGGACTGCTAGTTTCTGGTAAGAATCACGACAGTTCTTTGTCATTCCCAATCCGACTAAAACGATTTCTAAAACTTCTAAACTCCTACAACGGAGTTCAAAACCACCAATAATGAGTGTTCGAAAGAGAAAGATATTGCAAGAGTAAAATGAGGTAAAAATTGTATGAGAGAAAGAGGAATTTGGGTGTTTGAAATTGTGTGTTATTTCTAAAAAGTTGTGCGTTGTCCTCCTACCACTTCTATAACTTAAGAGTAGGGTTGAGTATTCGGTTTAATCGGTTTCAACCGTACCGATTTTTCCAAAACCGAATAAACCGAATTCATAATAAACCAAACCGAAATCGAACCGAATTCAGGGGGAACCGATCTAAACCGAACAAATATAATATGTTCGGTTTAATCGGTTGGGCCAATTTTTAAATGGGCCGGACAGTTGGGCTCTTTTCTAGTAATGGGCCTGAGCAAAAGAGTTGGGCTTATGCACTTCCAAAAAAATCATCCACAAATATACATAAAAATTTCATTTTTCTAATGGGCCTGAACCAAACTGTTGGGCATAACCAAACAGTTGGGCATATCATATGTACTTGAAAAAAATATTACATATGAAAATTGACAAATAATAAAAATCAAACCAAGAAAACAGGACAGATCATACAATCAAATTGAGGCCAACTTTTGTTTTCAATTTTGCCACACAAATTGAGATCAAAACTTTCTTTCTTAATTACAACAATATCAACAAATTGTTCAACTAACATACAGAAGAGAAAAAAAAAGAACAATAAAACATGCTTTAGTAGCTTCTTAATCTTCAATTTTAGCAGCTTCAGTTTTAGGTTTCTCCTAATGCAGCAGCCTACATAAAAAAAGACTACTCTAAAGTCTAAATTGTTTGCCATTTAATATCAAAACGAGAACTGGAATAACTGAATTTAATTAACAAACTAAGAAAGTACAAAGAAGAGTCCTAGAAAATCTAAGTACAAATTTATTTTCTGGGGGGTGACAATAGAGGGTTAGGAGTGTATCAACTCTCTTTACTCTGTGGACGATCCGATGCAGCAGCTCTTCTCTCTCCCTTGCGTGTTGATTCGCAAATAGCCAACCAGCCTTTTGTCCTGGTCTGGTACCCTACTATTTATAGTCATATTTGTGGCCGCATGAATTTCGGGCCGCATGGATGGTGGGGTTTGCCACGTGTCCCCTTTCAACGGAAGGGTGCTACAGCTATGCACGGAAATCCGGGCTCCGCTGCCACGTGAACATTTATTGGAATTTTGTTGTTTGCTGAATATCTGGACGGTTCTCAACTGTTGTAGGCGCGACTTGGTCAAATGGACACATGGACGTTATTTGGTTGGAGAGGACCACTCAGTTGTAACAACAAGACTTGGTCGACGTAAAATCTGGGACACATGTAGCCAAAGACGCACGGGACGCACAGAGTCTGGAATGAACGGGGCCAGAGACGCATGGACCACTTGGAGTCTGGAACGCATGGGCCATAGTCGCATGGGACGCATGGAGTCTGGGACGCATGGGCTAGAGACACATGGACCGCATGGAGTCTGGGACGCATGGGCCAGAGGGATCTTTTTGTCGTGTTGTCCATGTGGCTCTGCACCATCCTTGGGACTTCTACCTTTTAGTGTGTTCTCGTCCTTCGAGGCGATCAGGAAAATCCTTTTTGTCAGGATTCAGAGTCAGGCGCCATCTTTGTTGTCATGACGTCATGTCAGGTCGACCTGCGGCTAGTTGTCAGGTTGCTTGTTTGGACCGCATGTGTGTCCCTTTTTTGGACCGCATGGTGTCCATGTGGTCCATCATCTGTTGAGTTTTATTTTAGAGCGTATGGACGTTGGGCGCATGGATGCATTTTTTTCCATGCTTCTACAAGATCCCCTTCAAAGTTTCAAACTGATAAGTTTGAAATACTTCGAATAAGAAGCATGGATGGGGCACGTTCGGGCCGTGTAGACATTGAGCCGCATGGGCGAACGCTGCCGGGCTGTCCTTTATGCATTAACTGTCAGATTTGTCTTGACCCTTGAGTGGATTTTGTTTGGATTCTGCACCATCTCCTGACGCGGGGCTCGAGGCGACAGTTCCCAAGGAGATAAAACTGGAACGCAAAAATTGAGGCGTCATGTTCATTGCCATAACTGCCCCGTTCATCATCTCCATCTCTTTACGCGTCTCTTGGAGCCTATAAGTAGGCGACTTGGGGATGAGAGAGAACTTTGTCTTCAGTTCCTCCTCATTCGTGAAGATGCTGGATGTTGCTGTCTCTTTCGCCGAGGAGTCGATCGAGAAAAGGATTGAACCGTGGCCCCTTGATGCAGGGATTCTACTCCGAGGTAAGGGGATACCATGTCACGCCCCAGTCCCAAAATACCGTGGGACTAGACATGTGGCAATGGCCAGCAGTACGTACCGATGGACCAACTCCATATAATGGATCCATCAGGGCGTACTTAAGCTGTAAAACAAGTCTACGACAATCAGGGCACAACTAATCTCATCCACACAAGATATAAAATATGATCCACAGAATAAATAAGGAATGTAAATCATCATCTAGTGTCACAAAGTACTTCGGGGAACAACCCGATAAATATCTAGTACAATGGTTCAACAGACCAGAAAGTAAAAGACCGAAATAAATAATAAAAGCTGAGCATAAACATGGATGCTCAAGAGAAGTCTTCAGCTAAGACCTCGCCCTCAGATGGTGGTACGGCTCCTGGATCGGCTCCTCCTGCTGCGGTCCCGTAAACCTCGGGGTAAACCTGTTCTGCAAAATCTGGGGACAAAATCCATATCCAGGTCCTCAGGGGACATAGCAAGGTACAGAAAATAATACAAGCCAGAATATAAACAGTGCAGCAAATAATGAGATAAGTAGGGTAAGTATGTAACATCTGTATAAAATGCAAGAGAGAATATCAACAGTACTCAGGTTGGAACTACTACAAGCTCTGTGAAGGGGAGCCGGTAGCAGGGGTGTCAAGAGGTGGTCTAGCTCAGCGGGAGACTGAGTAGCCGGCATAACATAATCAACCTGTAGCCTGTGGGTATCTCCAGCAATAGATGGAACAATAAGGGAATACTAAAATAACCAGCTAAGTGATATGCAAGATGAGAGCAGCACTAGAACTCAGGCTGAAGCATACTACAAGCTCTGTGTAGGGGAGCCGGTAGTAGCAGTAGTAATGAGTAATGGGCCAAGCTCGGCTATAGAGTCTTGTGCCTCACGATAATAGGGGTGTATATATATGATCAGCCTGTAGTCTGTGTGTCTCTCCCCACCCAATGTAACCACACAAATCATGAACATAACGTCTCACGTCCATGTCCGCGGGGTCATAACTAATGCACAAGTCATAATGTATCTAGATTATAGTATCTCTATATGTCCTGCATCCTATACAGGATCACCACGAATATCTCGGGAAGATCCCGTCTCATGATCAGTGTCCAGTGTCCTGGGTTAAGTGTACTTGGTATGACAAGTACGAGAAGATAAAGTATCACGTATGTCCATATCTAGATGACATTACCCAACACTGCGTACAGTGTCGGCACCCGACTGATAATCGGACGCTAAGTACGTCACACGGTCCTAGGTTGAGCATGCACAGTAATATATATATAGCAAGGAAAATAAATAACTAAGCTGCAGAGTTTGGCAAGGTACACTTGCCTGATGTTTGAATATCAACTGTAGTCCTGGTATCGGTGGATCCGGTGGGTACTACTCCGAAAGCTGTAATAAATATCACCAACAATCTCAGAAGGTATCAAACCGCTAGGAACGCTTGTCCTTTCGTCCAATTTGGACACAGGGGCAAAAAGGTCATTTTCGGATTAAAGCGGGTTCCATATGTGGGCCACTTTGCACCGAAAAGCGTGCCGAGGGTAACAGTCTCTAAATGGGACAAACTATGGGTCAAACAATTCTAAATGTCAATACGATCCCAACGGTGTGTCCAAATTTGGATTCCGATGAGCCGAACATAATTTGGTCCAAAAAGTCAACTGTGGGGCCCGCCAATTGGCGATCTGGTCAACCGTCTCAGAAATGCGTGAAAATTGGGTCACAGGACCAGCGTGTTACCACGAGTCCAGTGGCGCAAGTTTCGTCGCAATCTGACAAGCGTGCACAAAATACTCGCGAGTTCCACAAAAGTGGCGACACGGATTGTGTTCGCGGATACGGCCTGATTCCGGCGCGCACACGCGTCCAAATCAGTCCCCACAAATTTTCACGTGTCCGATTATGCTGCGTGCACCATTCGGTACACTTGGCACACGGCGGGGCGGTCCCGTTTGGCGGGGCGCGCTCCGATCTCCAACTTTTGTAAAACCGTAAAAAGTGGGTGCGCGCAGTTTTGTGACGACTACAATTTTTTCCACAGCGACTAATAGCACAAAGTTATAATACAGAAAATAAACTAGGTCATGAAATCTACAGGTATCAAAAAGAATCGTCGAATTCGGATCTCTGTGGTGGGAGATACGAACTCGACAATATGGGTGGTCATCGCAAGTTTCTGCGATTGCAGAATTTTGTCTGCTCGCGCTGACTTGGGCGCTGTTTTTCACCTAGGGGCACACGTTTTCCGAGGTTGACTATAAAACAGATATTGGAGAGGGTTAAGGGAAGATCATACCTATGAAAACGGATCTGCGTTTGGTCGAGCGAGTCAACGGAAAAACGCGCCGGAGCGAAGGTGCCTCGAGTGGAAAACTGCAGTCCGCGATGTCGGCGTCGACGGGGTGGTTGGATGGCTTGGGGAGGCTTCTCTGGCTGCGGTGACGGCTCTAGATGGGAAGAGGAAGTCTGGAGTTTTAGGTTAGGGTTTTGGAGAGCTAATTATATATATATATATATGTTATATATTAGGAGAGAGGGAGGGTGGATCCGTGGCCTATGGGTTTAAGTCAATGGTAAGGAGTGGGCGGTCGTAAGTGCATCTCTGAAGGGAGGGGTTCAACGTGGAACTTCTGCTGTTGAAAGAAACCAAAGTTCCTAAGGAACTTTGGTATAAGTAAGTATATTATTATTAGTATTATTATTATTATATTAATAGTAACTTATTTAATTCTTTTTTTTTTCTCTTTCTTTCTTTAATAAAAATATATATACATATATATTTGTATATATATATATATATATATATATATATATACACTCATTCTAAAATTTGTATAATAGGGTATTGCACATCGTTGGGCTAGCAACTGCTCAAGGGGTCTCCTACATGGAATAAATTCCGAAAAATTCCTGATGGTCCCACAAGTCCTCTAAGTGCCCGAACACCTAACATAAAAATTATTAAAAATCTATTTCTCCTATTTGGACCTAATTACTATAATTTAATTAATAATTAATAAATAAAGGGCTTATACGATTTTCTGGGAAGGGGGTTTTACATTCTACCCAACTTATAAAAATTTTGTCCTCGAAATTAAAATTAAGCCACGATAGAATGCAATGATGGTATAAGATATAAATTAACAATACAAATTCATATCTTGGTCTGCGAATAGGTTCGGGAAACGTTTGCGCATGTCGTCCTCGCGCTCCCAAGTTGATTCTCCTGGCGCGCCATGCCTCCATGCTACGCAAACCAAGGGAATAGACTGGTTCCTCAATACCTTCTCTCGACGATCAAGGATTCCCACGGGTTGCTCTTGGTATGACAAGCTCGGCCCAATGGTGATCTCTGAATGGTCGAGAACATGACTACTGTCTGCCACATATCGCCTGAGCTGCGACACATGGAATACGTCATGTACTCCCTCCAGTGAAGGTGGTAGCGCAAGTCGATATGCCACCTCTCCAACTCTCTCGAGCACGTCAAATGGTCCAATATACCTTGGACTCAACTTGCCGCGCCCTCCGAATCGGATGGTGCCTCTGGTCGGTGATATCCTCAAGAAGACGTGATCGCCCTCTTTGAACTCCAAGGGTCGACGATGAAGGTCTGCCCACTGCTTCTGCCTGTCTTGCGCTGCTCGCAAGTGTCCCTGAATCTTCTTGACTGTCTCTACGGTGTTGACCACCAACTCGGGTCCCAGAATCTGACGTTCTCCCACGTCACTCCAACACACAGGAGACCTACATTTTCTCCCATACAATGCTTCAAACGGAGCCATCTGAATACTCGCTTGATAGCTATTGTTGTAAGAAAACTCTACAAGATATAGGTGGTCCTCCCATGATCCTCCAAAGTCTAACATGCAAGCCCTCATCATGTCCTCCAAGGTCTGAATAGTACGCTCCGACTGCCCATCTGTCTGCGGGTGGTAAGATGTACTGAACTTCAGACGAGTACCAAGACTCTCTTGCATGCTCCTCCAAAAGTGCGATGTGAAGCGCGAATCTCTGTCCGATACAATGCTGACTGGTATGCCGTGCAATCTCACAATCTGCCTCATATATAAATCAGCTAAAGCTTCTGTAGACTGACCCACTCTAAAAGGTATAAAATGGGCTGACTTGGTGAGTCGGTCCACTATTACCCACACTGCATCTCTCCCACTTGGACTCTTGGGAAAACCCGTGACGAAGTCCATAGTGATGTGCTCCCACTTCCACTCTGGAATCGGAAGTGGTTGCAATAATCCTGCTGTCCTCTGGTGCTCCGCCTTCACTTGTTGACATACTAAGCATTTGGCCACAAATCTCGCGATCTCTCTCTTCATTCCATGCCACCAGTAATACTGTCTCAAGTCTCGGTACATCTTGGTTCCTTCTGGGTGAACAGAGTACACAGAGCTATGTGCTTCCGTCATTAACTCCTGTCTCAATTCTCCATTTGGAACATACAAGCGGTTTCCAAACCTTAATGTCCCGTCTTCGTGGATGCGTAGTCCTGTCTGCATACCGGCTTCTGTCCTTTCTTTGAGCCTTCGGAATCTAGCATCGGTGGGCAATGCCTCCTTTATCTTCTCCACGAGTGATGACTGAATCTCAAGGTTAGCCATCAAGCCATTCTGTCCCGGTAAGACGACCTCTATCTGTAACTCCTGTAGATCTCTCAATAACTCAGGCTGCATCGTCAAGAAATAAGCCGTAGGCTTCCTGCTGAGTGCGTCTGCAACAACATTCGCCTTTCCCGGATGATACTGCAGATCGATGTCAAAATCCACCATCAATTCCAGCCAGCGTCTCTGCCTCATGTTAAGCTCCTTCTGAGTATACACATACTTCAGACTCTTGTGATCAGTAAAGATTTCTACCCTCTCTCCATAAAGATAGTGCCTCCATATTTTTAATGCAAATATAACTGCTGCTAGCTCCAGATCATGTGTTGGGTAGTTCTTCTCGTGGACCTTCAACTGTCTTGACGCATAAGCAATGACTTTGCCATGTTGCATCAAAACACATCCTAGTCCACTGCCTGATGCATCACTGTAAACAACAAAACCTCTTGACCCTGAAGGAAGAGTCAAGACAGGTGCTGTTGTTAATCTTCTCTTCAGTTCTTCAAAAGCCTTCTGGCAGTCTTCTGTCCATACAAACTCCTGATCCTTTCGTGTTAGCTTTGTCATTGGTTCTGTAATCCTTGAGAAATTTTTTACGAACCTTCGGTAATATCCCGCAAGTCCGAGAAAACTTCTCACCTCTGCGACTGATGTGGGTGTAGGCCAAGTCTCTATTGCTGCAACCTTCTCTGGATCTACTGAAAGTCCTTCTCCTGATATGATGTGCCCCAAGAAAGGTACTTTGTCCATACAGAACTCACACTTACTAAGCTTGGCATATAACTTCTCCTGTCTCAAGGTCTCTAACACGATTCTAAGATGTTCCTCGTGCTCTTCAGGGCTCTTGGAATATATGAGAATGTCGTCAATGAACACCACTACGAATTTATCCAAGAACTGATGAAAGACCCTGTTCATTAAGCTCATAAATACTGCTGGCGCATTGGTTAAACCAAACGGCATCACCAAGAACTCATAATGCCCATACTTCGTCCTGAAAGCTGTCTTCGGGATGTCTTCCTTCCTCACCTTGATCTGATGATAGCCGGATCTAAGGTCAATCTTCGAGAATATTCTTGCACCACTCAATTGATCGAATAGATCATCAATGCGTGGTAAGGGATACCTGTTCTTGATGGTTACAGCATTTAGGGCCCTGTAATCAATGCACAATCGTACTGTTCCATCCTTCTTTGGCACAAATAATATGGGTGCTCCCCAAGGTGAAACACTGGGCCGAATGAAACCCTTCTCCAAAAGATCATCAACCTGTTCTTTCAACTCCACTAACTCCTTAGGTGCTAGCCGATAAACTGATGAAGTGATTGGCTCTGCTCATGGAGTTAAGTCTATTGTGAATTCTATTTCCCGATCAGGCGGTAAACCTGGAAGATCATCAGGAAATACATCTACAAATTCTGATATGACTCTTGGGTAACCTGTCTCCCCTTCTACAGATAGTACCCTAAGAGTAGGCTGAACTCCTTGCTCTACTGCTCCTCGGAGAAACTCAAATTTTGGATGTCCTGGCGGTCTAAATATAACCCGCCCAAGTCGGCAATCAAGAGTCGCATGGTACTGACTTAACCAGTCCATACCAAGTACGACATCATAGTCCGGCATGGAAAAGATTAGGAATTGAGCTCGCATTTCTTTTCCACAAACTACTACAGAACATGATCTACAGACATCACTAACCGGAATAATTCCACCTCCCGTAAGAATCCTCTTCATCTTCGGGAGGGGTGCGGTAGCTACTCTATGGGTGGCTACAAAGCTAGCTGCTATAAATGAATGCGATGCTCCAGAATCAAATAATGCTACTGCAGGTAATGAAGCTACTAAAATAGTACCTGCGATGACCTCGCCTGCTGTAGCCTCCTCCTCAACAGCTAAAGTGAATGCCTGTCCTCGCCCCTGTGCTTGGCCTCGCTGCTGCTGGGCCTGCTGAAATAAAGCTGCCTGTGGTGCCAGGGGTGGTCTCTGCTGATTCCCTCCTGGGGCTGGTGGCCTGACGCCTCCAACTCCTGCCTGCTGTGCTCCTACTGCTGGGTAAGCTGGTCGTGGTGCAGGCAAAGCTAATCTCGGTGCTCCCTCTCTGCGCTCGGTGCAGTATCTGGTCTGATGCTGGTTGGACCCGCAAGCTAGGCAGAGTCCCAACTTGCGTCTGCATTCTCTCTCAATGTGACCTATCTTGCCGCAGTGGTGACAAGTAGGGAGAGATATGGCCCTGTGCGCTGCTCTATCTGGCGTACTCCTCTGGAATCGTTTTACAGAATCTCCATGTGCTGCCTTGGTTGGTGCGGAGGTGTTTGGCCTCTTCAGATTCGATTCCCTTCTAGTGACGCGCTCCATGCGTCGGGCTGCTGCTAGAACATCAGTATAATTTGTAGGTGCCACTGAGCCAATCAATCTCTGAAGCTCGAACTTCAACCCGTCAAAGAACTTTTCCGCTTTCTCTTCCTCCGTCGAAATCAATGTTGGAGCGAAGCGACTCAGGCGAATAAATTCAGAATTGTATTCTTCCACTGTCATGCTGCCCTGGATGAGGCGGTTGAACTTGTCCCTGAGCTCTGACCGTGCAACTGCCGGGATGTACATCTCTTGGAAGAGTCTGGAGAACTCTTCCCATGTGACTCTGTCCTGTCCAAGTCTCCTTTCTTCTGCTAACCACCAGTGGTGCGCATTATCAGTTAACTGTATTCTGACTGCAGTCATCCACTTCTCTCTTGGAAGTTCAGCGGCTTCCAGCTGATGCTGAATGTTTGTGAGCCACTCATGAACTTCCGTTGGCCCTTCTTTACCAGAAAATGTGCGAGGCTTGAGATGACGGAAGTCGGTGATAGATCCCGTCGATGTTCGCCTCGCTGCTGGATTAGCCTGCTCCAATGCGGATACCAGGCTGGTCCTCAGATACTCGGCCTCCTGCCGATGGGCCTCTTGCTGAATCTGCTGCTGTGCTTGCATCATAGCATACATCATCTGGAACATTTGTTGCCCGTCCATGGCTTGTCCTGGCGGGAATACTGGCATCTGGAGAGTGAACTGTGGTGGTGGTGGAATGTCATCTCTCCGGAACCTTGGATTAGGCTGTCCGGTTTGATTACCCTGTGATGCTCGTCCACCATCCCCTGGTGTCACTTCATCTCCATAAGTAACCACAGCGTCGTGTGGTGTCTCCAAAGGAAAATCATCTCTGTTCCCGGAATCCATTGTTCTGCAATCAAAAGATAAACTATGAGAACGCTCAGAGGAATCAATACAGGATGCAGTTCAAGTAACAAATTTCGAGTTCGATATAGAGTTCAACAAATGGTTAAATGATGGATGAGATCCTATAGTTTATACTATCCTTAGGGCAGGCTGGTCCGGTCCCTAAGTTGAAACCGAACAATTTAGTCGTAGACCTGCATGGGCCACCACAAAAACCATGTCACGCCCCAGTCCCAAAATACCGTGGGACTAGACACGTGGCAATGGCCAGCAGTACGTACCGATGGACCAACTCCATATAATGGATCCATCAGGGCGTACTTAAGCTGTAAAACAAGTCTACGACAATCAGGGCACAACTAATCTCATCCACACAAGATATAAAATATGATCCACAGAATAAATAAGGAATGTAAATCATCATCTAGTCTCACAAAGTACTTCGGGGAACAACCCGATAAATATCTAGTACAATGGTTCAACAGACCAGAAAGTAAAAGACCGAAATAAATAATAAAAGCTGAGCATAAACATGGATGCTCAAGAGAAGTCTTCAGCTAAGACCTCGCCCTCAGATGGTGGTACGGCTCCTGGATCGGCTCCTCCTGCTGCGGTCCCGTAAACCTCGGGGTAAACCTGTTCTGCAAAATCTGGGGACAAAATCCATATCCAGGTCCTCAGGGGACATAGCAAGGTACAGAAAATAATACAAGCCAGAATATAAACAGTGCAGCAAATAATGAGATAAGCAGGGTAAGTATGTAACATCTGTATAAAATGCAAGAAAAAATATCAACAGTACTCAGGTTGGAACTACTACAAGCTCTGTGAAGGGGAGCCGGTAGCAGGGGTGTCAAGAGGTGGTCTAGCTCAGCGGGAGACTGAGTAGCCGACATAACATAATCAACCTGTAGCCTGTGGGTATCTCCAGCAATAGATGGAACAATAAGGGAATACTAAAATAACCAGCTAAGTGATATGCAAGATGAGAGCAGCACTAGAACTCAGGCTGAAGCATACTACAAGCTCTGTGTAGGGGAGCCGGTAGTAGCAGTAGTAATGAGTAATGGGCCAAGCTCGGCTATAGAGTCTTGTGCCTCACGATAATAGGGGTGTATATATATGATCAGCCTGTAGTCTGTGTGTCTCTCCCCACCCAATGTAACCACACAAATCATGAACATAACGTCTCACGTCCATGTCCGCGGGGTCATAACTAATGCACAAGTCATAATGTATCTAGATTATAGTATCTCTATATGTCCTGCATCCTATATAGGATCACCACGAATATCTCGGGAAGATCCCGTCTCATGATCAGTGTCCAGTGTCCTGGGTTAAGTGTACTTGGTATGACAAGTACGAGAAGATAAAGTGTCACGTATGTCCATATCTAGATGACATTACCCAACACTGCGTACAGTGTCGGCACCCGACTGATAATCGGACACTAAGTACGTCACACGGTCCTAGGTTGAGCATGCACAGTAATATATATATAGCAAAGAAAATAAATAACTAAGCTGCAGAGTTTGGCAAGGTACACTTGCCTGATGTTTGAATATCAACTGTAGTCCTGGTATCGGTGGATCCGATGGGTACTACTCCGAAAGCTGTAATAAATATCACCAACAGTCTCAGAAGGTATCAAACCGCTAGGAACGCCTGTCCTTTCGTCCAATTTGGACACAGGGGCAAAAAGGTCATTTTCGGATTAAAGCGGGTTCCATATGTGGGCCACTTTGCACCGAAAAGCGTGCCGAGGGTAACAGTCTCTAAATGGGACAAACTATGGGTCAAACAATTCTAAATGTCAATACGATCCCAACGGTATGTCCAAATTTGGATTCCGATGAGCCGAACATAATTTGGTCCAAAAAGTCAACTGTGGGGCCCGCCAATTGGCGATCTGGTCAACCGTCTCAGAAATGCGTGAAAATTGGGTCACAGGACCAGCGTATTACCACGAGTCCAGTGGCGTAAGTTTCGTCACAATCTGACAAGCGTGCACAAAATACTCGCGAGTTCCACAAAAGTGGCGACACGGATTGTGTTCGCGGATACGGCCTGATTCCGGCGCGCACACGCGTCCAAATCAGTCTCCACAAATTTTCACGTGTCCGATTATGCTGCGTGCACCATTCGGTACACTTGGCACACGGCGGGGCGGTCCCGTTTGGCGGGGCGCGCTCCGATCTCCAACTTTTGTAAAACCGTAAAAAGTGGGTGCGCGCAGTTTTGTGACGACTACAATTTTTTCCACAGCGACTAATAGCACAAAGTTATAATACAGAAAATAAACTAGGTCATGAAATCTACAGGTATCAAAAAGAATCGTCGAATTCGGATCTCTGTGGTGGGAGATACGAACTCGACAATATGGGTGGTCATCGCAAGTTTCTGCGATTGCAGAATTTTGTCTGCTCGCGCTGACTTGGGCGCTGTTTTTCACCTAGGGGCACACGTTTTCCGAGGTTGACTATAAAACAGATATTGGAGAGGGTTAAGGGAAGATCATACCTATGAAAACGGATCTGCGTTTGGTCGAACGAGTCAACGGGAAAACACGCCGGAGCGAAGGTGCCTCGAGTGGAAAACTGCAGTCCGCGATGTCGGCGTCGACGGGGTGGTTGGATGGCTTGGGGAGGCTTCTCTGGCTGCGGTGACGGCTCTAGATGGGAAGAGGAAGTCTGGAGTTTTAGGTTAGGGTTTTGGAGAGCTAATTATATATATATATATATATGTTATATATTAGGAGAGAGGGAGGGTGGATCCGTGGCCTATGGGTTTAAGTCAATGGTAAGGAGTGGGCGGTCGTAAGTGCATCTCTGAAGGGAGGGGTTCAACGTGGAACTTCTGCTGTTGAAAGAAACCAAAGTTCCTAAGGAACTTTGGTATAAGTAAGTATATTATTATTAGTATTATTATTATTATATTAATAGTAACTTATTTAATTCTTTTTTTTTTCTCTTTCTTTCTTTAATAAAAATATATATACATATATATTTGTATATATATATATATATATATACTCATTCTAAAATTTGTATAATAGGGTATTGCACATCGTTGGGCTAGCAACTGCTCAAGGGGTCTCCTACATGGAATAAATTCCGAAAAATTCCTGATGGTCCCACAAGTCCTCTAAGTGCCCGAACACCTAACATAAAAATTATTAAAAATCTATTTCTCCTATTTGGACCTAATTACTACAATTTAATTAATAATTAATAAATAAAGGGCTTATACGATTTTCTGGGAAGGGGGTTTTACAACCATGTCTCTCGTGTTGGGCTGCTAAGGTCACAGAGCCACTGGTACACATATTTGCTGTATGGGCAAGAAGTCCTCCCCAACGTAAGCCGACCCTTAGCAGAGTTCTACCGCATAGATGAAGGCTCCCCTTGGACATGTCAGACCTCCTCACAGAGCTCTGTCGTGTGGGTGAGCACTCCTTCATGGCACGCGTGCAGAACCTCTCTGACATGTGCGCCGAGCCTTGGTGAGGTCGCATGGATGAGGAGTCATCTATTTTATGCGTGCAAAGCCTGCATGTGGCTTGGCCACATGGGTGAGGTCTCATCTTGGTCGTCCGTGCAGACTTAACTGTACGTGGCTGGGCCTGGCAGCGGTATGCAGTGGTTATACCTTTTTATAATCTTCGCAAGGACTAATGCGTCTTCTTTATGCAGGTTTTGTCTTCGCTCGTGTTGCCTATGATGGAGCATGGAAGGATATCATAACACAAGTTGTTCGGGATGAAAACCAACCTTATGCGGCGGTTCGCCAAGAGCTGACCAGGAGACACGGTCAGTTTGACAAGAACTAATCCAGGAAACGAGGAGGAACATCCCACGTCATACGTTGAGCTGTCCTTGTTCATGAAGCGCGTCAGCTGCTTTTCTCCCTTTTATGTGGTTCGCTATCGGCCGGGAGACTGCGGGGTCGATGACATGATTTTGATCAATTGGCATTCATGTCGTCGGTCTTTCCGGATGGTTGTAGAGTGTCACGCCCCAGTCCCAAAATACCGTGGGACTAGACACGTGGCACTGGCCAGCAGTACGCACCGATGGACCAACTCAATATAATGGATCCATCAGGGCATACTTAAGCTGTAAAACAAGTCTACGACAATCATGGCACAACTAATCTCATCCACACAAGATATAAAATATGATCCATAGAATAAATAAGGAATGTAAATCATCAGCAAGTCTCACAAAGTACTTCGGGGAACAACCCGATAAATATCTAGTACAAGGGTTCAACAGACCAGAAAGTAAATGACTGAAATAAATAATAAAAACTGAGCATGAACATGGATGCTCAAGAGAAATCTTCAGCTAAGACCTCATCCTCGGATGGTGGTACAGCTCCTGGATCAGCTCCTGCTCCGGTCCCGTAAACCTCGGGATAAACCTCGTCTGCAAAATCTGGGGACAAAATCCGGATCCAGGTCCTCAGGGGACATAGCAAGGTACAAGAAAGCTCATGCCAATAAATAAATAAGCAGTGCAGCAAATAAATAACTAAATGAAACAATGGGGTAAATATATAACCATCTAAGTGAAATGCAAGTGAGAGCAGCACGAATACTCAGGCTGAGACCACTACAAGCTCTGTGTCTGGGAGCCGGTAGCAGCAATAACTATGTGTTTACTATGTGTTTACTATGTTTTATATATATATAATCAGCCTGTAGCCTGTGTGTCTCTCCCCACCCAATGTAACCACGCATATCATGTCCATAACGTCTCATGTCCATGTCAAGCGCGATCATAGCTAAATGCAACAAGTCATAAAGTATATAGAATATAAAATCTATGTCAAGTCCTGTATCCTATACAGAATCACCACGAATATCTCGGGAAAATCCTGTCTCATGAATAGTGTCAAGTGTCCTGGGTCATATGGTACTTGATAAGACAAGTACGAGAATATAAAGTGTCACGGATGTCCATCTCTAGATGACCGTACCCAACACTGCGTACAGTGTCGGCACCCGACTGATAATCGAACGCTAAGTACGTCACACGGCCCTAGGTTGAGCATGCACAGCAATATATATAAAGCAAGAAAAATAGATAACTAAGCTGCAGAGTTTGGCAAGGTACACTTGCCTGATGTTTGAATATCAACTGTCGTCCTGGTATCGGTGGATCCGGTAGGTACTACTCCGAAAGCTGTAATAAATATCACCAACAGTCTCAGAAGATATCAAACTGCTAGAAATGCCTGTCCTTACGTCCAATTTGGACACAGGGGCAAAAAGGTCATTTTCGGGCCAAAGCGGGTCCACATGTGGGCCACTTCGCATGAAAAGCGTGCCGAGGGTAACAGTCTCTAAATGGGACAAACTATGGGTCAAACAACTCTAAATGTCGATACGATCCCAACGGTATGTCCAAATTTGGATTCCGATGAGCCGAACATAATTTGGTCCAAAAAGTCAACTGTGGGGCCCGCCAATTGGCGATCTGGTCAACCGTCTCAGAAATGCGTGAAAATTGGGTCACAGGACCAGCGTGTTACCACGAGTCCAGTGGCGTAAGTTTCGTCGCAATCTGACAAGCGTGCACAAAATACTCGCGAGTTCCACAAAAGTGGCGACACGGAATGTGTTCGCGGATACGGCCTGATTCCGGCGCGCACACGCGTCCAAATCAGTCCCCACGAATTTTCACGTATCCCGTTATGCTGCGTGCACCATTCGGTACACTTGGCACACGGTGGGGCGGTCCCGTTTGGCGGGGCGCGCTCCGATCTCCCACTTTTAGAAAACCGGAAAAAGTGGGTGCGCGCAGTTTTGTGACGACTATAATTTTGTCCACAGCAACTAATAGCACAAAGTTATTATACACAAAATAAACTAGGTCATGTAATCTACAGGTATCAAAAAGAATCGTCGAATTCGGATCTCTGTGGTGGGAGATACGAACTCGACAATATGGGTGGTCATCGCAAGTTTCTGCGATTGCAGAATTTTGTCTGTCCGTCCACGTTGGACGCTGTTTTTCACCTAGGGGCACACGTTTTCCGAGGTTGACTATAAAACAGATATTAGAGAGGGTTGAGGGAAGATCATACCTATGAAAACGGAACAGCGTTTGGTCGAGCGAGTCAACGGAAAAACACGCCGGAGCGAAGGTGCTTCGAGTGGGAATCTGCAGTCCGCGATGTCGGCGTCGACGGGATGGTTGGATGGCTTGGTGAGGCTTCTCTGGCTGTGGTGACGGCTCTAGATGGGAAGAGGAAGTCTGGAGTTTCTAGGTTAGGGTTTTGGAGAGCTAATTATACATATATATATATGTTATATCTAATTAAGATGAGAGAGGAAGTAGCGGATGGGAATAGGTTCGGCCGCGGGTCTGGGAAGTCTCACGTGGGCTAAGGGGCGGGCTCCCTGGGAATGAATGAAGGGTTTAGGACGGGGCTTCTCTGCTGGCGGGTTTTAACAACTTTAGCAAAGCTAAAGTTGATGAACTTAGCATTAGTTACTATTGTTACTATTATTATTATTATTAATTATTATAGTAAGTACTATTATCTTATACTTATTTAATTCTTTTCTTTTCTTTTCCTTTCTTTCTTTAATTAAAATATATATACATATATATTTGTATATATATATATATATACTCATAAGAAAATTTATATAATAGGGTATTGCACATCGCTAGGCTAGCAACTGCTCAAGGGGTCTCCTACATGGAATAAAATCCGAAAAATTCCTGATGGTCCCATAAGTCCTCTAAGTGCCCGAACACCTAATATAAAAATTATTAAAAATCTCTTTCTCCTATTTAGACCTAATTACTACAATTTAATTAATAATTAATAAATAAAAAGGGTATATACGATTTTCTAGGAAGGGGATTTTACATAGAGCGTCTGCTCCTGCTCTTCCCTTGCTATCCATCATATGGATTCTTTTCCATATTCTGAGGTTTGCACTGTGGAGTGGTGAGCCAGAAAGCGTTGAGTTTTGCTGCGGGCTCGACTTGTGTCAGTAGCGACGACAGCACGGATGGACGCTTCTATTGAAAAAGTTTTGTATCAACGAAACTTCATGAAAAACCCTTTAAAACAAGTTTCCATCATATGTACTAATGACCTTGAATACTAATAAAAATCCTTGAATGTAATGGATTTTCATTATATGTATTCATGATCTTGAATATTAATTAATGAAGTCTCTCAATTTTTAGAATTTTGTATGTTGTGGACTTTTGGGTATTGTACTAGAGATAATATGAATGTAGTACCATACCATAGCTTTTTAAGGATATTCCACTGGAGGATCTTTGGGGGACCTATTACCCTTTTGCGCACTTGGAGATGCGAGTAATAGATTCAAAACAAACACTATCAGAGGTAATATGGACATGATAGGTTTTGTGGATAGTAAGAATATCCCGCTAGGGGATTTTGGTGGACCTATTACCCTTTTGCGCACTTGAGGGTGCAAGTAATAGATTCGAAACAAACCCTATCAGAGGTAATATGGACGTGATAAATTTTTTGGACCCACTACTTTTTGTGCACGTTAATGCAAGTAATAGGTTTGAGACAAGCTCTGCCAGAGGTAATATGGACGTGGCAGTTTTTATGGACTTAATACCGTGGGCATACTCCAGATTGGATACGAGTGATAGGTTGGAAGATAATCGATATCAGAGATAATATGGACGTGATGATCGATGGTCAAGGCGGAGAAGTTTTCTCAGAGGTAATATGGACATGGCAGACTCCGTCGGAGTAGTGTATTAGAGCGTCAGTCCAGAGGTCCTGTGGACATGAACCAACACCCAGGAAGATACGATGTAGTTTGGAAATAGAGGAGTACTAGTCTAATTTAGACGTAGTACTTTTTGAGGAACTTACCGTTGATAGGCATCAGGAGAAGGTCGTCGTTGGATCTTGCTAACCGATAAGCGTCGTTGCAAATACGGTTTCCACAATGAACAGGCCCTCCCATTTAGGTAGGAATTTGCCGGTCGTCTTGTGAGTTATAATCGTCGGTCTTCTTACTGTTAAGACGAGGTCACCCACTTGAAACATTCTCTGTTTTACCCGTTTGTTGAAGGCTCCAGAGAGACGCAATTGATACAACTTTATGCGTTGTTGAGCTAAGAGTCGTTTCTCATCTAGTGCTTCCAACTCCTGTAACCGTCGGCGGTAGTTGTCGTCCGTGGTTAGTTGGTTGGAGAGAGCTACTCGTAGTGAAGGGATTTGGATCTCAAGTGGAAGTACCGCCTCACTTTCGTACACCAAAGATAATGACATATTTCCAGTAGCTGTCCGGACTGTTGTACAGTAGGCCTAGAGACATTCACCCAGCTTCTCGTTCCAGTCGCGTTTGTTGGAAGACACAAATTTCTTGAGGAGCTTGATGATAGTTTTGTTGAACGCTTTCGACAGACCGTTTGCTGTGGGATTGTATTCCGTGGAGGCTATGTTTTGGATTCGGTTCTTGTCACAAAATTGATAAAAGGCGTGACTTGAACTGTGGACCATTGTCGTGGACGATCCTACACGGCAAGCCGAATCGATATATGACATGATGCTTGACAAAGTTAAACACGTTTGCTGTTTTGACTTCAGCGAGCGGAATAACTTTCGTCCATTTGGAGAAGTAGTCGGTGATCATCAGGATGAACCGATGTCCTTTTGATGAAGGCGGACTGATTGGCCCAATGATGTCCATTCCCAACGCCTCAAACAACCAAGATACTACCGTTAGGTGTAGGAACTCAGATGGCTGGTGGATGAAGTCCGCGTGGATTTGGCATGCTTGACACTTCCTTGCGCAATCAACAACATTTGCTACCATCGTCGACCAATAGTACCCCATTCACCGAAGACGTTCATGTAGCTTTGGACCGGGTTGATGCGTTCCGCAGACGCCGTCGTGAGCTTCGCGGAGGGCTTGTTTTGCCTCTGCATTTGACAAGCATCGGAGCAGAAGGTGGGATCATGAGGTTTAGATAATTTGGATTGGTTCAGGTCTTATATAGGAATTTCCTTTTAAAGTATTTGGATCTAGTCTAATATCATACCTCATGGACCAACTCCGTTTCGGATCACACCGTCTACCCAACATAAGGCTCCTCCAAATGTCTAAATGATTCAGTATAGTATGGTTTTGTGTTCTGTTAATGTTTGTCATTGTACCGAAAATAGTGTAATGTCCTTCTAATCATTTTACTTGACTGCATTATTCAATGAGTTAGGCAGACTCGGTTGTCCCATAGAACGTACTGTATCGGTTGCATTCAACTTTATTAGACTTAGTTTGCACACTCCATTTCATCGAGAAGCTGATACTGTTTGTGTACTAGTTTACATTTTACTGATATTCTTGTTGGGGTATTCACAGATACCACTTTACTGGGATTGAGATAACTTGTCCTCTTAACAAGGAGGCTAGTTTGATTGGAAGTTTATCTCATCCGATGAACACGGAGGCTATGATTCCACTTTATAGAATACAAAGATAACACAAAAAATATTTGATTTTAGGGGCTGAATAGAATCACCTTGTTTCTTTGCTTGCTTGATTTTTTTTTTCATCCACCTTTCACTTTAACCATTTGCTTACATAGCTATATATATATATTGTAACGCCCCGCAACCGCACGGTGCGTTACGCTGAGTCGGATTGAATGAAACAAATGCTGGTTCCATTTGATTTGTTAGATTTTGGGAAGAAGTATTGATTGAGTTGTTTCATGTGCAGATGGCTAGCGGGTTCGATGGAAATCAGATGTTCGTTCAGAGCAGTACTGAGATAGCTGAGTTGGAATGATAATGCCATCTTCCTTAGTCTGATCGGTCGGATGATTTGTAGAGCACGACCTGCTCGCACGGTCATACCAGTTGAGTAGATCGCGCTTGCATCGGACCACGGGTTCAAGGGATTGGCCGTATCGGCAGGACAGGATGCTTAACGGAGTCAAACATTGTGAGTGGGCTCTTTCCCTTCTCCTCTACTCCTTCATGCCTAATAATATAGAAAACACGTAAAAGGCTTGAACACTTAGGCTGAAATATTGGGAATCACTACACTGAGGCGTGCATAGAGTGGACGTCGTTGGCTTGGTAGGATTGTGGCTTGATTTGGTTTGCGCGTTGGATAGTTGGAGCGATAGTTGGAATATGCATTTGAGGCGGTCGGTTGGATAATTGGGATTATGCTTGGACGGTTAGAATTATACAGTTGGAATGAGTCATTGATGCATTGGGAATATCGGGAATCTGGGCGAGCGAGCGTGCATCCGTGCACGGGTATCACTTGGTCGCTTTGTCTTGCAAAGCGAGCAGTTATGGTTCAAAACCGAACAACTGCATCGGCGAGGGTGTTGTGCCGCTTGATGGGGCATCGTGCCACGAATGGGGCATTGTGCCACTGAAACGGCATTGTGCCATGGGTTAGCTTTGAGCATGAGTATTGCACCATTGGAAATACTGTGTTGAGAAGAGGCATTGTGCCTATGGGAATAACTTGTGAATGGTGCCTTGGGCTATATGTTGGAAGAGTGGTTATGGATGTGTTGGTTGGATTATTGGTGGAACGAGTCTAGGATCGCTTGGTGGGGCGAGAATGTTCGATCCTCTCGTCATACCTACTTGGTGTCTGCATGTCACGGACAACCTGTATTGCACAGGGTTTGGTCTCCTCGAACGGGTACTCCGGGGCACCGGGACCGTTCGGCCATGGAGGAGACAATTTGGGTAACGCGTCTTGGGCGCGGTGCCAGCGGTTGGAATCGATCCAGGTGGGTTAGCTACTTAGCGCTGTTTTGAGGAGAACCGCATTTGATCAGTCCGATCAAAGTCCTTTATGGCTTGGCCAGTGACTTCATATAGTATAGTATTGGCTTGCTTTTCTTTTGTTGGTTTGGCTTTCGTGTAGGCACGGCCACCTTGCCTCGGCAAGAGTGTGCACTGTGAGATTTGGATTGTAAGTGTTGGTTGAGGATGGATATTGAGGCTTGGTTGATGGTTCGACATGTTATCGTGTTGCTTGGACTTGAGCAGGACGGTTTGCATGCTAGTTTCCCTCGAGTTGCTTATATATTTGCTTGTCGTTTGGTTTGAGTTGAGTGCTTGCATGCTTAAACTGCTTTACAGCTTTCCTTAACATGTCATCCCTATGCCATGAAATGAATCTAGGAGTCAACTAGAAAGATCACCATATAACTGTTTGTATTTACTATTTTTACTTAGTGTCGGCTTAGGCGAGTGGGTTACCCCGCTCACCAGTACGGTTGTGTACTGACCCACGTTTGTGGGCAATGTTTTAGGTACGCAGGCGTAGTGGCACTGCTTGGATATACGAGGCATGATGTATGAACTGTAAGTACCTTTGTGAGCTAGAGAAAAGAGCAAGAGTATTTCATCGCCTTCGTGGCATCGCCTTCGTGGCCTTGTCTTCGATGAGGCATTTCATTTGACCCTATCGTGAGCTTCGCTGTGTATTACTCTGATTGTGTGCTTGGTACACAATACTTGACTTCCGCTGCAACTTGGTTGTTTCAATGATAATATTTGGTGTTTGACAACATCGCCTTGTACGAGCGCAACTCCAGGCTCGTACGGCATCACGTCCCGATGAGAACGATAGTCCTGCGGGAGAGCTGTAAACGTGGTGATTCACGTTCAGCGGGGACTATTGAGCTTGCGGAAGATTGGGGCGTGACATATATGGCTCAAGATACATCAAGAGCAATGAACATGACTCTTAGTTTTCCTAAATACATTCATGCATGCAACAATAAACTTGATTATTCCTAGATTCATTCATGCATAGATTCATCTAGACATGCAACAATGAATTTGGTTTACATTTCCAACAATGCCTCCCGTAAACCAAATTTACTTTTGACTCCTAAAGCTTCAATATTTCTTCTGAATACTTGTCCTCCTAGAGGTTTTGTAAATACATCTGCAAGTTGATCTTCAGTTCTGCAATATTCAATGTTAATTTTACCTTCATGAACAAGCTCCCTTAGGAAGTGAAATCGCATGCGAATATGTTTTGTCCTTCCATGTAGGACTGGATCCTTTGAGACAGAGATAGCTGATTTGTTGTCACAACAAATTGTTGTTGGTCCTTTTTGCTTGAACTTCATGCTTTCTAAAACACCTTTTAGCCAAATACTTTGACATGCTGTAGAAGATGCAGCAATATACTCTGCTTCTGTGGTAGAAAGTGCCACAATTGGCTGCTTCTTTGAACTCCATGAAATTGCCTCGCTGCCAAGGTTGAAGACATAACCAGAAGTACTTCGAGAATCATCAATACTTCCTCCCAAATCACTGTCAGTAAAACCGACAAGTTTGACAGGAACATTAGCTTGATAGTAAATGCCATAGTCAGTATTTCCCTTGACATATCGTAATATTCTTTTGGTCGTTTCCCAGTGATTTGAATAAGGCTTCTCCATGAACCGGCTCACTAGACTTACTGCATACACAATGTCTGGTCTTGTGGCAGTCAAATACATCAAATTTTCTACTAAGCTTCGGAACATAGTGGAATTAACAAGCTTGCCTTCAGCATCTTTACTTAATTTCATTCCAGGTAAGCATGGAGATGAGACAGGATTTCCATTCTCCATATTAAACTTCTTCAAAATTTCTTTTGCATAGCTTTCTTGTGAAATGAAGATACCTTTCTTGGATTGATGAGCCTCAATACCAAGGAAATGATATAGTTCTCCCAAGTCAGTCATTTCAAATTCTTTCATCATGGAAAGCTTGAATTCCCTCTGCATTTCCATATTGTTTCCTGTGAAGATAAGATCATCAACATGAAGACTTACAATAATAAAGCTTCCATCTGGTCTTTCTTTGGTGTAAAGAGTATGCTCATATGGACATTTATGAAATCCATGCTTCTCAAAGTATAAGTTGATACGACTGTACCAAGCTCTTGGAGATTGTTTAAGGCCATATAAAGCTTTCTTCAATTTGTAGACTTTGTCTTCTTCTCCTTTCTTCACAAATCCAAGAGGTTGCTCAAGATAAATCTCTTCTTCAAGGATGCCATTTAAGAATGCCGACTTCACATCCATTTGGAATATTTTCCAACTGTTTTGAGCTGCAAGAGATACCATTAGTCTAACAGTTTCAATTCTGAAAACAGGTGCAAAAACTTTTGTGTAGTCTTCTCCTTCCTTCTGCTTGTATCCTTTTGCTACGAGCCTTGCTTTGTACTTGTTGGTTGAAAAATCAGGATTCTTCTTGATTTTGTACACCCATTTTACACCAATGGAAATCTTGTTTGGTGGAAGATCTGTGAGCTCCCACGTATCATTCTTCTCAATAGACTTTATCTCCTCCTTCATTGCTTGCCTCCAAGTTTCTTCCTTATTTGCATCTTCAAATAAAATTGGATCTTCTTCTGCAAAGAAAGCAAAATAGACAGTATCATTTGATTCAACTTGCTCAGTTGAGTCATACAATTCTTGTATACTTCTCATTTTTCTAGAAGGTCTTTGATGCACATCTTCTCTTGGTAAAGTTGGAGATGCAGTTTCATTTTGAAAGCCAACTTCTTCATCTTTTTGTATGAGAGTATGAGTTGTACTTGTATCACCTTCATAGGTTGAAGCTTCGTCAAATCGAACATCTCGACTGATTATTATCTTCTTTGTTGCTGGATTGTATAACTTGTAGGCTTTGCTTCTTTTACTATAGCCAACAAATATACACTTTTCTGCCTTGTCATCAAGCTTGGACCTTATAGCATTAGGAATGTGTGCATAGGCAGTACTTCCAAAGATTCTTAAGTCTTGAACATTTGGCTTCAATCCGTACCATGCTTCATGAGGTGTGATGTTCTGTAGACACTTTGTTGGTGATATGTTTATCAAGTAAACAGCACAAGAAACAGCTTCGGCCCATAGAGCTTTGTCCAGTTTGTTTCTACTGAGCATGCACCTCACCATGTCCATAATGGTGCGGTTCTTTCTTTCACAAACACCATTTTGCTGTGGTGTATATCTGGCAGTTAGTTGATGCTTTATTCCATGATCTCTACAAAATCTTTCAAATTTATTTGGAAGATATTCACCACCACGATCAGTTCTTAATGTTTGAATATAAAGCCCGGAAAATTTTTTAACTTCAGCTTTGAAATCTTTAAAGGCTTGGAAAGCATCAGATTTTTCTTTGAGCAAATAAATCCATACTTTTCTTGAGTAATCATCAATGAAGGAGATGAAATATCGATTACCTCCATGAGATGTAACTTGCATTGGTCCACATAAGTCTGAATAAACAAGTTGAAGTGGATTCTTGGCTCGCCATGTGGACTGCAATGGGAATGAAGATCTATGAAGCTTCCCGATTTGACAATCTTCGCAGACATCATCAGAGGAATAGATTTGGGGCAGCCCTTTGACCATCTTCTTTGTCACTAATTGCTTCAAGCTTCCATAATTCAAATGGCCAAACCTGTCATGCCATAGTTTGGAGCTTCCACTATCAACACTACTGAAACATGACAAGTTAGTGGATTGTAGTGTTAGGGGAAACAAATTATTTTCTGCGATAGCAATTTTTGCAACAAGTTGACCGTTCTTTGACAAGAAACAAGCATTGCTTCGAAAATGAATGTCAAACCCTTTTCTTAAGAGATGACCGACACTTAGGAGATTGCTTTTTAACCCTGGGATGTAGTATACATCTTTCATCTTCTCGATACCTCCAGATTTTATTTTGAAAGTTATTTCACCTACTCCTTCTATTTTGTATGCTCTGTCATCACCAATCTTCACTTGGTCACGGTCAGATTTTGTTAAGTTTGTAAATAAATTTTTATTTCCTGTCATATGCTTGCTAGCACCACTATCAAGATACCACAAATTATCCAAGTTATCACCATGACAAGCAAGCAACAAAGTATCTTGATGGTTACTTTGTGCTTCATGTACGTAACCTGCTTCTTTTTTCTTGTCATCCTCTTGCTTATACTAGCATTCATTGATTGTGTGACCTGGTTTGTAGCAATGGTAGCATTCAATGTAGCCACGACCTCTTCCTCTTTGTGATCCTCTTTGTGGGTATCTGGAGTTGGAATTTTCTTCTTCTTCATTTTGGTTATTGCTTGAATAACCCTTTCCTTTGCCATGAAAATTTGAACTTCGCCCTCGAAAATTCTTGCCTCTTCCGCGTCCACGGTTCTGAGAAGAACCACGGCCTCCCGTAGACATGACATTGGATTTGAGAGCTTGATCAGGCTGGGAAGAGACACTTTGCGGACATCTTTTGTTAATCCGAAATTCATGAGCTTCTAATCTTCCTTGTAAACTTTCCAAAGACAGAGATGCAAGATCTTTAGTCTCTTCATGGCAACTACAACATGATCATATTTGCTTGGTAGACTTCGAAGAACTTTTTCAACAACTTTTTGAGTTTCTAAAATTTTTCCATTTGAACTCATTTGATTCATAATAGAGTTCACTTTAGTAAAATATTCTTCAATCTTTTCATTATCTTTCATTTCTAGCTTCTCAAATTCAGCCCTTAGAGCTTGCAAGCGTATTTTTTTTACTTGATCTTGGCCAGAATATGCTATCTCAAGAGTTGTCCACGCCTCTTGGGAGCTTTTTGCCTTGGATATTCTCTCATAGACTGGAATTTCAATTGCTTGATATATTTAGAAGAGCGCCTTCTTGTCTTTTTGTCTCTTTTCCTTCAACACTTTTTTTTGTGCTTCGGATAGTTGACCTTCATTTGTTGGTTGCTCTACTCCTTCTTCAACGGCACTCCATAGATCTTGAGATTCAAGACATAGCTTCATGAGATTGCTCCAATAATCATATTTTTCTCCATTGAAGCGAGGCACAAGAGAGACAAGGTTGCTGTTTGAGGTGGACATTTTTTTTTTTTAGGCTCTGATACCAATTGTTGGGGTATTCACAGATACCACTTTACTGGGATTGAGATAGCTTGTCCTCTTAACAAGGAGGCTAGTTTGATTGGAAGTTTAGCTCATCCGATGAACACGGAGGCTATGATTCCACTTTGTAGAATACAAAGATAACACAAAAAATATTTGATTTTAGGGGCTGAATAGAATCACCTTGTTTCTTTGCTTGCTTGATTTTTTTTTCCATCCACCTTTCACTTTAACCATTTGCTTACATAGCTATATATATAGGGCTCAAGATACATCAAGAGCAATGAACATGACTCTTAGTTTTCCTAAATACATTCATGCATGCAACAATGAACTTGATTATTCCTAGATTCATTCATGCATAGATTCATCTAGACATGCAACAATGAATTTGGTTTACATTTCCAACAATCCTGAGTGTTGAAGCCATCATGATTTTAAAAAATAACTTATAGGTTACATATCATAGTTTACAGTTTCGACCGATACCGATCTGATACGATCGATACCGATACAATTTAACATGATCCGATTTGATACCGACCAATTTCCAATACTGACTGATACCGACATTGAATATCTCTTAATTTTCTGGTCAATTCGACAAAGAAAACTGAACGAAAAAGTCCAATTAACAAAGATGTAATAAGTTGGTAAAAAAACATGTAAAAGTAGAAAACTTATCTATTATATGTAAACCGATCCAATCGACTAGGGTGGTTACTATTTCATGTAAACCAATCGGAAAGGACTACTATTTCTTTCAATTTCAAAACTACTAAAATATATTTTTCTAAGATAGTAATAATTTATTAATAATTATTTACTTTCAGATACCAAAAAAATTAATACTCCGATTCGAAATCGTCGATATTGTCGATTCCGATACTTCCGGTACCGATAACTTAGAACCTTGTTATAGATGTTGCAACACAATATTACTGTGTTCAACCATTTCTGTTTACTGGTGGTAATACTCTGCAAGTTATTTCCTTAATTTTCCTGCTATATATCTCCTAGACCTTCATAGTATTTTCCGAAGCATTCCATGATTCCCTTTCGGAAAGGGGAAAAAAAACTTTCACATGTTTTGAATAGATGAAGAGCGTGCTGTCAGAATAAATTATGCCAAGTGCAATTGTGTTTGAGAATTCTTATTCTTGCTAATTTTGCGTTCGGTATGAACTATACTATGCAGAAACGCAATGTTTCCAGGAACAGTCATAGAAGCATAGGTTTTACCAAGAATAGTTATTTATGTGTTTGTAGCGTTCATGTTTTAAAATACAAGTTATACATTTCTAGAAATGTGACATAAGTCACATAACTTGAGTATAATTTCCATAAGTTAATCATACACCAGAAAAGGCCATGAAAAATAATAAAAAATACTATACATTAAAACAATTCAGCTATTTGTCAGCCAAAAAAATTGAGTGATGTCATCTTTCATTTTGTAACATCTTATACGATATTCGACATGACAAATTTTAACCCAAAAAGTCGTCATTTAAATTTCTAATGTTAATGTTAATATTAATTCTATTTTTATTTTTAATGTTAATTTTAATTTTAAAATTTGTCATGTAAGTTGTCATGTCAGCTGCAGAAGATTACATCACCTTTTTCTTTGGATAACAAATATTATTTTTGTATATAAAAATGTTTTGACTGTGAAAATCATCAAATTAGTACCAAAAATAAAGTCGCCAAATATATTAGTCAACCTCACATGTACATGACAGTATCCTCGGTAGGAATGCAAATCGGACGGATTGGATTGGACTTGAGCTCAACCCGAGTCCAACACGATGAATCATAAGCCTAGTCTGAGCCCAAGTCCAATCCGACTTCGGGTTCAATATATGAAGTCCAAGACTGAACCCGGAAGAATAAAAAAGGAACCCAGGTTCCTCGGGTTGGACTTGGGTTGAGTCGGATCCATCAGGTTTATCGAACTTTAATATGATATTTGAAATAATATTTAACAAGATTAATATTAAACACATAATCAAATAGCAATCAAACATCAATCATTACAAAATATAAACTGAGATGAGATTTATAATAATGAGTTGAAGATTTGGATGGAAAAAAAAAATTAGGGTTTTAATTTTTTATTCAAATATATATATATATATATATATATATATATATATATATATATATATATATATATATATATATATATATATATATTCGGTGGGGTGAGATGGGGTGGGGGAGAAATTCAGGTTCCTTCGAAATGTTACAATTCAGCCTGAAGGCACCAAACCTCTGCCCGAAGACCTCACGCAGCCGTAGCCGCACTGCACCCACCACTTAATTCCTCCAAAAAAAATTAAATGACCTTCAGGAGATTGCGGATTAGGAGACTCAAACCCGTAACTTCCTGAGTAGTATGCATCGATCTTAACCGTTAGACCAGACATCACTTTTATATATATATATATATATATATATATATATATATATATATATATATATATATATATATATATATATCAGGGTACGATGTTGTCTTAGTATACATATTTGCCAATGCTACTCATAAAAAGTATGTTATGTTTCTTTACGCATCATTTCATCCAATTATATAATTTCATACTGGTTTTGGTGGTCATCAAGAACCGGCTGATACTATTAACAGCCCGCTGACTACCGTTACGGAAATAAATATAAATACGAATATTTTTAAATATGTACAAGTTAGTCTTCTATGTTACACGAATACTGATATGGATATCATTTAAACAGTGTCTGTATAACGCAGCCAACTACTAACACCCCGTGTCGAACTCGAATGACCCTTGTGATTATCGAGAAGAGACATAAGATCCTGGCTCGGTAACGAAAGATCAGTGAATTGAGTCACGGAAGCGTATTATTTCTTCCATTTATAAATGGTAGGAGTTGATGGACAGTGAGCCCAAAAGACATGCAACGCAACATGCACAAAATCACGAACGTTACGTCGGACATTAAAAAAAAAAAAAACTACTAACACCTTGTACTACCTTGTTCTTCAGTTGTGCGCATGACAACTAATGGAAAAGACACCCCCTCTAGTTTTGTACACCAAAAAATAGGGACGAGTATTTAGTTTATTCAGTTTCAACCGAACAAAAATAGTCAAAACCGAATAAACCAAAATTCTAAAAATCCAAAACCGAAACCGAACCGAAAGTAACAAAAAGCGAAACCAAACCAAACCGAATAATCTATTCGGTTTATTCGGTTGAACTATTTTTATTTTTCAATGGATCGAACCCAAAGTTGGGATCGCGATTAAATTATATTTAAAAATATAATTTTTATACACACATTTGCTATATTTCAAAGTTGTGTTCAAAGTTGGACTAATCATTAAATTATCAAAGTTCGATTTTAAAACATATACATAAAATTGTTGTTTTCAAAATATACACATTTTTAATCACAAAATATGCATAAAATTATGGTATTTACATAATTGCATAAATCTTATCCGATTTTCGGTTAATTGAAATCGAAACCAAAAAAAGAAAAAGAAAAAGATATAAGCTATAGGCACATATTCCTACATGAACCAATGCACATATGGACCAATAGGAATGGAGTGTACTTGTGCACATGGATGCACATGAGATGTAGAAATCTATTTCTATTGGTCCACATATACATGACTCATATAGGAATATAAACCTATTGACTCATATCCCGTTTAACATATATATATAATCAATATATATATATATATATATATATATATATATATATATATATATATATATATATATATATATACTGTTTCTTGATTTGGTTGACTATGGACACTACAGCTTTGTTAGCCGACGTTACAACTTCGAGTTATATGTATTATTTTGCCTTCCAGTCTTGGCCTGGAGGAAGTAGAGAATTCTTACGCTATTGTTGCCTTTAGTATGCACTATGTAGAACGTGACAAATCTTGTATTTGTTGTTTTGTGCATTAGTGAAAATTTGACATACTTATGTTTGACATAATTTATAATTAAGTCATACATCATTTAAGAGCCCATATGAATAACAAGATTCCGGATGGGTTATGTTTGATATAAATTATAATGTAACCGGGTTTTCAATATAAGCCCCTCAATCTTACACGAGGATTGTGTGACTGCCAAGATCAGAATAGAAACAAATAATAATGTCACAAATCTCATTCTCGATTGGTCATGATAAAACTAAATAACTCAAGTCACACAACTCTCACCATGTAAAACGAAATAACCCAAATTACACAACCTTCACAAATTTTCGTTTGGTTTTGTTGTCTCATATAATATTCGAAATTTTGCGTTTATGTCTCCATTTTTGAACGGTCAGCCAAGTCAACCGCTAGGACGAGTTCCAAATTCTATTATGGACGATATAAAAACCTAAACATAATTTTTTAATATTATATGAGATCATAAAACTAAATAACCCTTCATAAGACCTCTCAAATCATTATAACATTTGCTTATAAGCACATCTGGTTAAGGAAAACAACATACCAAACACGAGTGACCCCTGTGATTACCGAAAAAAAAGATAAAATCTTGTCTGGATGACGAAAGATCGGTAGATCGAACCACAAAGACGTTTTATTCTTTCTATTTATTTGATAAAATTTGCAAACAAAGGTCGCAAAAAACATGCAACGCATTGTGCAAAAATTCCCGATCGTTGTACCGGACATCTAAAAAAAAAAATACACTCATCAAATCCTCGCTCATCCTTTTTCATTCTCCCTCCCTTTGCTATTCTCCTCTCTTCTACCTCAAATCCAACAAACTCGAGGAATCATTGACCTAGTATGTTTGAGACTAGCTCTAGGTTTATGTTAGTTTAACTTGGTCATAAACTAAGAAGGGGGGCTTAAGTTATTCACAAACATTTGAAGGATCTTATTCCAAATAGCAAAGTTTGGGGGGCCTCGCGTCAAATATAGATTGGAGAGGCTTACATGGAAAACCCCTAAACATAATAAACGATAGGTAGTTACAAAAATTAGATTCCATATTATGAAAATATAGTGAGATAAATGCAATAGATATTTTTTCCCTATAGCATTATAAATAACATGTCCTGCTTGCATAAAAAGCAAACAAATATATATCTAAGGAATATGAGTAATTATTTTCCTAGGTCTTCATTCCTTCCAAGAATCCTAACTCTAATTTTGGACAACAAAACAAATCATAAGCTAATTCTACTTGTAGATAAAACAAAACAAACAACTAACCATGTCCTGCTTGCATAAAAATCAAACAAATTTATATCTAAGAAATTCCAAATTAAAATAATTTCGCCAGTCAGCCCAGAATTTGACTTCCACTACACATCTGAAGATGTTAACAACAGAATCCATAAACCATTGGAACAGAAAATTTGTAATCCTGCAATCGCATTTCCATGTTGAGGTGGTATCATCCGATACAAGTGATATTAGTACGTTGCACAGAGCAACTCCAGATATGAATAAATTGATCCGAATCGTTCCACGTCACAAACCATGCTAACCCCTCAGCAGGACAAATTATATTCCAAATTCGTGTTCATCTTGTCCAATTCCTTGTTGCTGCAATCAAACCAAATGCAAATTGTGATTCATAATTTTCTCGCACTAGATGTTATCTGAAATAAGTAACAAATCTAAAGATAATGAAACATGCAATTATGATCATATCAAATAGAGGTCCCCTGAAACTTTGTGGCAAGCAAGATCTAAAATTGATAGTTGAAAATCAGATAAAATTGGTAGGAGAAAATCTAACATTTGTGACAGATGTCACAAATGTTATCTTGTTTGTGTGTTCCGATTTAGCTCTCAAATGTGAATATTAAATTAGGTAAAATGGACATACTTCCATGAATATCCACCAATTTGCCTCTCGGGTTCATGATATCCACATTTTTTTCCCAGAAATTTAGTGTGGTTTGAAATTAGAATCCCGAAACAATTACATTACAACTTGCAAGCTATATTGTACTCCAAATGTCACAGTTCTGTTGTATAACAAATACTGAGTGGCTGTCAGTTTCCAACATTAACTCAGGAGGTTTTTTTCTGCGTCGTAAATTTATGATTAAGAACTGTGAAGCTTGAAGAAAATAGAGAGAAAGTTAACATGTGACCAAAAAAAAAAAAAACTTGTCGTGTTTCATGATAAGAACAAGAAGCTTGAAAGTTGAGAAAGTAAAAAAATATGCAACATGCATGACATAAATTCGGAAAAGATCCAATATATGAAAAACTGGCGATAGTGATAGTCCTGTCAAAATAAACTAACCTGAAATGCAGCAAAATCCATGAGCTCGTCGTTGATATTACCATATAAATCTTGATAATTAATTTCTGGCACACAGTCCTTCAATCTGGAAGAATTTTCCACTTGAATCGCTCTATTGTGTTGGGAAGCACCTCCCATTTTGTGTTGGTCAATTTTTCTTCTTATGATAACCTCCTCTGTGACAGTACACGTATTACTACCAGGATCGTCACCTTGAGTTGAGAATGAAGAACCAAATTCCATATTGTTCGTCTTTGCTCCAACGATTTGGGCTGACCCAAATGAAAGATTTACATTCTGCACCTTAAAGTCTTTGCCTTCGCTTTGATATTGATAGACCTTGCTGGTGATATCATAGTTTGGAACCACATTCTTCAGTCCATTCATACCAGCAGCATTGTCTACTGCTGCTAAGCTACCAGGTGCCATTGTAACACCTTGAATAATACCTGTTTGTGTGATATTGTTAGTCCCAGAGCTATTAGTGAGAGCATGAAAATTTCCGACCTGACCATTCATGCAATTATTTTGGTAGTTGATAGCATACATTGCTGGAGAAAATTTGCCATAAGAATTATTTATATAGCTTCCTTGTAATGATGAATCCCCGCTTATTGCAGTCCTACTAATTCCCAAACCATGATCTGGAATCCCACTGGAAAGCATTTGTTGTCTAAAGTCATGATCGCCAATAGTTCCACCAAGTAAATGCCCTCCTGATTGTTGCTGGGTTAAAGAAATTTGATGTCCATTAACAGCGCCACCAGAAAATGAGCATGTTCTTAGGGAAGATGGCAGGTTAAAATACCCATGTAATTCTCCCATCTGTCTTGGTTCCATATAAGTAGAGAGTCCACTTATCATGTTCATTTGTTTATTGTTCGTCGCTTGCAATGCTACTGGCCTTATCTTTGAAGAATGCAGTATGTCAGAATTGAAGAAACCTTGTTGATCAGCAGTCGATATATCCATGCCAATGTTTGTTGCTCTTGTTGACCGCGATTGGAGAGGCACAATACTTTGTAAAGGATGTTGACCTGAATTAGCAAAATCTTGGTGACCATACCCATATGAGTCTGCAGGCCCATGAAAATGTGTCCCAACTCTGTTGGGATTTGCTTCTACAATCACTCTCTTCAAATATATGCGGTATTTCTAAAAAATATTATAACATGTATAAGTTCCACATATAACAACAAGATGCCAGAAACAAACAAAGGAATGTGCAAATTGTAACTTAATCAACAATGTCAAGTTGTAACTTTATCAAGAAGCTATATCATATGCTACTACAAACCTTAAAATTTTTAAAACATGTTCATAATGAAGTCAAAACTAGAAAACAGTTAGCTAGTTAGGTCTTTGAATAAGATAATGTGCTCCAACTAATGGGTTATATTCAGTTTACCATTACAACCTAATGCATATAAACTTAGTAAAAATAGTGAAACATGTATAATCCAATAGGAAACTTGTCATGCGCTAATTTGCAATTGAAGAATGATCCAGATAATTATCACGTCAAGTACAGCAACTGCAACGAAAATATGAATGTAGTAGGAAAGTTTTCCGCTACTTTTTATAGGAACTTTGAGATGTCAAGTTGTAACTTTTGAAGGAACTTTGAGATAATAGGTTCAAACCCAAGGGAATAGTCAGCCTTTATTTTTCACAGAATGAAAGTTTTACGCTACTTTTTATAGGAACTTTGAGATGATCGGTTCAAAGTTCAAACCCAAGGGAATAGTCAGCTTTTAATTTTTCACAGAATGAAAGTAACACAACACAACCTTATCCCGTTCTTTGGTGCCTGGGATTTGTATTCTCTTATATTTCTTCTAGATACGAGTGTTATGACTATTATGTTATATCTAGTGTGGGGGCTGGCACACAACACAAAGACAAAGTTGTCTTCAATTCTAAAGCATATGGGTTAGATTGTTAAAGAAGTTCAGAAAAATAACATCGGTCAATTAGCTAACACTGGGTTGGACGGGTGAACAAGTGGGTGCAGATTAAATGGATACCCTATTTATAAGGAAGCTTCCCAATAATTTGGGTAGGCAATTGACCATTCTTGTACACCTAGCTCTGCGCATGTTGCTGAACCTTCAGACTTCAACAGTATGCTGGATTACTTTTTGTTGATTTTTCATATACGATTTTAATGTAAGTTTACAATAGGTACACTTCCTCTGGGGTAGCTATAGATTATGGAACTTTTAAGACGTATGAAGTTGACAGCTAATAAAATGACACGTATGTTTAAATTTAACAAAGGTGCTTAAACCGTATTAGTTCGGGTTATTGACAGCTCTTAACCTCCCTTTTCTCCAAATGAAAGTAACCTAACAAGATTTTATACATCAATGGAAGAGGTAGGTGATCACTTTATACAGATGTTGTGGGATAAGCCACTCAAACTATTTCCCCTCTCTCTAAATATGCAAATAGGTTAACCCTCTCCACCACAGGAGAAATGCCCACAAGTACATGAAAATTTATTTTACCTTGTAAACAGAGTTAAAACTCTTTAGCAATTCTTCCAAACATACAATGGCCTGCATGATACCGTTGTTAGACAGCAGTGCATTGTGATAATCATTAGTGTCAGCTTGTATTAGCCGGATCCTCCCTTAACGGATATGTACACTCAACTATTTTCAGTTAACCTGGTCATTCAGATAAGCGCAATCACCTTTTCTTTCTAAGAGTGACCATTTAGATTAGATTTTTGTCCATTGCAATGTACCTAACTTGGATATCCAAGATAACATTTGGAAATATACATCTTATATTGGAGAATATATGGCAAGACATTTTATGTTTGCAAACTTCACAAATTGTATTCTCTTGCTTTTATAAAATCCATTGCATGCCATTACTATATAAACGTTAAATATAGTTTCTATGTATGAATTTAAACACTTAGTTAATATGTAAATATTTAAGTTGTGTTATTATAGTTCCTCAACTTTCTCTCAACTGTTACAAGGGTTTTAGCATGTAGAGTTCGAATATATATCAATCGAGAGATGCTATTTACACCGCCATTTTCCATCCCGTCACCCCCCCCCCTTTCTATGCCACGTGGCATCTTTTTTATTGGTCGTTTTTTTTGGAGGTGAGGGTGTTGGCGGGACAGGCGGGATGGGAAATGCGGTGTAATAAACATTTTCCATATCAATCCATGTCCATGCCCCAACAGAACAACTATAAGTGACCAAAACTGACAAGACATAAAGAGAAAGGTAAAATATCAGTAATCTTGTTCAATTGGAGTTTGCCCTAAAGTGCCACCTACAGTACATATATACTTCATTTATTGCAAAACTGGGTAACAAATAAGTAATGAATACTAAATCAGATATCACAATTGTTTTTGTTTATAATTGAATTAGGGAGGTGGTCCTTCCTTTCCCTGAGAAGGAGATATGATCCCATCATATTTTCTTAAAACAAGCGGTGTTATTTTTTTTGATGCATGCCACGTGACAAGAGCTTGTATTAGAAAATGGCCGTGAGTCTCATATCCCAATTCCTATTGAATTAAGCCGTGATTGGCATTTCGAATTAACTGATGGAATCATATGTAGCACATTACATTAATAATTTATTAATGAATTGGAAGAAAAATATGTATAAAAAATATGCTTAAGTGTGCATGTGATAACAATTGTTAGTTTGTTATAGCCATTTACCCATCACTGTTAAAGTTTATAGGTGTTACATTCATCGTGTGCTTGCAGTGTATGCATGCCTTTTTAAGAAGAAAAGGCGAATGGTTAAGGTGGTGTTTATAGAGGATATCTATGTTGCACGTACACTGGAAAATGGTGTCCCCATCTATACCCGTATCCCTGCAGTATTCGTGCAACAAAGGTGACTATTTATGTAACTATCTGAAAATGTCCGTATCCCGCATCCATATTGTGTCCCTAGTCATATCAGTGCAATATAGGAGGATATACATAATTTAATAGTTACAATTTATAATACGTTTGAAAATATACTTCAGTTCAAAAGATAAAATGTGCATCATCAATATAACAGTGTACTTCATCTGAATGACTTTCCTTTTAACACTTTGGCTTAATGTATCATATAGATGAATAGAATTACTTGTAGCAATTACCTGTTCATCTAAGGGAACTTGGAGATGCTCCTTTGTTGCATAAATTTAAACTGCACAACCAAAAGGTAGTAAACCTACCCAACTGACAGGCTAGGTTTATGGCACTCATACTCATAGCTACTTTGTCTAGGGTTTTGGCACCAACCTAGAGGATTGATGTCATTGTCTAGAGCTTTATAATGCTCCAGAAGGCTCGGTTGTTGATGACAATGATGAATACAATAATGTATTTAAGACAAACATGATTAAAATCTTATTTATATATGTCAATGAATAATTGTTGACAGGCTTTTATCTTTTTTTCAATTGCTTGTCGTCTGGTAACCAGTCATACTGTAATATCTTCTAAAAGAAATTATGTATACAAATCAACCAGTCACTATATATGGTATGAATTTGATTAGAGGAACGGAATTCAATATACAATTCATTGAAATTGACCGAGAAACACGCATTCACAAACCAAATTTCTTAGTAGTTTAGCTCAAGTTGCAGCACTATCTATTGTCAAAATAGTGATAGAGCTTCTGCCATATGGCAAGGCCAAGGAGGATGTGGATGATGACCAATTATGAGGGTTGTCCTTTGCGGATCCACATTTGCAGATAGATTGCCAAGGGTGCAGGCTAACCACTTACTATCGAGGTCCACCTCAACTGAACCATAGGAACAAAGCTCCCTCAGCTCACACACATCAGTTTTCCGTCCTAGTTAACTTAATTGTAATCACCCAGTTTTGCCCCTCTTGTGGGATTTCCATTTGTTGGTGCGTCTAACATCCATTTACTCCATGGCAGCAAGCTTAGGGCAAAGTTTAGTTCCACATGAATATGATACTATATATTGAGAAATTAATATATGGGGTTGGTCCTTGACTAAATAAGGGGGGTTTGCTTTTAAGTCATATGGTCAGTTACTATATTCTGCTTTAACTCCTTTACTATATTTTGTCAACTCGGGTTGCTCCTTTATTTGTGGACCACCACCCTAACAGCCCCCTAACTCTTATTTCTTAATAGACATTGAACCATGGAATGTTTGCTGACAATTAGATCTTACAAATATTGGATTCCTACAGATACATAGACACACATAGACACATGCTTGGGAATGTAGTTTCCAGATTACCAATTAGTGGTTTGTCCAAATATTGTCTGAATATTTAAGAATTACAAGTCTATTAGCTTCCTACTGTTTGTGATAATAAATGTACATAGAACTAAATTAGAGGATTACCACTAATGTAAGATAAATTCCTTTGGAGGGGTCATCTAAATTCACATTGAGAATTTCCCCTAGTTCATAACCCAGGATCTCAACATTCTTCCTTTTTTAACACTGTTTCTTACTTCCATAGTCACTGGATTATATCATACTATGTGTGTTAAATGGATACTTCTCAGGAATCTGACACATATTAGACGATACTTTTTCTAGACTCCTGTCAGATATGGCTCGCCTATGTCTAGGCTCCAAAGGGGTCCAAAACATAATTGAAAGTGATTTTGGAACATTCAAACATAATTGAAATATGAGAAAGTAACATATCTTTGCAATGACTCCTTCCTAGAACATTTTTGGAATCTAGTTACTAACTTGAAAAAACTTAAGGATTTTCTTGGGACTGGCAACATAAATTGTGTGTAAATAAATTGTGGAGTGCTTGTGCCTATACCTGAAGGTGACTGGCAACATTCTCTCTTGTTAACCCCGGTACATTCATCAACTCAAGGATTTTCTTGGGAACAGCTTCTGCATTATGATAAATAATTAGTTAGCAATAAACAATTGTAAAAAACAAAATTAGCGGTTACCAAATTTTGTGAAAAAGGCCTCAATATATCATTTTGTGCTAGTTCCAGATTCATTTGTAATTGTGTTTCTTATACGAAGGTGATGTAGACTATAAGGTGTGACAAGATTTATCACTACAAACTAATACAACATAAACAGAATTATTATTAAACTCATACTGTCAACTCCCAGTTGGTCCACAACAGCAACAAACTGTTTGTGCAGATCAACTGCCCAAACAACCCGCGATTTCTTCGTACTAGAAGAACCCTCTTGCTCTTCAATTTCATCTCCATCTTCTCTTTCCTCTTTTTGTCTTTTAAGGTTTCTCCCTTTTCCCTCGTTCACAGATGATGTGTTGTCATCGTCATCTAACTTCTGTTTATCACCATCGTCTACACTCCCTGAGTTCTCCTTCGCCTCCTTCTTCTTCCTGATCACATGCTGCCATATATTCTTTATGGCCTCCATCCTCACGGGTTTTATAAGGTAATCACAAGCTCCATGAGTAACACCTTTCATGACAACATCCTTTGCATCGTCCGCCGACATCACTATATGTTCAATAACCAAAAGACCAGAACAATTAATTACCAATCTGCGTACAAATTAATAAAGTTGGCACACAAATGGTTACTTACTGCTAACCGGGAACCAAGTGTGGTAATCTTGCATGTTACTTACTGATAACAGGAAGGTCCATCTCCAGACCGACGTGCTCTAGGAGCTTGAATCCATCCATATCTGGCATGTGCAGATCGCTGAGTACGAGATCAAATCCGTCCTTCTTCCCGCGAAGGATTTTCAAAGCGCCAATAGCCCGATTACAAGTAGTAACTGCTCAAAATCACATACTACAGTCAACTCAAGTCTAATTTCACATTTTTAAAAGCTTCTTAGAATTGGAATTTACTATAGCTAGTATATATGTAAGTGTGTTGCACGTATTTTATAGATTATTATTAGAAAAACTAAAAGACAACTGATATAATTATTCTAATCTTTATTGAAGCTACCTAGGAAGAAAAAGACAACTCATGTAATTACCTAATTGTCCTGTTAATTTAATGAACAATATTAATTGATAAACATATGGAATGGTATATTTGGAAGAAAAAAAGTTTCAAAGTGAAGCTAAACTTTTTCTATTATATAGTAGTAGAGATCTTTATTAAGACTGCCTAGGAAGACTAAAAGACAGCTTATTTTAATGAACAATATTAATTGATAAACCTATTGAAAGGTATATTTGGAAGAAAAAAAAGTTCAACGGTGAAGCTAAACTTTTTCTATTATATAGTAGTATAGATATAGATATAGATATAGATTATGACCAGTTTATTTTGTAGTTTATAGGATGGTCATTCAAATAGTGGGAATTAGATGAAACAGTACATCCAATTTTTTGTTTGTTTGTGTTATATAGTTTTATGATCTCGTATAATATTCAAAATTTATGTTTAAATCTACATAATGAGGAACATTGTACTATAGAGACTTTAAACATAAATTTTGAATATTATAAGAGACCCTAAAACTAAATCCTACAGAGACTTAAACAAACTCTACCTATCACCCAAAATCAACCGTCAGTACCAGGCCCAAACCCTCTCCTGCACAATATGCAGGCATAAACGCCAAATTTTGAATAATACACGGGACTCAATATTATACGGGACTCTAAAACTAAGATGAGACAGAGAACACTCCAAAACACCATTTAAAGACATAGTCGGCGAAAAATAGTAAAACTCGATCCGTATCATTCTACAACCATAAATAAATATTGTCCTATCATCGATCGAAACAAATAAAAAAGGACAAGAGGAACAACACGTGCTGACCTTCGTAGCGACAGTTCTTCAGCATCTGCTCGGTGATCCGGAGGCAGATGGGGTCGTCGTCGACCACGAGCACCCGGAGCCCCGCGGGGAACTGGGGCCGGGGAGGGGGCTTGGTGGGGCCGCCCCCGCCGCCGTCCCATGACATGCGGGACGACGAGTCCGATGGCACCATGGTACCATTCTGGCTGATCATAATCAATCGATTGTGACCTTTATTTATTACTTAAACCCCTTTCTTCCTCCGGACCGGAAGGGGGGGTGTGGAGAATCTGCCGGTATTGTATTTTGGGAGTTTTGTGTGTGGATCTGAGATCTGAGTGGACTGGAGCAGAGAGAAGAGAGGGAAGCTGTTGGACTTATGAGGGAGGAGGAACTTTAATGAATAATAATACTTTATATTTTCTCTCCCCCTCACTCTATGCTAACTAGTAATTTTATTTTAGAGCAACTAGGAGCTAACCCTAGATGCAAAAAAAAAAAAAAAAAAAAATTAAAATCCTCTTAATTTTAGAGGTACTAAGTAAATTATGTGCTTTTCAAAGTTGTCTATATCTCTAATCTCTAACAATATAATGCGGCTTAAAAATAACACAAAAATGAACCATCTAAACGGTATGTATATCATTAATTAGTAATAAAAAAAGAACATTGAACTATTGTTTTCTTCTGGACAGTTGAGAAAAAAAATAAAAGATTATTTGAACATATAACAAATCCTAAAATATGTTCAAAATTTAAATTATATTTAAGCTAACTTTATAACGTGCACGTACAATGCATGTGCTTACAAAAAAAAATGTTACAAAAATTAAATTAGTACTTTGAATATATGTTTAGATAATACTATTTAGTTAGTTTAAATATAGTTCAAATATTTAATATATTTTAATTAAAAATTAAATTAGTTGAGTTTTTTTTTATCTTCGTAATTTTTTTTTAAAATAAATTTGTTGAATATTTATCTACGACTTCGACGGATAGGAGGGAAGTTGGTTTAAGTTTTTATTTATCTCAAGTTTTTTTAAAAAAAAAATGTTGAGTATTTACCTACGATTTTAGTTTTTTTTTAATTTTTTCGTAAGTTTTAAAATAGGAGAAAAGTTGGTTTAAGTTTTTATTTATCTCAAGTTTTTAAAAAAAAATTTAAATTGGTTAAGTATTTACCTACGGTTTTAGATTTTTTTTTTAAAAATTCGTAAGTTTTAAAAAAATTGAATTGGTTGAGTATTTACTTACTTGGACGAATAAGAGGAAAGTTTGTTTCAGGTTTTATTTATCTCCCTTAAATTAAAAAAAAAAATTAAATTTGTTGGATATTTACTTACGGCTTGGATGGCTCAATTTTGAGCGGATTCCAAGCCGCATTATAAGATTGGAGATTATCTAACTAAACACATCAAAAATTCAAAATATATATTAATAACAAATTATAATGTAAATATATTCAATCATATTTAAAGTATTCTAATATAATTTAAATTTTTATCTATTTTTTTATAAATTTTTTTTTATACGTGCAATATAAATTTTTATTTGCAACGCACATGAATTTACTAGTTCTTAAAAGACAAATGTTGAACGTAATACAAAAAATACTATGAGACAACACACTTTTGACTGTGTATATTCAAAATTGACAATTTTTTTATAGTATTTTAGGACTGCCAAAATTTAACTTGGTAGCTCCTCAAGACAAAACCTATTTAAATATTATAGAAATTTTGAATTAATAGATTAAGATATTAAACGTTTGCATAAGGGAATAGTTATCTATAAGCAACTGTATATATTTCAATCGGTTGTTCAAAAATAAAGAAAAAAAAATCCAACAGGTTAGAATAAATGTCATATCTATGTGTTGTATCAAAAAAATATTAATGTTCCTGCTATTTCAATAATATTTTAGTATAGATAATTATGCAAAACAAAACTAATATAAGGAGGGCATTACTTCAAAAAGTACAATATTTTTAAAAAATGGTAGGTCAGTTTTATACCAAATTATAGACAATACACTTGATGACGAAATTTGCTTGTAAGCAAAAGAGGAAGTTATTTTTTTCCATATAATATATTTATATATTTGAATTCAGTAATTATTGAAATGCCAAATTAGTTGTTTGGTGTATTTGATATTTATGAAAACCCCTTTGCTTATTGTTGATTACCGTAAATTACGTTGGGAAAAAAAAAAACGTTGATATGTGTGGTACATAGACAATTGTTTAATTGGCATTGAATGGAAACATTGATGATAAATTCCTCTTTAATATGAACATATGGCAACATTTTGGATTAGTCGGCGTAATTCAAATTTTGCATTGGCAATGTATGAAATAATTATCCTTCTGATATTCACTCTCCTTATCTCCACACGTTAGTAATGTATACATGTATTTGCACGTACGTAAAAAAAATTGTTAGAAAATAAAAGTTAAAGATAAATTTATTATAAAAAACTATCATCTTAAGAAATTGAACTTAAGTAATCAAGAAAAATATTTTCCACCGTAACCACTTAAGTTAGAATTGTTTAGTTATAAATAAGTCATATTAGAAAATTAAATATGTAGTTTTTTTTAAATAATTAATGGAATATTTAGGTAGCTGTTTAGTTATATTCTTCTTCTTAGTTTTAATTTATTAAAATAATGGATGATACATAGACAATTGTTTAATTTGCATTGAATGGAAACATTGATGATAAATTCCTCTTTAATATGAACATATGGCAACATTTTGGATCAGTCGGCGTAATTCAAAATTTGCATTGGCAATGTATGAAATAATTATCCTTCTGATATTCACTCTCCTTATCTCCACACGTTAGTAATGTATACATGTATTTGCACGTACGTAAAAAAAATTGTTAGAAAATAAAAGTTAAAGATAAATTTATTATAAAAACTATCATCTTAAGAAATTGAACTTAAGTAACCAAGAAAAATATTTTCCACCGTAACCACTTAAGTTAGAATTGCTTAGTTATAAATAAGTCATATTAGAAAATTAAATATGTAGTTTTTTTTTAAATAATTAATGAAATATTTAGGTAGCTGTTTAGTTATATTCTTCTTCTTAGTTTTAATTTATTAAAATAATGGATGATACATAGACAATTGTTTAATTGGCATTGAATGGAAACATTGATGATAAATTCCTCTTTAATATGAACATATGGCAACATTTTGGATCAGTCGGCGTAATTCAAAATTTGCATTGGCAATGTATGAAATAATTATCCTTCTGATATTCACTCTCCTTATCTCCACACGTTAGTAATGTATACATGTATTTGCACGTACGTAAAAAAAATTGTTAGAAAATAAAAGTTAAAGATAAATTTATTATAAAAACTATCATCTTAAGAAATTGAACTTAAGTAACCAAGAAAAATATTTTCCACCGTAACCACTTAAGTTAGAATTGTTTAGTTATAAATAAGTCATATTAGAAAATTAAATATGTAGTTTTTTTTAAATAATTAATGGAATATTTAGGTAGCTGTTTAGTTATATTCTTCTTCTTAGTTTTAATTTATTAAAATAATAGATGATATACATACAGCTTGGACGACTCATTTTTGAACCGTTTCCAAACCTCATTATATCTCCACACATGAAACACTATTAACGGTTCTTTAAATTTGGGCCTTCAAACTTATTAGGGTAATAACTAATTTTATTAATTTATGAAGAAAAAGAAAAGCAATTGATTATAAGAGCATCTCCAACCCTATTGTCATGTAATGTGAAGTGATTTCTACATGGCACGAGGCATAAGACAATGTATTTTATAGATGACAAGATTATATTCACACAAGACAATAAAGTAGAAAAAATTTCTCCAATGCAAAAGTATTGAGAAAACAATAAACTATACTTTTTCAATTTCCAAGACAACTTCTCTACTTCCATTGGTAAACTCATTGTCAAGTGCATTGTCTAGAACTAGACAATCAACTTTACAATATCTTTGTCATGTCATGCCATGCCAACTTTGTAACTTATTTGACACTTGCATTGGAGAAGAACTTTTAAACATAAAATTTTTAAAAAGATAACAAGCTTGCCTGAAATAATAAATAAGATAATAATAATGTAAAATTATAAAAAAGAAGAAGGTAATGTATCGTCAATGCTTTTGGCGACATGACTGCCTCAAAAGCTTTGATGTACGACCCGCATTCTCGGTTTAGAACATCCCTCCTGATATCGTCGTTCAAGCCCTTTACAAATCGATTAATTGGGCCTTTTCGTTTGGGATCATCAAGCTGGCGAACTTAGCATGCTTGAAAAATTCTGACTCGTAGTCCTCTAGGACATGCTCCCTTGTGTAAGTTTTATAAACTCGTCTTCCTTCTTTTGCCTGATGGCTGGAGGAAGATATTGTTCCAGAAAAGCCTACTTAAACATCTTCCAAGCAATTATTCCGTCTGCGGTCTTAGCACCAAGGTCGGGCTTCTTGGCCTTCCACCATTCATCGGGTCGCAACCGAAGCTGTAGGGCTGCATATGCCACCTTCTTGTGAGTTGGGACTCCCACGAAAGCAAACAAACTACGAGACTCGTCTCACAGTATTCATATTTTATGCAGATACGTATTTTGTGCTAGTTATTATAGTTTATTGGATCTCGAGAAAGCTCAGAAATTCTCAAAATTGAAACTTTACTACCTGACCGGTATACCGACGGTATACTGTCCGGCAGATATTTGTTTCACTTTCGAGATATTTTCGAGATATTTTCTCTATAAATAGTACTCGAGATATTTTATTTTATTTTATTCTTTCTCTTTCTCTCTCCTCTCTTCTTCATTTTCTCTCGAGCTTAGAAGCATGGTTTTGAGACCTGGAGTGTGGTTTCTGAACCCCTTCGTGGTGGTGGACTAGAAGATTTAGGCTGGGAGCTCGCGTTAGGCAAGTACACATTGCCGATTTCGTGAACTTTTTTTACTTTCATTCATTTTACTTTCCTGGAACTTGGTTATTGCTTTTTAGCTTAGACTTATTTTTATATAGTTGTTCATATCGTGATTTCTAGTCTAGTGACCATCTTGGTTTTAATTTCTGGTAGAATCTTCTGTCCCTTTTTGGTAACTCGGTAACATAAACGGTACCGGAGTTGTGACCGCGAGATTTAGTCCATATTGTGATATGAGACCTACCCTATCCTTGACTTCTTATTAGACTTGATTATGATAATTTTTGGGATTTGATTTGGATTTTGAAAACCAAACTTGACTTGACTTAACCATGATTATTCTTGGAAACCGGCATACCGACGGTATACTACAGTATACCGACGATATACCAATTTTAATTGACTTGATTTCTAGATATTTTTGTGTGAACCTTATCGACATACCGACCGTATACTAGGTTGTGCCAATGGTATACCGATCTTACCGATATTGTTAGATATTTGTCTTGGCCGGCATACCGACGGTGTACTGGGCTGTGCCGACGGTATACCGATTTGTGAAACTTTATTTTCCAGTAACTTTTTACCTACTTATAACGACATACTGACGTTTTACTACAATATACCGATGGTATGCCGATTTATTAGAATCCAGAATTTGCTGTATTTTTTCTACCTTTGGACCGGTGTACCGACGGTGCACTGGACTATACCGACGGTATACCGATCGTGCTCTTTCTATAGGAATTTTTAGTTTTTCGTGATTTCATGTTAAAACTTATGGCTTTTGCTTGGACACGCGATAACTTGACCTAATTTTGGACATGAACTTACATGACTTCAGATGACATGACTTGACTTGGCTTTACTCGATTTTATCCGACTTTGCCCGACTACACGTGATGACATGATTGACTGGACTTGACTTGGCATGACTTTACATGGCTTCATCGGACATGGCTTGACTTGGTTTCACATGAATTCATCTCGTTGGACATGGCTTCACATGGTTGTACATGGCTTTACCTGGTTTCATATAGCTTGACCTGACTTTATCTGGATTGACATGGCTTCACTTGGCTTTACCTGGCTTCACTTGGTATCACATGGCTTGATTATTGTCGTGACATACATGAGTTCATATGTGCAATGTATATTAAACATGTTTATATTACTATTAGAACTTGATTTGTTTGCATCATGTCTAGGATGGATTCTGCGAAATGCCACACCCGGATTCATACAAAAAACTACTAAGGGTAAAATAACTAGAGATTCACTTAGTACATGGCTAGAGATTTTTCTAGATTGCATGCAGTTCCGGTTATTCATATTGTTATCTTGAGTAGTATCCAGTGGTTTATATTGTGGCGTATCTTGAGGAGTATCCAGTTGGTTGTGTGTATGGATATCCCGGACGGACTACAAAGGCATGCGATCAGAAGGAACTCTAACATCATGTTGTATTATAAAGTTAGTAACTAAGGATTGTGATAACCCTAATTAGTTAAAGGTATAAAGCCGTACTTATGTGATTTGTCTTGATTGACGGTTGATGGTTAGTCTAGGCTTCACATGATCAACATTACTTTTAGTACTTGTTATTTCCTTATTGATTATCAGATCTGGATATGTCTTATTGCAGGCTTTACAATATTTATTATCCTGAGAGATTTTATAAAACCCCTAATTCTGAAAACTGTATTAATTATTTAAATGAATTATAGTAATTATTAGCTAATTAGAAGAAATATGATTTATTTAATTTTTATTTTAGGTGTTTGTGCATCTAGGGGATTTTATGGAGCAACCGTGATTTTTCTTAATTTATTCCATGTAGGAGACCCTATGGCCCATTGATAGATTTATTGTATGTGCTAATAATAATTTCTAGAATTTTATTTATATATATATATATATATTTTTTTTTTCATATATGACTATATATATATAGAGAGAGAGAGAGAGTTTATTAAAATATAAAAGAAAAGGAAAAAAAAAACCTAAACAAATTCTTAAAGGCTAATATAAAACCTAATAGTAACTAAATCCTAAGCTAATTCCCTTTAACCTTAACTAACCACCCCGAGCAAAATCTCCCAGCAGCAACAGCTAACCCCTTAAACCCCCACACGCCCGCAACCTATCCCCCTTCCGCGACTATATATATATATATATATATATATATATATATATATATATATATATATATATATATATACTTCTCCTTCTCGAAAACCCTAAACCTAAATCCCATCTTCATCTCCACCCTGCGACCTAGTCTGACCGCCGCCGCCAGCCTCGACACCGCCGTGCCGCCGCCGTTCACCGCCGAGCAACCACCTGCCGATGTCCGCGAGCACAACCTCGCACAACCGCGACAGTTTTGAACAGCAGAGTACCTATGTTCAAGTCCCGTTTTTCGTGCCCTCGCTCGACCAAACTCGACCCCGTCTTCACCGGTATGTTCAAGACTTAACCCCCTTCAATATCTGTGCATTAGATGACCTCGAACAGCGCGTAAATCTAGACGAAAACAGCGACCAAGTTGGCAAAAAATGATAACTTTTGGGTATCGTAGAAAACTACGGTAACTACCTATGTTCACGGATTCGTATCTCCCACCATAGAGATCCGAATTTAGTTTTTCTTGTTGGTATGCGAAGACCACCTAACCTAATTTAATTTCTGTTATTTACAATAATTTATTACTTGCTGTGTGTAGAATTAAATTAGTTAGAAAACTCTGAAAACCTGCTTTTTCCCAAATTTCAAAAATTGCGATACTGAGCGCGCCCCGACAAACTGGACCGCCCTGTCGCGTACCTAGTATACCAAAAGGTGCACGTAATATATCCATACGTGTGGGCTTTCACAAAAACTGATTTGGACGCGTGTGCGCGTCGGAATCAGCCCATGTCCGCAGAAAATCTCCCGTATCGCAACTTTTGCAAAAGCCCTACGCATTTAGTGCACGCTCGTCAAAATACGACGAAATTTGCGCCACTGGACTCATGGTATTGCGCTGATCCTGTGACCCAACTTTTACGTAGTTCTGAGACAGTTGACCAAGTCACCTATTGGCGGGCCCCACGGTTGACTTTTTGGGCAAAATTGTGTTTGGCTCACCGGAATCCACATTTGGACATACCGTTGAGTTCATACTGACATTTAGAGTTTGTTTGACCTATAATTTGTCCCATTTAGAGATCGTTACCCCTGGCACGCTTTTCGGGACAAAGTGGCCCATATATGGAGCTGCTTTGATCCAAAATTACTGTTTTTCCCCCTGTGTCTAAATTGGACGAAAAGATAGTATTTTCTAGCTATTTCGCTTATTCTGGGAACGTTGGTGCTGTTTATTTCAGCATCCGGAGACATTCATTCCGAGACCGTAGCCTCTGATCCTATGTGTTTGACATCTGGACGTTATATTTTGCAGCTTCTTGCCAGGCAAGTATACCTTGCCATTGTACTGTTATTCATATTCTATATGTTGTATGCATCTTTATTTTCTGTCATTAGTTCATATATTTTAACTGCTATATATAAAATGCGCGTCCAAGCAAACTTGGGTGCAACGACGGTATTGTCGTGGTTGTTTTTATTTATGTATGTGCATTGACCTTGTTTATGAGACCGCCCTATTATCATGAAGCATCATTAGGTTTCATTGGCCATGACACAGCTGTTATACGAGTGTGTGTCTCATATAGATCACGGATTGCGTGACAGGTCTGGCCTCCTGTATGTATGGGCCGTGCGTTAGGGATAACTGCTGATAGAAACTTTGTATGCTAGTAGACCTGGCAGTTATTTAGAGTTTTATCATGTCATGGATGTGACATGCTTAGAGCATGGGGTGGGGAGAACAACAAGTAAGGCATTTGGGCTCCTTTGCACTTTTTTCCTTGTGCGCCCGGACGCTACGACGGAGCGACGGGTGGTGATGACCACTATATATTATATATTATCAGACGGTCTCTGGCGTTCAAAAGAAGACATGCTTTGTAGGCCCCTGGATCTTCAAGAGAACCATGCCAATCCTATTTTTAGCAAGATAGCCCACTTGGTGGAAAGTTGTTCTCAAACTGCATTCGCTTAGATGGTTAGGCGACCCATTGGATGTTTACTTTTCAGTACTTTATTGGCATACTTCTATGTATCTTGTTATGTCCCTCTGAGGACCTGGTCCCTTTCCAGGTGTAGATGTTCATGAGTATTCGCAGGAGCGCAGATCCGGACTTGCTATGTATATTACGAGGAGGTCTTCTCTTCGAGCCTCGTGAATATAGGTGTTGTACTTACATTGTGTTTGTTTTATATTCGAGTTGGTAGTAGATTTGTTTCCATCTAACTATCATCTTTAGATACTTTGTATTGAGATCTAGTTTCATAGATATTGGTTATTTATTTATATTTGATTTTTTGTGGGTGAGATTTAGATTATACCCTGTGACTTGTGACATATGTTTATACCACTTGTGGATTGATATTCATATTACAACGTACGTGTGGATTTTGGTTTCCATATATTGGAATTGCCATATCCATACGGCTGACATGCTTACGTGTCCTAGGCCTACATATTTTGGGACTAGGGCGTGACATGTTTTTAGTGGTGGCCCATGCAGGTCGAAAGTATATTGTCTCGGTTACGTTACTGTACCGAACAAGCCTGCACCTAGGACTAGAGTATAGGATCTTATCCACAATTGACTATGACTTGTATTTCTTCTAATCTGTTCTATTTGAATAATTGCATCCTTCTTGATTCATGTGCTTCCCTAATAGTACCTTGAGTATAGCCTCTCATAGAATATAGAAGTCCTTGTTGTTAGATAATAAGTAGGGTAACCTTCCTATTAAGGATACAACTAGAATATAGACACATCACTAAGATGAGAATACCTAATGAACCCTAGCATCCCTTACTTGTAGATTAATTGACCATTATTCCTTGATATATTTATGAAGGACTTGAGAGTAGTATAGACACTACTAGGGTTGGTTATAAATTTGACAATGTTGTTTGACCCTAGTATTGAGGAACCAATAGAAATCTAAGGTTGAATATTAGGACTAACCTAGCTTTTCATGGTGAGATAGTACTAGAGCACTACAAACTTTAGCTTCTTGTCTTGATATTAGCAGAACAGTATCTTAGGAAGCCAAGGGGAATGACTAGAACATTTTTCTTGATCATACCTCGAACACAGAGATTAGCAACCACCTTCCCTCAAGAAACCATGACATTATCTAGAGTCTTTCTATCTTTATGACTTGTTCCTCTGAACCCTTAGCGCTCGCTAGCTGTGCGATGACTAATTATGTTCTTCTATTCTTCATCTTTCAACTCGTGCCACTTGACACCTCTGATTATAGACCAAGTAATTTATTCTATGTTAGGATATCTAGCTTGCTAGGATTATAGTTTTAATCTTGAAATTTTGAATTCCTGTGCTTGGTAGTTAGAACTTGATAGTTTTAAGTTATTCTTGTAGATTGCGACCTGATAATTATCCTTTAGTTTTTAAATCGCGTAACATGTACCCCCACCTCGATACAAGTTATATCCCCTTTCCCCTTGAAGGCCAGTAATTCTTTTATCCTTACTATTAACACTTGTTCTATGAGCACTATGATTAAGACTTAAGATGACCACTACCTATATAATACGAGAGGATACCCTAATAAGTACCAAGATCTTTTCCTCGTGTACCCTAATAAGAGTTTCTATTTTATTTGCAAGTGCAAGGTTAATTTGTGGAACCCCCTCAAGGCAATTACAATATTAGTTTAATTCTTTTAAGTTGGGTAGTATGCCTCATAACCTAGTGTTATATAGTCTTTTGACCTATTATTGAAGTGTAACTGAATGACATTAACTATAGACTTGCATAAGAAGATAATGTTTATTCAAACTGTAGAACTCAGAAGCCCATACCCCTATTTTGTCGACTAGCAACCTAGACAAGGAATTAGTATGACAACTGTAGAGACTGGATGAGTCTTATCTTTTTGTGAACCTGAATTATTTTGTGACTTCTCTCATCATAATCTAGCGTACTTATATTTTCTGTACTACCTCGACTTATGCTGCTATTTTATAGCCTAGATTTGCAAGCTTATTCTTTATCGAGCTTGTTCATGACATATGTATTATTGGGGGCCCACACTAATATAATTGTCTAATCAGAATCAGTGTATTATAGTCTGGACAACCATAGTACGCTTGATTCGCCCTTCGCAATACTACTTACGTGGATCAAGATATATAGTTGACTAGTAGACACATGTACTTACCCTCTAGATATGTCTGAGCAGATCGTATCAGTTACATAACTGTACTGATACGAGCATGTGAATATGAATTATCAAAATAGGATTTCAATCCACAACTGCCTTGACAACTCCCATTTGATTTTTTTTTACACCTTGATCCCCATACTTCTAATCTATTACCTCCCCCTTGAACTCTTTATCATTGTTTTCCGTACTTCCTTTTTTCGGAAAGACGAAACTTCGTGCTTGGTGTAAGTTTGATACACGGATAGTACTAGATATACCCCATAGGCCAATCACATTACTTGGTGATTATTTTCATAATTAAGGATATATCATGGGTGATATGTTGGGTGTTAAAACTTTTGAGGAATTACATAACATGATTAAATAATTTGAGGAATATTTTCTTAATGTATAGCCTTATGTGATAGATGGGTAAATTCTAAGTTGGGTAGAAGTTGCATTGTTAATTTGAGGAGAATTACCTTTAGATTGTGATCAAGTGAGATTAAATTGAGAGATTTAAGTCATTTTAATTTTAGGATTTTTTAAGAATGACTAAGATAATGAGGATTTAATGAATTTTAAAATCTTGATATGTCGGACCAAATATTTATACTTGAGCATATGATTTAAATTTTGAATATTGAAGGTTGAATCATCGATTTAAATCTTGAAGAAAATAAATAGAACTCTAAAACATGAACATTGACGGGTTGAATTCCAAATTTGATGATTTGAATTGAAGGTTAAATTTTGATTGTTGGATTACCTATTTGAAATATTGAGGATGTAAATTAAAATTAAAATTTGAAGAGTACAAAAATTCATAAGTTGAAGATAGGAATAATATTTGATTAGAAATGTTTTCTAAAGGAGATTATGATAGCTGGAGCTCGTGATATAAAATTGATATGCGTTATTTAATTCTTGAAGATGTTATATGGATTTAATTTAAATTTAGATGTTAATGATTTAAAAATCGAGAAGAGATTATAATATGTTAAATTTTGATTAAACAGAGGTTACCTTAATTTTGAAAGCGATTGCGATGGATTAGAATATATTTTAAATTTTGGAATCGATTGTGATTGACTTGCCTTATATGCGAATGCGAAGGAATTAATAATTTATGCCTTATTTTAATTTCAAGGATAAAATTGTTTTTAAGTTGAGTAGATTGTAAACCCCCTCACCCAAAATTAGACATATTTGGCTTAGAAAGAGAAATAGGCTTAGAAAGAGAAATTAGACCTATTTGGCTTAGAAAGAGAAATATGTCATCATCATCCCAATCAGCAGTTCGGCCATCAGCGCTGCAGTTCAGGGCACCAGCACTAGTGCAGCCGCAGATTCAGAGGCCTTTGTCTCCACAGGCTCAGGCATTCCGACAGAGGACTCAGTAGTATGCGCATGCCCAGTCACAGGCGAGACCTAGAGGTCAGTAGCAGAGGGGCCAGCACCCAGAGGGAAGGGTCGAGCCTTCTTGCTATCATTGGAGGAGGCTTTGGCAGCAGGAGAGGTGGTAATAGGTACCATTCTCGTCCACTTTTATTTATCTTCAACTTTATTTGATTCTAGTGTATCGCATTCATTTATATCTGCACGCTTTGCGACACGAGTTGGATTGGAGTCCGAGCCCTTACCTGTAAGGTTGAATATACTTACTGGTAACGGTCTTATGGGAGTAGATAGAGTGTATCCCTCGTATAGAGTTATAGTGTATGGAAAATAGTTTCTCGCGAGGCTGATTAAGTTTCCTATGGGAGATTATGATGTCATCATTAGGATGGATTTGTTGAGTGCGAGACACGTGATGATAGATTGCCATAGTGGCAAGGTTATATTTTGTTTACCTAATGGGGAGGAGTTCTCATTCTTGAGAGGTGTAGTAGAGTCATCGGAGGTTACATTGATGATGCCAGAGACCGAGGAGGCACAATTTCCCAAGATAGTATCAGAGAGAGTTTATAGGATGTCACCCTTTGAGTTGGAGATCTTGTACCGGATGATTGAGGAGTTAAGAGCCGAAGGATTCATTAGACCTAGTGCATCGCCTTGGGGAGTCCCATTACTTTTTATTAAAAAGAAGGATGGTTCATCGCGTTTAGTTATTGATTATAGAACACTAAATGAGGCAACCATTAAGAACAAGTATTCCTTGCCCAGAATAGATGACTTGTTTGATCAACTCAGTAGGAAAACTATATTTTCTAAAATTGATTTGCGGTCTGGGTATCATCAGATCCGAGTCAGAGAGCAGGATATACCCAAGACGACATTCAGATCTAGATATGGTCATTGGGAGTTCCTAGTTATGCCATTTAGAGCGACCAATGCACCAGCTATATTCATGTCTCTCATGAATAGCATTTTTATGCCTTACTTAGACCAGTTTGTGATAGTATTTATTGATGATATCTTGGTCTATAGTCGGAGTGAGGAAGAGCATGAGCAACATCTTCGCATAGTTCTTCAGATTCTTTGAGAGCAGCAGCTGTACGCGAAGTTCAGAAAGTATGAGTTCTGGCTTGATCGTATCTCATTCTTGGGACATATCATTTCTGGTAGAGGAGTCGAGGTGGACCCCAAGAAGGTTAAGGCTATTGAGAGTTGGCCAGTATCCTGTACAACTTTAGATGTACGCAATTTTTTAGGTCTAACAGGTGATTTGTGGTAGACTTTGTAAGGATCTTCGCACCCTTACATGGCTGACGTATAAGGATGTGTGCTTTGAGTGGTCAGATGCTTGTCAGACTTCTTTCGAGAAGCTCAAGTGGAGTTTGATCTCGGCTCCTATTCTGACACTTCCAATGGGACCAGGTGGGTTCTCAGTTTATTGTGATGCTTCAGGAGTGGGACTAGGGTGTGTCCTTATGTAGCATGATAGAGTGATAGCTTATGCGTCTCGGCAACTTTGAGACCATGAGAAGAGTTATCCGACACATGATCTTGAGTTAGCAGTTGTAGTGTTTGCACTTAAGCTTTGGAGGCATTACCTCTATGGTGATCGAGTGGAGATCTTCATAGACCATAAGAGATTGAGGTATGTGTTCACATAGAATGAACTCAACATGCGTCAAAGGAGGTGGCTCGAGTTATTGTCGGACTACAATCTTGGCCTTCAGTATCATCCAGAAAAAGCCAATGTCGTAGCAGACGCCTTGAGCATGAGAGGAGATGCTTACTTCTTGACAGAGCAGCATCATATTTTGGAGGATCTGTAGAAGATGGGTATCGAGGTAGTATTACCTGGCAATATTGGTTTTATGGCGAGCCTGTAGGTTCAGTATTCTATAGTTGAGAGGATCAGAGAAGATTAGTCTGGTTATGCCAGACTTCAGCAGCTAAGAGCAGAGTGTGAGTCAGGACGCAGACCCGATTTGAGCATTCATGAGGATGAGACTCTCAAGTTTGGGAGTAGACTTTGTGTGCCGAGAGGAGATATCCGACATGAGATTATGTTATAGGCCCACAGTTCTCAGTACTCAGTGCATCCAGGAGGGACGAAGATATATCAGGATATTCGTTAGCACTTCTGGTAGAATGGTATGAAGAGGGAGATAGCTTGATTCGTTTTTCGTTGTTTATTCTGTCAGTAGGTCAAGGCTGAGCATCAGAAATCGGCCGGACTACTTCAGCCTTTACTAATTTTAGAGTGGAAGTGGGACCATATTACTATGGACTTTGTGACCGGTCTTGCTAAATCTATGTCGGGCAGAGATGCTATATGGGTCATAGTGGATCGACTCACGAAGGTTACTCACTTTCTTTCTTTCAAAGTGGGCCAGTCTATAGAGCAGCTAGCTGAGATATACATGAGACAAATAGTCAGATTACATGGCATACCAGTTAGTATAGTTTCTGATAGAGATTCACGGTTCACGTCTTATTTCTGGCAGAGCCTACAGCAGAGTCTGGGTACTAGGTTGAAGTTCAGTTTAGCCTACCATCCGCAGACAGACGGGTAGTCGTAGTGTACTATTCAGACTTTGGAGGATATGCTTCGAGCTTGTGCACTTGAATTCGGTGGATCTTGGGATGATCACTTGTATTTAGTATAGTTCTCCTATAACAACAGCTTCCAGGCGAATATTCAGATGGCACCCTTCGAGGCTTTGTATGGTAGGAGATGTATATCACCGTTAGCTTGGGATGACATTGGCGAGAGGCAGATGCTTGGTCCAGAGATGATTGCTTAGTCGGTTGGAGTGATCAGGCAGATCAGAGAGCATCTCAGAGTGGCTCAGGATCGCCATCGTCATTGGGAAGATCAGAACCGTCGTCATCTTGAGTTCTATGTCGGTGACCATGTATTTCTGATAATTTTGCCTACCCGTGAAGTTATCATATTTGGAGTACGGGGAAAGCTTAGTCCCAGATATATAGGCCCGTTCGATATTCTCGGACGAGTTGGAGACGTATCTTATAGTCAAGCTCTTCCACCATCGCTTCATGAGGTACATGACGTCTTTCACGTATCTCAGTTGCGCCGGTATATTCCAGACTCGAGCCATATCTTTGATTATTTTGAGTTGGTCATTGGTACCGACCTATCATATGAGGAGAGGCCCGTGTCTATTTTGGACTAGAGGAAGAATGTTCTCAAGAACCGGACTATCATATTAGTTCGTGTTGCTTAGGGGCATCACTCACTGGACAAGTTGATGTGGGAGCGCGAGGATGATATGCGTACTCGTTATCCATTTCTCTTCGTGTAACTCCCCCCACATAATTAAATTTTTTTATTTTAAGTATATTTTTATATATTTAATTGATTTGTTGAATTATTTACCTTCTTTGCTAATAAAGGAAATAAATTCTCTTATTTATTTACTTACTCAAAAGAATATTTTATATTCCACAATACTATATTTTATCTCTTGAGAAATTATCATATATTTATTTTTCTAGTTGTAAAATTTTTTTTTTAATTTTTTATATATACTCTAGTATATATAATTGCATGTATATATAAATATATATTATAATAATAATAATAATAATAATAATTGTTTTATAATAATAATAGTATGAATAAAAGAAAAAAAAGAAAAAGAAAAAGAAAGAAAATGAAAAGAAATGAACAAACAACTACAACACCATACAGCAGAAAAACCACTAAACCAAATCCTAGTCTCTCTCCTACCCAACCTGCGTAGAACTTCCCCCCTAGACAAGTCGCGACCGCTTCGATCCCCCTATATATATATATATGTAAACCTACAATAAAAAAAAACCTAACCCTAACTCTCCTCTCCTCCTCCCCGCGACCACTTACCCGACCACTGCCCGTTGTCCTCCGGCCACCCACGATCGTCGAATCGCCACTGAACACGCTGACCTGCACCGACACTGACAACAGCCCCTTGCGCACCCTACTTTGAGGTATTATAACTTCTTCCTCTCTCGATCTTTTCATGAACGATTTCTTTGTACACGCTTAGAACACGACCCTTTAGGATTTTCTTCAAGTGGAATAGATTTAGGTGACCTGGATTGAGAGAAAAATTGATCCAAATTTGGACTCAAAACTATTCTAAAACAGTTCAAAAAATCAGTCCAAGTACCCATGTTCATATCCAATTTTATACCAACTCGTATAGTATTTTTAAAAATCTACTTGAATGCATTTATTACAATATGTAGGACATAAAAATTCATCTTTTAGTTTTAATTAACTCGATGTATTCATCGAGTAAAATCTGTTCAAAGTTGACAAAAGATTATGTTTTCAGAAATTAAAATTTTGTGATACGGAGTGCGCCCCACCAAACGGGACCACCTATTCACATCCCAGTTGCACCGAAAGGAGCCTATGGTATATCCTGACGTGTAAGCTTTCGTGGAAGTTGATTTGGACGTGTGTTGTACGCCGAAATCAACTAGTATCCGTAAAAAGTCTTCCGTATCGGTATTTTATAAATTTTTCTATTAGTTTGTGTGCGTTCGTTGGATCACAACAAAAACATGTGCCATCGGGTTTGCAGCTTTGCGCTGGTCCTGTGAACTGAGTTTCGTCCGATTTTGAGTCCGTCGATGGAACACCGTTTCGTGGGCCCCACAGTTTGACTTGAAGGGCGATTTTGTGATCGGCTCACCAAAATTTAAAACTGGACATACCGTTGAGTTTGTATCATCGTTCATGATTTGTTTGACCTATAATTTGTCCCATTTAGAGATATTTGCCCCTAGCACGCATTTTGGTGCAAAGTGGGCTACTTGTGGACCCCGTTTTGGTCCAAAATTATCTTTTTTGCACCTGTGTCCAAATTGGACGAAATAATAGAGTTTTCTGACTATCTCGCTTATTTTGGGAACGTTGGTGATATTTATTTCATCATTCAGAGACGTTCGTGCATCTTTCTCTCCTTGTGCTACTTTTGACCTAACGTATTTGCAGTCAGAATATTGTCTAAACTCTGCTCGGACACCAGGCAAGATACCTTGCTATATCTAATGTCAGTTTATTTTTAATTCTATATTTTATTTTATTATTGCATAAATTATTTTCAAATATAAACTGTGTGTCTAAGTTGACTTAGGTGCAAACGACGGGGTACGTTATTTTTTATTATTTTTATTTATTATATGCATGTTGACTTAGTTTTAGCGGACTACCTCCTAATTGTAGGATATTTTTATATCTCATTGGACCATGACACACACATGACACAGTTTATGATATTCTGTTAGGGACACGGACTGCGTATTCGACTTGCTACCGGTACGTAAGGAACGTGTGACGGTTAGAATATAACTGTTATGACTAGTGTGTGTAATGATTAGTGTATTAGAGACTCATACAGTTACAATACTGGGCACGTCGTGTACGTGACTTGGTCAGTGCGGGGATAAGGGGGAGGACAATGACTATGCGTATGTGAAGCCAAATTGGTGAGCCAAGTCTCCGGATGGAACTTGTTGTGATGATATATGTTTACGAGATACCTTGCTATTACTAGATACCCTGCTATTATATGTATATGAGCCTAAATGTTACCCATGCGTACGAAAGTTGTCCCCCAATTTGCACTTTAGGTGGTTAGAAAACCCTTTGCATATTTAATTACTTACATCAGTTTATATAGCTTGTTTCTATGTATCTTGTTACGTCCCTCTGAGAACCTGGTCCCTTTTCAGGTATAGACAATCAAGAGTATCCACAGGAGTATGGGCCAGGACCTAACGCATCACTTTATGTCGATGAGGTTTTACCTTCCGAGCATCCATGACCATCTCTTATTAATGGACTTATTAGTTGTTATTCTCTTTATTTTGTGTTTTATTTTATATTGGGGTTTTGATCTCCTCTATTATTTTAGTTATGTTATAGTAGATTGGCAGTAGATTTGTCTCCATCCGACTATATTTCTTTGATACTTCATATTTGAGACTCTTAGTTATTTATCTTGATATTTCTTTACTCGTGCCTGTTGATGAGATATAGTTGCCTGTGACTTGTGTTGATAATATATTTATCACTTGTGAATTAAATATTCATATTACAGTGTAATGATTCGATGTGCGCCTTCCGAAAGTGACTGCTCTAAGGCTTACTACTTATACTTAAGGCTTCTCCCTTCTAGCCTAGCTAAGAGCTTCTCGGCATAAACTCACTCGACCTATGAGAGAGGAAGTGAAGACCGATAGGGAGAGGGGTACGAAAGGGAGCGAACGATCATGTCAGCTAGCCAGAGAGGGTTACCCTCAATGTGACCCGAATGATCTTTTCAACAAAAATTTGTGTTATTTTTGTTGACGTTGACTTTCAAGCCAAAATCAGTGATTTAAAATTTTGGATTTTCTCCTACCCAATTCTTAAAAATGTGATTCATCATATTAGAGAAAAAAAAATCGTTTTGTCTATTCGATCCAAATTAGCTCATTTTTTAATATAACTTAATGGTCTCACGGGGTAAGCCCCCTTCAAAAGATTCGTGTACGGATTGAGCCTATATTTATATTCTTTAAGAGAGTCTCGAGTAAGTACAGTATACGAGTGCTACAACTACAGGGATGCAGGATTAGATGACGCTTTTGACAGCTGGATTGGATATGATTGGTGATACTCCTGTGCAGTCTCAGCCGGGCCAGCAAACTATTGAGGGTCCCGCCAAAACAGGAAAAAAGGTTCTGAATTGGAAAAAGACCAATTTGCCTATCTCTTTGATCTGACCTTCGCACATCTCCACGGTAGAAGTTTCGCACCAGCAAACGTAATTCATTCTACATGGTCCAGTCCGAATGAACTTTGCAGAAGCAGGAATTCTTGGACCTTCCGAGGGGCGGCATTTAAGCCTTCAGATTTATCTCCTTTTCCCCAAGTGCCAAGAACCGACTAGGTGCTATAATTTTCCAACACATTAGAGTTGTCATATATATACGGCTGGTATGCTCACGTATTTCTAGTCCTATATATTTTAGAACTGGAGCATGACATATTTTTGTGGTGGACCAGGTCGAGAGTATATTGTCTCGGTTACGTTACTGTACCGAACAAGCCTGCAAATAGGATTAGAAAATAAGATCTCATCCACACTTGACTATAACTTACCTTCCTTCTAACCTGTCCTATTTAAATGCTTGTATCCTGCTTGATTCCTGTACTCTTCCTAATCCTTCGTCCATCTCTTGTAGAGAGATAAATTTGCGTAGCGGACGTGTCGCCAACGGGGGCAACACGTCCCCAGGGGTCGATGGCCACACACAAGGAGAGGCCTCGACGACTCCTCGACTTCCAGAATCGGATGGACAGACTAATAATCCGGTTTCACCAGTTCCTTCTGCGATGCCTAATAGGGATTTTTCAGCTCCACCAGCACGTAGGACGGCCAGATGCAGATGTTCCAATTCTTTCAGATAATAATGCAGAAACAACGACAACAGGTCGCCTCCCTGGCTATCGAGCAAAGTCAGCAAGCGGCACAGCAGAGACGGGAAGCCGCCGAGATGAGGCAGGGATTTCTGGCAGCACTTGAGAGAATGGCTGCACCAGCACCCACACCAACTCAGGCTTTAGAACCAGTGCCACAAGCTCGTGTTGGTTCAGTCAAGGATTTTATACAGATGGGCCCTAAGTCGTATAAAGGCAATGAGAGATCGGAGGAGATCACAACCTAGATAACCAACACCAAGAAGCTATTAGAGGCATCACAGCCGCCTACAAATTTATGGATGACAGGCGTGAGGATCCAGCTAGAAGAAAATGTTCATCACTGGTAGGAATCAATGGAGCACCAATTGGGTACACGCCAGACTTGGGAGCAGTTATTGGAGTACTTTGAGAAGAAATACTTTTCGACTACCATGAAGGATGCATTGTACATCAGTTCCTCCATCTATAGTAGGGGAACAAGACGGTCGATGAGTACGATGTGGAGTTCAGCTGCCTCAGTAGATATGACGTCGTTCTGATACCCAATGACTTGGAGAAAGCTAAGAGATTTTATCATGGGTTGACTCAAGAGCTCCAGCACTATACCAACTCACATTCCCGGATCTTTTATGCCGAGTTATTGTTAGAGACCAGGATCCAGGAGGCTATCAGCAAGGAAAAAGAGAATCAACATAGAATTCAGTAAGAACCAACAAAGATGCAGCAAGGAGGGCCTATCAGATGCCTTTGGCACATCAGCAGCCATAACAACAACCACAACTAGTAGCAGTTCCTTGTCACATTCAGGAGAAGCCCACTTGTCATTACTACGGCAAGAAATGACGTATTCAATGCAAATTTTGTTGCTTCCTTGGGTTATGTTGGATTTGTGGGTCTAATCAACATCGGGCTCGTGAGTGTGCCTTAGGATAGCAGCAAGTGCAACAACCAGCCTTACCGACACCAGGAATGAGACCACAACAACTACAAAGGCCAGTAGCACCAGGAGTAGAAGTATCCCTTCTACCAGCACCTAATGGACATCAACAAGGCTTACCCTTGGCTCCTCAAGCTTCTCAATTTGTGAGGGCTAGACCTCAGTTAGGCAACCAAGGACAAGGCCAAGCATTAGTTATGATGAATATGGGAGTGCAAGAACAAGAGACTGTAGATGCAGGTATGACCTTGTAGTTATAATTACCATTGCATGATCATGACCCCCATTATGACACGAGATCTTAGGAGTATAAGTAGATGTAGAATTATATATATAGGGTGGTTTAGCAGTTATGAGGATATGTTAATTTTTTTTACTAGATTGTATACCCACGACACTAGTAGATAACACGAGTAGCAGTAGTAGTATTCTCTTTCCTATCACCATCTCATCCCATTGGGTTACCCATATTCTCTTCCATATCCATTCCTTGTCCCATGCTTAATCCTTCCTATTGTAGTTGCATCTTTTCGTGCCATCATGAATTATTTGATTTACTTCAACCCCACTCTTTATTTTGTTAGTTAAAACATAAATGGTTTTAGTTATGATTAATAACTAAAAGATGAGTTCATAACCATAACCCTTACGTATATGCACTATAGCAATATCTATATTCACCTATTATTATTTTGACCCTGAGTAGCATTATTTAGTCTAACAGGAACTGGTTGAACCGTTGAAATGGTTTATACTTCTAAATGGTTTTATAAAGCTAGTCAAGACCTTAACGTTACCCAAAGCCCTAGACCGAGCTTAGGAAAGAATTGAAGGCACTTGTTGCGAACTGATAACTATGACTAATCACTGGCGAGGTAGTGACAGCTATAGCCAGACGATCATGGTAGAGTAGTCTAACTATTTGCAGCCATACTGGCCAGGTGGCATGGCTGTATTAGATATGATACTTGACGGTTACAGAAATTTTTTTATGGTTATGAGATTGCAAACAAGTATCCCAAAATTCTCGACCCAATGAATAAACTCGTCCTATAACCTAGACAATAGCCTTAAGACTTTGACTACCAGAAGAATCCTTATAAGTTGGGTAGTGTAGACGAGTTAGGGGATAAAAGAACAGTGTATAGATGATAAGAAAGAAAAAGGCGATAGGATGATTGACCGTAAATTTTGGGAATGACATATAATTGGCAATAAAGTGTTTGAAGTGCTACAAATATATGTTAGTTTTTCGAGGACGAAATTATTGTAAATTGGGTAGAATGTAACCCCCACTAATTTTAAATTTTTGTTTTAAGTATATTTTTATATATTTAATTGATTTGTTGAATTGTTTACCTTCTTTGCTAATAAAGGAAATAAATTCTCTTATTTATTTACTCAAAATAATAATTTATATTCCATAATACTATATTTTATCTCTTGAGAAATTATCATATATTTATTTTTCCAGTTGTGCAAATATATTTTTTGAATTTTTTATATATACTCTAGTATATATAATTGCGTGTATATATAAATATATATGATAATAATAATAATAATAATAATAATAATAATAATAATAATAGTTTTATAATAATAATAGCATAAATAAAAGAAAAGAAAAAGAAAGAAAGAAAAGGAAGAAAACGAATAGAAATGAACACACAACAACAACAACAACACCATTTAACAGCAAAACCACTAAACCAAATCCTAGCCTCTCTCATACCCAACCCGTGCAGAACCCCCCCTCCTCGGACAAGCCGTGACCCCTTCGATCCCCTATATATATATATATATATAAACCTACAATACAAAAAAAATTCTAACGCTAACACTAACTCTCCACCTCCCCGCAACCACCTACCCGACCCCTGCCTGCCGTCCTCCAGCCATCCGCGACCGTCGAACCGCCGCCGAACACCCTGACCCGCGCCGACACTGACAACAGCCTCCTGTGCACCCTATTTTGAGATATTATAACTTCTTCCTCTCTCAATATTTTTACGAACGGTTTCTTTGTACATGCTTAGAACACGACCACTTAGGATTCCCTTCAAGTGGAAGGGATTTAGGTGTCCTAGATTGAGAGAAAAATTGATCCAAATTTGGACGAAAAATTATTCTAAAACAGTTCAGAAAACCAGTCCAAGTATCCATGTTCATGTCCAATTTTCTACCAACTCATTTAATATTTTTAAAATTTATTTGAAGGCGTTTATTAAAAACATGTAGGACAAAAAAACCCTTCTTTTAGTTTTAATTAACTCAATGTATTCATCGAGTAAAATCTGTTCAAAGTTGACAAAAGATTATGTTTTCAGAAATTAAAATTTTGTGATACGTAGTGCGCTCCGCCAAACTGGACCACATCGTCACATACCAGTTGCACCGAAAGGAGCCTATGGTATATCCTGACATGTGGGCTTTTGTGAAAGTTGATTTGGACGTGTGTGCACGCCAAAATTAACACATATCCGTGAAAAATCTTCCGTATCGGTATTTTACAAATTTCTCTATTAGTTTGTGTGCGTTCGTTGGATCGCAACAAAAATTTATACCATTGGGTTCGCAGCGTTGCGCTGGTCCTGTGACCTGAGTTTTATCCGATTCCGAGTCAGTCGACGGAACACCATTTCGCGGGCCCCACTGTTTGACTTGAAGGGTGATTTTGTGATCGACTCACCAGAATCCAAAACTAGATATACCGTTGAGTTTGTATCGTCGCTTATGATTTGTTTGACCAATAATTTATCCCATTTAGAGACCTTTATCCCTGATACGTATTTCGGTGCAAAGTTGGCCACTTATGGACTCCGCTTTGGCCCAAAAATATTCTTTTTGCCCCTGTGTCCAAATTGGATGAAAGGGTAGAGTTTTCTGACTATCTTGCTTATTCTGAGAATGTTGGTGATCTTTATTTCAGCATCCGAAGACTTTAGTTCATCTTACTCTCTTTGTGCTACTTTTGACTTGACGTGTTTGCAGCCAAAATATTGTCTAAACTCTGCTCGAACACCAGGCAAGATACCTTACTATATCTACTGTCAGTTTATTTTTAATTATTTATTTTATTTTATTATTACATAAATTATTTTTATATATAAACTGTGTGTCTAAGTTGAGCTGGGTGCAAATGACAGGGTTCGTCATTTTTTGTTATTTTTATTTATTATATGCATCTTGACTTAGTTTTAGCGGACTACCTCCTAATTATAGGATATTTTTATATCTCAATGGACCATGATACACACATAAAACGGTTTGTGATATTCTGCTAGGGACACGGACTGCGTATTCGACTTGCTACCGGTACGTAAGGAACGTGTGACAGTTAGAATATAACTGTTATGACTAGTGTGTTATGATTAGTGTATTAGAGACTCATACAATTAAAATGCTGGGCACATCGTGTACATGACTTGGTCAGTGCGGGGATAAGGGGGAGGATAATGACTATGCGTATGGAAAGCCAAATCGGTGAGCCAAGTCTCTGGATAGAACTTGGTGTGATGATATATGTTTATGAGATACCTTGTTATTACTAGATACCCTGCTATTATATGTTTATGAGATAACTTGCTATTACTAGATACCCTGTTATTTTATGTATATGAGCCTAAATCTCACCCATGCGTACGAAAGTTATCCTCCATTTTGCACTTTAGGTGGTCAGAAAACCCTTTGCATATTTAATTACTTATTGCAGTTTATATAGCTTGTTTCTATGTATCTTGTTACGTCCCTCTGAGGACCTGGTCCCTTTCCAGGTTTAGACGATCCGGAGTATCCGCAGGAGTACGGGCCAGGACCTGACGCATCACTTTCTGTCGAGGAGGTCTTACCTTCCGAGCATCCATGACCATCTATTGTTGATGGACTTATTAGTTGTTATTCTCTTTATTTTATGTTTTGTTTTATATTAGGGTTTTGATCTCCTCTATCATTTTAGTTCTGTTATAGTAGATTGGCAGTGAATTTGTCTCTACTCAACTATATTTCTTTGATACTTCATATTTGAGACTCTTAGTTATTTATCTTGATATTTCTTTACTCCTGTCTGTGGATGAGATATAGTTGCCTGTGACTTGTGTTGATAATATATTTACCACTTGTGAATTAAATATTCATATTACAACGTACGTATGTTTTATGATTTTATAACACATTGGAGTTGTCATATACATACGACTGGCATGCTCACGTAATCCTAGTCCTACGTATTTTGGGACTAGATCGTGACACTTCGACTTGGGAGGTATACTTATTCGTATACCCGTGTCCTATCTTAGCCTGTGCATGTGATTTATTGTTATTTAATCTGTTATGTCTGTTATTTTACTGTCTGATTTCTTGTTTTTGCCGAGAAAATTTTATACTCACATAAGTTTCTTGTTTATTTTTTGTTTCGAGCTGGTTTTCTTGGATTTTCTTTTTAGTAATTTTGGATACTTATAGAAATTTTGAGGACAAAATTTTTCTAAAGAGGGGAGAGTTGTGAGGCTCGTCTTACTGTATTCGTATTTTATGCGAATACATATTTTGTGCTAGTTATTGTTGTTTATTGGATCTCGAGGAAGCTCCAAAATTCTAAAAATTAAAACTTTAGTACCTGACCAGTATACCGATGATATACTACAGTATACAGTCGGTATACTGTCTAACAGATATTTGTTTCACTTTTGAGATATTTTTAAGATATTTTTGAGATATTTTCTCTATAAATAGTACTCGAGATATTTTATTTTATTCTTTCTCTTTCTCTCTCCTCTCTTCTTTATTTTCTTTCAAGCTTTGAAGCGTGGTCTTGAGACATAGAGTATGATTTTTGAACTCCTTCATGATGGTGGACTAGAAGATTTAGGCTGGGAGATCGCGTTAGGCTTGTACACCTTGTCAATTTCGTAAACTTTTTTTACTTTCAGTCATTTTACTTTCCTCGAGCTCTGTTATTGTTTTTTAGCTTAGACTTGTTTTTCTATAGTTGTTCATATCGTGATTTCTAGCCTAGTGACTGTCTCAATTTTAATTTCTGGTAGAATCTTGTTCTATCCCTTTTTGGTAACTCGGTAACAAAAACGGTACCGAAGTTGTGACCGTGAGATTTAGTCCATATTGTGATATGAGACTTACCCTAGACTTGACTTATTGTTAGACTTGGTTCTGATAATTTTTGGAATTTGATTTGGATTCATAAAATCAAACTTAATTTGACTTTAACCATGATTATTCTTGGAAACCGACATACCGACGGTATACTATAGTATACCGACGGTATACCGATTTCAACCGACTTAATTTCTAGATATTTTTGTATGAACCCTATCGGCATATCGATAGTGTACTAGGTTGTACCGATTGTATACTGATCTTTTTGACATTGTTAGATATTTGTCTTGTCCGGCATACCGACGGTGTACTGGGTTGTGCCGACGGTATACCGATTTGTGGAACTTTATTTTCAGTAACTTTTTGCCTAATTGGAATAACATATCGATGGTATACTACAGTATACTGATGGTATAAGATTTGTTGGAATCCAAAACTTGCTATATTTTTCCTATCTCTGGACTGGTGTAACGACGGTGTACTGGACTGTACCGACGGTGTACCGATCGTGTTCTTTCTTTAGGAATTCTTGATTTTTTGTAATTTTATGTTGAAACTTCTGGATTTTACTTGAAAACGTGATAACTTGACCTAATTTTGGACATGAACTTACATGGCTTCAGATGAGATGACTTGACTTGACTTGACTTGGCTTTACTCGATTTCACCCAACTTTGTCCGGCTACACGTGATGACATAATTGACTGGACTTGACTTGTCATGATTTTACATGGCTTTATCGGACATGGCTTGACTTGGTTTCACATGGATTTATCTAGTTGGATATGGCTTTACATGGTTGTACATGGCTTCACCTGATTTCATATGGCTTTACCTGGCTTCACCTAGATTGACATGGCTTTACTTGGATTTACCTGGCTTCACTTGGTATCACGTGGCTTGATTGTTGTCGTGACATACATGATTCCATATGTGCAATATATATTAAACATGTTTATATTAGTATTAGAACTTGATTTATCTACATTATGTCTAGGATAGATTTTGCGGAATGCCATACCCGGATTCATACAAGAAACTGCTAAGGGTTAAAATAACTAGAGATTCACTTAGTACATGGCTAGAAATTTTTCTAGATTGCATGTAGTCCCTGTTATTCATATTGTTATCTTGAGGAGTATCTAGTAGTTTATATTGCGGCGTATCTTGAGAAGTATCCAGTTAGTTGTATGTATGGATATCCTGGACGGACTGCAGGGGCATGCAATCAGAAGAAACTCTAGCATCGTATTGTATTATAAAGTTAGTAACTAAGGATTGTGATAACCCTAGTTAGTTAAAGGTACCAAGCTGTACTTATGTGATTAGCCATGATTGATGGTTGATGGTTAGTCTAGGCTTCATATGACCAGCATTACTTTCAGTACTTGTTATTTTCTTATTGATTATCAGATTCGGATATGTCTTATTGCATTTTTTACAATATTTATTATCCTGAGAGCTTTTACATTCAGTCTTTACTTTCCAGTAATTTGCATTGCTTGTATTGTTGGTTTAAGTTCCTAGATTGGATTTCTTGTGGTACTTGCTATTTGGGGGTCTAACCCCACTAGTTTGGCATAGCCAGATCCAGTAGCATCACCAGAGGATCTTCCATACTTTCCTGAGGATGGTGGCCACCAGGAGCACAGACCGCTTGAGTGTATTTTCTTACTTCCCCACCCTGATGTCCATTCTATGTTATGAGCGTTTAGCCATCGAGCACATATTTAGCTCGTGTTTTGGTTTGATAGTTAGCCTACGGGCATTAGCATGATTAACATATCCTATGGTTGATCATGTTTGACTCAGATTCTGGCTAGTTTATTCATTATGTGTTTACTAGCTTCATGATCATCTGTATATTATAGTTTGGGATACTTTACTATTATATTTTAGCTGATCTTATATCTTGTTACTATTTATGTTGTTCTTGTGATTAAGACACTAGGGTTTGTTGGACCTAGGCTTGACTAATGGTTTGTAGTAGTGACCCCCCATGTCTTACAGCTTCACCGTATATGCAGAGTATCAGAGTGCTCTAAATATGCGTAGCTGGCCTTGTCAGCCCCGCCCTCCAGAAATCTGGTTCTGGGACGTGACACAAACACTTTACTTTCTTAATCAAGTCCATCACCTTATCTGGTGTGGTCCTGCCCTCAAATTCTGGAGGGTTTGCATTTAGGAAATCAGAAGACTTATATGTAGACTTCTTGTGGGTCTGTTATGGATCATCATCTTCTGCTAATCCCACTTCTCAAGGTGCTGTTACGGCTGCCACGTGTGTTGCATCTGTCCTTGAATTACTGTTGTTAGCCGCTAGTATGGTTACCAATTGGGTCAAAGTGTCTAGTTGTCTTTATTGTGCCATGCTTCTAGCCTCAGCCTACCGTCATTGGGATTCATATTGTTCCTGTTGATTCTTCAGCATGGCTATCAACTGATCGATCTGGTTATCGGTCACGCCCGATGTGTGCGATGTTCCTTTGTTATCTGTCTTAGTCATTTCTATACAAAAGGGAGTAGCTTACATTAGTCTCATAATATATTATGGACTTACTGTATGGGATATTGGGTTTTCTTAACTTCAAAATTGGGACTTTTAAAATCAAACAAAATATTTATATATAGTTTCACAAATATTTTCGAAAATTGGGACATTTGAAATCACTTGTATACTTCTATCATTTGAAAACGATATTTAAAGAGACAAAGGACGTAAATTCGTGCTCTAATACCATTATATCATGCCCCGATCCCGAAGGACCAAAAGTCATCATTGGGCGTGATGTCGTGCAAGCCTAAGTTGTGCTTGCACAAGACATGGTACCTGTACAAACACAAAATAGACAATGGATACAGAAACAACAAAACTTTAAATGCATAAAACCAAATATTGATCACTTTGATAGGAACAAAAATACTTTTTTATTGATAACTTTAAAAAGGATTACAATGTACTTTTGCTTGGCTGTCACAAAATATGTCATATTTGGCTTACATCTCTTTGAAACCCACAAACTAACAATAATGCCCATACATTATATCCCTTTACTAAACAGAAATAAAACATCTTGGAAAAAAAACTTGCAAACTGAAATGGAAAGTTTCGAAAGCGACAAGCATAGTTTCACTAGGTTGGATGAGCTCCTAGCATCTCAGAATATTCTCCAGACTCTCGCTACCTGGAGATGCCTATAAACATCATTGGGCGTGATGTAGGACAAGCCTAAGTTATGCTTGCACAAGGCATAGTACCTGTACAAACACAAAATAAATAATGGATACAGAAATAAAAAAACTTTAAATGTAGAAAAACAAATATTGATCACTTTAATAGGAACAAAAAATACTTTTTTATTGATAACTTAAAAAAGGATTACAATGTACTTTTGCTTGGTTGTCACAAAATATGTCATATTTGGCTTATATCTCTTTGAAACCTAGAAACTAACCATAATGCCTATACATTATATCCTTTTGCTAAACAGAAATAAAACATCTTGAAAAAAAACTTGCAAACTGAAATAGAAAGCTTCAAAAGCGACAAGCATGGTTCCACTAGGTTGGATAAGCTTCTAGCGTCTCACAATATTCTCCACACTCTGGCTACCGGAGATGCCTACAAACATGGATCAGTACTCATCTAGTACTAGTGAGCGACTATAGCCGAATTCACCTAAAATTAACACTAAGTAAACATGAAAAACTAGCAGCTATTATTAGGTGATCTTTCTAGTTTTCTATGTTCTTTTTAATAATTCCTCTAAAGAAACATAAACAACAGAGTAAACCACTGATACGATAATTATTACCCACGGTCGAATATTCGTCCCTGCAGCAGACAAGCATTAACATAGTTTGCATTATATGTATAAAACTTATTATATGTCTCTGCATCAAGTGTTAGGTATACAAGAAGGTTATCCTAGCATACGTCCTAACTATATGATGGTCCATGAGAAATCCATGATTAGCAGTTGGGATGTACGAGCCTATATCACTAATACATATGAACACTCCTCTGATCGCAAGGACTTCGTTGCCTCAGGGTGTTCCTCTGATCCCCCTAGGCCGAACGATCCTGGTGCTCCAGAACCGGTCGTGGGATTATCCTTGTGCACAAGTTATCTAAAGACCAATGCATGGTATGCAGCTTCTATCAGATAAACTCTTATTATACAAAAGTTGAACTATAAGTAAATATCTTTATCTCTTTTCTCTTACAAACTATGTGAGTTTTCTCTATATATATCTCTTTGTTCAGCATATGAGTAAGGGATATGTAACCATCTATTTGAACAAGCATTAGCGATAATTATATATTTCAAGCATAGAATTTATTTATTTTATCTTATCTTGTTACTGTGGTATCATTGAACATAGGAACATGCAACTTGAGTGAACTAGAGATCTTTTTATTAAGGCGTGAAGACAAAGAATTCATCGAAGGGCCGAAGCCACTCACCGAATGAATCAAATTGAGAGAAAGGGGAAGCCTCACGCATCGATCACTCCTTGGTTATGCGTCCAAAAATTTTAACAACACTTGGTTAGCATCCTTCAATCTCTTTCTCTTACGATTCGGAATGAATGCGCAGCGAGAAAAGTGAACAATGAAAACCAAATCATCGAAAATAACACAAAAATACAATCAACAAAACCAAGCAGCAAAAATATACAACAAAAATTCTTGGACTCATTTCAATAGAAGCCAATCCATGAGTTAAAAAGGTTCATTGTATTCCGTCCGTGATCGATTGGGCCATAAGGTTTCTCTGATACTCAATTTTCAAGTGAGTCAACAAGCAGCAGGTATTACATAGTGGACCGCTAGAAGTGGGGCACAACAAGTTGGAAGACGACAGTGCCAAGCCATCGGACAAATATGTTGATAACAGAAAACGATTGGATCAGAAGGTCATTTGATTCATCTGCTAATGGATGGATGATTCAGTATTTCATCATGTATCCATGGGGAGTTCAACAAAAGCATAATGGAAGAACCTGCATTTGTTGTACGAATGGAAAACGATTGGCAATAAGGCATTTCTTATTTGATAACTCGTCAACTCGAAGTACACGGAGGGTGCCTCGATGGCACAACATCTAAACAAGGTACATGGTATCATCAATCTATTATCTGCGATAATGATGGGCTTTAGGCTATTATGCTTTTGAGTTCTCTATCGAAAAGCTGTAAGACATTGGTGGTGTCTGTGAGCAACTCCACGCATGATAAAGTTGTTACGATGGAGGCAATCAAAAGCGGTTTGTTGAACGAGATGGCCCGACGTAAGCATATTGAATCATCACAAGAGTCCAATCTTATTACTTCTTACGGGAAGGGAAGACTTAGGTCACAGACGAGGACATGGGAGAGTTTTCGATATCTTGCGAGTATGTACCGCAAGGAGGGTTGCTATCACTATGGCGAACGGGGTCATTTTAAAAGGAACCACATGAAGCTCAAAAAATGTAATCCCACCTTTTTTATTTTCCAAATAAATATAATATTTTCTATAGTAATCAATACTAATTATAGTAACTTAGTTAAGGGAAATTAATAAACCAACAAACTAGCCCATTCAACACAGGTCTAACTCATGACCAGTGGGCCAACCAATTAACCTTAAGACTAATTCACAATTATCAGCCCAAAACTAATTCATTCTTAAGCCAACTATTAAGTTAGCCAACCCATCCAACATATCCGGATCCAACCCAAACGGGTTAGACCCGAATCACCAAATTCGGCCCTAACTAAGACTAGCATTTTCAAATCCCTCATGCCCTACCCACTCGGTTTCCTCACCACAAGCAACAAGCGAATGTCCACTAACTCGCCAGCTATTCTCGCACCTTCCTGAGACTTCCCGACTGCTCTCGAACCTTCACCACCACCGAATCTCTCTGACGCTTCCAGAAATGTCCCGTACCGACGAGAACACCGACCACCGCTGCCTATAAATAGGAGGTCACATCCCCCTATTTTTTTTATTACCTCCTGGTCGACGAAGCCCTGCCGAGATCATCCCTTGCTCTTCTTCCTCCTCGAGTTTGTAAGTTCCTCGGTTATAGCAACGTCGAACTATCGCTTGATGACCGTGGACGATCGTTGAGCATTAATAATCGGTCATTTTTACTGAACGCAAGCCCCACCGCGAGGGCCGTCGCGGGATCATCACTTCTCCGTGTGTCACTACCATATCCTAAAAATAGGGGTATTTTTGTCATATTTATAAATTATAAGTATTATGTGTATTTATTTTGAATAATTGCATGATATATATATTTATATATATATATATATTATATAGTGTTCTTTAATGTATGGGTAAGTGTACTAGACCTAGAAGCCCACTAGTTGAACCTCTGACCATAATATAGGGTTATAAATTTAATTGTATTATTTCATGATTTAATTATTGAGGTTGTAATTTATTATTGTGATTTTATTTAATTGTTGTGCCTTACCGTTGCTTTGATATTTGGAGCGCTACCCTATCTTTTGTCTTCCAACAAATTTTATAACCTTGTCCTAGACGTGCCCGTCTTCCATTCTGACATTTGTGTAACTCATGAAAATGCTCTCTTGTGCTTCATTTTAGTCGTACATTATTCGTCGCAGCCGTTTATTATTTAATTCTATATAAATTTAACTTTGTATCCTTGTGTGTTCCAATCAAAATTGGAGACACAATCTCGATCCATTTTATTCAAACCAAATTATGATAATATTCTATTCTGAGCCTTCAATGCCCATGACATTTGTGTCCCAACTAATTTTAGCCTCATGTACTTTCAATTAATTTTAGAACACCACTTACATTTATTTTTAATTAAATTGGGGATACCAACTTCGATTAATCCTATTTTAAACCCAATTTAATCCAAATACCTCATTAATTAAACCCATGCTAAACACACAACACCCCCTCACCCTACAAAATATCAAACACCAAATCCTTCACCAATTTTTTATTATTTTATGTGTTTGAGTAGATACCCAAATTTAAGGGGCTTATTTGTAAATGTTGCATTAGGTGTCATCACCCCAATGGTTCAAACCAAATGGAGAAACCCTCAACTCATTGACTAGTCAACCTCACTCCTCTCTCCCTCCTTTGTATGTGTATTTTTTCATGATGAATCTGAGCCACTCATTCAAATGAGGACTCATCATCACCACACACTCCCCATCACCCTTTCCTATATAATGTCTTCTCACACATATTTCCCCAAGAAGGCCCTAATCCCCAAAACATAGGGAAACCCCTCCCACTTTCTCTCTCCTCCCCCTTCTCCTAATCGTAGCCTCTTCAATTTTTTTCCTTCTTCTTCTTCTTCTTCTTCTTCTTCCTTTCTTCTTCCTTTTTTCTTCTCCTTCTAAAACCGGCCACCCTCCTCCGGCCCTTAACTTTGGCCACCCGCTGGACACATCCCCTCCGGCTACTTTCCTCACCAGCAAGAGCCATACACCACTCTTTCTCCTCCACCATCACCTCTATCTATCTGGCCACCCTTCACCACCCTATACCATCAGCACTGTCACTACCATATTTTCTAGGAAAGGATATTTTAGTCATTTGGTAATTAATTAAATATTATGCATGTTAAATTTTATTTATTGTATTATTTATTTATTATTAGCATGTTAGATTTATTTTTGGATTTGTGTTAGTGGACCAACTAGTTTAGTTTAGACTCATGGACCAACATTTAATTCTAGTTAGATTGAGCCCAATAATTAGAAGCCCAATTATTAGGAGAATGATTAATTATGTTAAATCTATTAGACTAGAAGCTTTTTTCCTTAATTAATTTCTTTATGAGAGGTACCAAGGGGTATTTTAGACTTTATATAGTAGCTTGAGGGAGGGGGCAAGTGAGGCCTATATAAAAGGGATAAAAACTTTCTCTCTCTTCATTTTTTATTCCAAATCTAGATCTAGAAAATTTCCTCAACCAAATCCCTATCAAATTTTCACCCAATTATTTCTCAAATCACCATTAGAGGCTATTAGAGCAAGGATCTACAAGGAGGAAGCATGGATCTAAAAAGAGAAGCAATAATCTATAAGTTGGAGGCCAATTTTACCAATTTTGGAGGTTTCATTGGGAATCCATCTCCCAATAGGTATAATTCAGTTTTCTCCTTAATTTAGATTATAAATCTGAGATTTAACCATGAAAAATCAACCCATATGCATAGGCTACCCATAGGTTTTGATTTTTGTGTTCATAGGAGGTCTATTGAGAAAGTTATGATAATTTTTGTGTCAATTTTTGGAGAATTCCGAAATTGACATTTGTTGTGTTTGTCAATTGGTCCTATAGATCAATTTGGCATGTGTTTGTGTGTTTGGGGCTAGTGTCATATCCACAATTGGGTACGTGTAGGTCGTATCCCATCAATTTGGTGATACGTGTTAATTTGAAGATTTTTCCTCCGACACGGGACTTTGAGCATGTCATATTATGACACGGACACGTAGATTTATATTTGACTCTTCGTATTGTTCATAAATAATATATATGACTTATTCGTGTCCTTCGGGGTACGTTTGGATGTGTGGTGGACTCGTGTCGCATGCGTATCCTAAATCTAGTGGGATACGGGATGATACGGTCCATGTATGTGCAATTTAATTATAGATCTAATTCTTTTGTGTTCTTATTTCATGGAGAAGTATAATTATATATACATATATATATATATATAGACATATATATACATATATATATATATATATACATATATATATATATATAGACATATATATATATATATATATATATATATATATATATATATATATATATATACATATATATATATATATATATATATATATATATATATATATATATATATATATATATATATATACATATATATATATATATATATATATATATATATATATATATATATATATATATATATATATATATATATATATATATATATATATACATATAATATTGTGTATATATATTTATGTAATGTTGTGTTTTAGATCTATGTACCTATGCATATACTATATGTGTATATTTATTATGTAGCTATTTTTCTACATGTAGATATATATTTATAAGTGGTAGTATATGTATATATAATATAGTAGATATATTTATATGTGGTTATATATATAGTTATATTATATATTTTTATGTATTTATATAGTGTATGATTTTATATACTTATACATATATGTATAGTTATATATACATATTAATATGTATGTGTGTGTATGTTACTATGTGGTATTTTATACAATTTACTATGTATAAGTGTATGTATAGTTATATATATATATTGTATAAATATATATTGTGGGTTATATATATGTATTTAAATATATATTGTATAAATATATATTATGGGTTATATATATGTATTTAAATATATATTGTATAAATATATATTGTGGGTTATATATATGTATTTAAATAAATATTATATAAATATATATGGTGGGTTATATATATGTATTTAAATATATATAGGTAATTAATATATATATATATATATATATATATATATATATATATATATATATATATATATATATATATATATATATATATATATATATATATATATATATATATATATGTTCCTAATTGCGATTTGTATTATACTATATATGTATATATTTAGTTGTAGCACATAATATTATTGAGTAAGTTAGTATATTTTAGTTATCAATGGTTATGAGTATCTTTTATATATTATATATTTTTAGGTATGTATGTACGTATTTATGTATTAATAGTTAGTGTGTAGTTGGTAGGTAGTATTTATTCTATTAGTACATACTAGAGTTATATTGGATTGATATATGTAATTATTGTTGGGTAGTTAGTACATATATGAAGTTTTGGCAATTACCTTGAGATACCAAGGTAAGTATCAAGATATACCAAGGTATGAGTAGTAGGTATTGGCATAGTAATATGATAGTTGTAAACTAATTATGGGTTGGTATTAAGGTGACTAAAATAAGGTATATAGTATGGTATAAATACTAAATACATGGTCGTTTATAGTTATAGTTGGATAGTTAATATATATATACTAGAGTGACATTACCTTGAGATACCAAGGTAAATGCTAAGGTATTAAGGATATCCAAGGTATTGGGTTTGGGTATCAAGATAGAGGTTTACTATTGCGATACCAAGTTGGTTCAAAACTATGATAATCTTTTAGCATTTATAATTATGATTTATATATTTAATATTACTTTATTATAGATATGTGATATTTACCTATTATTTGCGTATCCTGAGATACGGTATCTTAGTATCCTAAGTTGTAGATTGTATGGCCTAGATTCATAGTGTGAGCCCAATATCTTTGAGTTAGACTCATGCAACCTAGAAATAGGTAGTTGACCATAGTTTGACTATAGTTCGACCGGTTTGACTTAGAGTTGACCTAGTTTGACTTTTGACTTAGAAATGACTTTATGACCTAGAAGTTGACTAGTTTAACTTATTTTCTTCTAGATCCTTGTACTAATGCAATATTTCATATATAGATTTGTGTGACACCAGTTCGGACAGTTTGACATTCATTGCTCTAGACCGCAGGCGAGTACATTTCTCTGATTATTTTTAATTCATAATATTGTATATATGCATGTTCTAGAATTGTATACATTGATTTCCGACACAGTGATTTCACGGACTGGTGCTATATGGATCCCGTCAGGAGGTGTTATCCCCTACCGTGTGCAACGGATACCCAGTCACATGTATTTCATCGTGTGCACCGGGTATTAACTTTTATGTGCTTCTTGTGCATCCACTATTTTATGTGCTAGTGTGACTATCGTGATCATGTACGTAATGTGTCGTGATTGGATCCATAAGTATTGGTTGGGGAGGGGGAGTAGGAGTTGGTTATGTGATCAAAGCCCTCTTGATCTCATGTGCATGTCGATTATACACCTCACGTATAATGGAGTTACCTTTATACCTCATGTGCAACCTAAGCCGGTCACATAACGAACTTACACTCTAAAACACATAGTTAGTATTCTTGTTCTCTACTTGCAGTTATTTCTCGTATTTACTTCCAGTTGCTATTGTGCTTATTGCTTGTTCACCCTGTATTATATATTCTTTCTACTTGTGCATCTTGTATCCTTTTTTTATTGCTTGTTATATATGCTCGATTATGTATTTGAAACTGCTTTTAGAGGTATGTACTTCGCTCCATTCCTGACTGGAAAATATTTTTCAGAGGATCCGAGAGATTGGTGTCCGACATACTATGGACTTCGACTTATAGATGGTGCAGACTTGGATCCACTAGTTCTGGAGTGATTGTCGGGAGGTTTATTCGGATCATTAGTTTTCATAGTTAGTCTCTTTAGCATTTTGGTACCGGATTTGTTTTCGGCATAGAGCATGAGATTGGATATTGTTTCTATTATTGTTTATATATATTGAATGGATAGTTATGTTAGACTTCCTTGATATCTTCTCGTGCTTTAGAATGTGATTGAGTTTTGTGTTGAGATTTTATTGGCAGACTTCATATTATTGTGAGATTTTAGATAGTATAGTAAACCAAGACAGCGTTCTACCGCCGATTCTACGGCGTAGGCGGGGCGTTGTTTTCGACTTGCATCCCTATATCGGGTGCGGGTCGTGACACGTTTTTAGTGGTGGCCCATGCAGGTCAGGCTTCGCAAGTTTTATGATATCGTGGTAGTGCGACAACTTAGTTGTACTACTGCGTGCCTACGATAGGATATAGGATATAGGACATAGGACATTAGGATGAGAGAGGATACTCAATCACAAATCTCTTGAGAGATTCCTGGGATGACCCTTGAGAATCTTATTACAATTCCCATTTCAAATCTTTTCTCTTGTTTCTGTTCGCTCTCACTTGTTGTTGTTGAAATTGATTCTTGGTGATCTATTGTTGAATTTGATTCTTGGTGATCGAATGATTCAAAATTCTTGGTGTTCGTTATTTAGTTTGTTTTATGTCGAGAGAAATTTTACGGACTAAGTTACGGTATCATCTGATGACATATGTTGATGAGGACAGTGAGAAAGATAAAATGTCTACTTTGGTTATGGAGCCTAGAGTTTATCGCAGCCATATTAGCTGGCGTAGCAAAAAACGTAGGGACCTGACTTCGGATGTACATATCTTAGTTATAAAATTTAGAGTTTCTCGCAGCCATACCGGTTAGCATGGTGAGGATTCTAGATAACATGATGTAAACCCCCTCGACCAGATTCCAGTATTTTAGGAATATTTTTGACAATTTAGGATTTGTTGCAATAATTTATTTTATTTTGCTTACATATCCTATTGACTTGTGCACCTGTCCGTCACCTAAATATTTGAAGCTTTATCTTGACTGTTATCCTCGAACAAAGTTCACATACCTCTCCTAGACATGCCAGCCTATTATTCTGCACTTTGTGCAACTCCCAGATACTTAGTTTTGAGCCTCGTTTGAGACGCACAAATCTCGTTGCAAACGTCCGTATTTAATTCCTATTTTAAATCCCAGACCTGTACCCATCCCTGTTCCAATAGCAATTTGAGGCCCAACATGCACCCGTTTTGTCCAGACAAAAATACGTTATTTTTCTACACTGAGTATACTACATTTAGTGTATTGACACCGTAGAAAAATTATGGCCCTACCTGCCTCTAAATAAATAGAGAACACCGTGCGCAGTATTTATAAATTAAATAAATACGATGGCCCGTATCACCCCAAAACCAGGCCCAGTCCCTGCCCAGACTCACCCCCACCCCCTCGGGACCCTCGCACAGCTTTTCCCTTCAATCCTGCGAATTTTAGCATTTTCAGGAATCGGGTGTTTTCCCAGACAATTTCCTAATTGCGCAATTTCCCAAAATAGGACCTTTGCGCAATTTATGAAATTATAGGGACTTTCCTACAAATTGCAGTGCGAGGTGTCACCCCCTGATTGGCCGGTGAACGTGCACCGTCCATTCCAAAAGGAGTCCAGATTCAATGTATTTACATAAGTAAATATCCTAATTGTTAATTTACCATTTAACCATTAATTATTTTTCTATAAAATAAAAGAAAAACAAAAACAAAAGAAAAACCAAACCCTAACCCTACCCAGGCCGCAGCCACCCCCCCCCCGCCGGCGGCGAGCCGACCTCGCCGGAGCCGACCCCCGGCGAGCCCCCCCCATGCGGCGAGCTTTCCCCCCCGCGGCAAGCTTCTCCTTCTCCCTGATCTCCTTCTCCCCGAGATCCATCTCCCCGTGGCCGGAGCGGCTTCCCCATCACCTCCACCTCCGCGATTCCTCTCCTCCTCCCTCGTCGGTTTTCCCCACGCCTCCGCCACTCGACAGCCACCAACCCGATCTTCCCCTTCTCTCCCATCTCCACCGCCACCACCATCGTGGTCGCCAACCACCTGCCCTCGTCGATCCGCGGGATCACGCGGCGGATCCCGCGCTTGATGACGGTGTCCGGCATCATCTCCGACCCCGAGTCCGACTCGAGCTCCGACACGGAGGAGTTCCAGTCCTTCTCTCCTCCTCCTCCACCCCGCTCCACCCTGCTCACCCCCCCTCACCGGATCCCCTCGAGCTTCCCCAAGAGCCGGAGCAGCAGCAGCCATCCCGAGCCGCTGCACCTCGCCTCGTCCTCCTGCTGTGCATCCGCCGACCCGAACGCCCACTCCCAAAGACCCGGACACAGCCGCCCTAGCTCCGGACACAGCAGCCTCAGACTGGACACGGCAGATTTGAATCAGGACACGAAACAGTCACCCGGACAAGAAGAAAATTCATTCCACGGAGCCCTGTTCAGGTAACGATTCCTCTCTCCTCGTAGCTCCGTTTTTAATTCCGTCAGTTGTGACACGTAGGCTATGTGACCCTCTCGGTGCCCGTGCAATCCGCTCGGTGCATCGCGTCCTGTGGCGATCGCGGCACGCGATCCAAAAACAGGAAAAACAACGACCCGATTCACCCCGGAACTGGGTACGCCCCGCCAAACGGGACGACTTGGTCGCACGCGGTCTTTACCAAAATGTGCGCGACGTTGATACGGACGTGTAGGAATTCGGAGAAGTTAATTTGGATGTGCGTGCACACCGGAATCAACGCGTATCCGCCGACACCGCCCCGTATCCGTCAGTTCTGGAACACGCTGCAACTTTGTGTACACACGTCGGATCGAGACGAAACTTGCGCCATCGGACTCGTAGTGATACGCTGGTCCTGTGAGCCAAGTTTGGTTTGATTCTGAGAGCGTTGACAAAATCCCGTATCGCGGGCCCCACAGGCTCCACTTAACGGGCGATTTTGTGACCGGTTCATCGGAATCCAATTCTGGAAGTTCCATTGGGTTCGTATCATCGTTCCTGACTTGTTGACACTAAGTTTGGCGAATTTGGAGACCATTGACCCTGGCACGTTTTTCGGTGCAAAGCGGCCCACATGTGGACCCCGCTTCGACCAGAAACTGTCATTTTTGCCCCTGTGTCCAAATTGGACTTAAGGACAGACGTTTCTAGCTATTTGTTATTTTCTGAGACTGTTAGTGATGTTTATTTCAGTATCCGAAGACATTTATTCTGAGGCCATAGTTCTGACTTTTGGCATTTGACATCTGGACATTATATTTGCAGCTCTCCCGCCAGGCAAGTATACCTTGCCTTGTTGTACTGTTTAAATTCAGTTCTTGCTAGTTACATGTTTATTTATTTTAATATTATATAAATGTGCGCGTCCGAGAACACTCGGGTGCAGTCAACGAAGGCGTTGACGTTAGGATTGTATCTGACCTAGTGTCTAGTAGACCCACCTAAAGTTGTGAAGTTATTTATATGACTTCCAGGCCTTGACACGTATCATTACACGTCACAGAGTGAGTTCATGTAGGGACGCGTGCCTCATATTCGACTGGCCATCGGTGTGAGCAACATGTGTAACGGTATTTAGCTTAGTTTATTTCTATGGAGACTTGCATCATTATACGAGATGTCCACGTCGTTTTCACGACTTGTATATCCTTGGGTGGGGAAGATATCTAGTAGACGTATGGGATACCCCCTTCTTGAGTCTTTTATCCTTTGTACCATGCTCCTCGGAGATGGTCGATTGCAGAGTTACCCGTGTGTCCGGGGGCATATGACACATATACTAGCCAGTCATGACGATTGGTGAATTACGTCAGCATATGTCAAGCCTACACATTCCCATGCATACTACAAGGTCTTTAAATTGCATTCACTTAGATGGTTAGCACACCCTATTTATTTCTTCAGTATTTACATTATGGCATATCATTTTTATGTATCTTGCTATGTCCCTCTGAGGACCTGGTCCCCTGCCAGGTGTATATTTTCTTGAGTATTCGCAGGAGCACAGACCCGGACATGTTATGTTTATCCCGAGGAGGTCTTCTCTTCGAGCCTCGAGATTGTCAGATGTTGTTCTTTATGGTGTGTATTCTGGTTCCTTTTGTATTCTATTTCGGCAGTAGATTTGATTTTATCTGACTGTCATTCTTAGATATCTGTATTGAGATCTAGTTACATGATTATTGGTTATTCATATTTGATTCTGTGGATGAAATTTAGATATTAACCTGTGACTTGTGATCAGTTTTACCATTTATGAATTATTGTTCATTATACAGCGTACGCACGTATATATGGTTTCCATATATTGGAGTTGCCATATATACGGGCCAGCTGGCATGGTTACGTGACCTAGTCCTACGTATTTTGGGACTGGGTCATGACATGTTTTTAGTGGTGGCCCATGCAGGTCAGAGCATATTGTCTCGGTTACGTTACTGTACCGAGCAAGCCTGCACCTAGGATTAGAATATAGAATCTCATCCATAATTGACTATGACTTATCTTCCTTCCAGTCTGTCCTACTTACATAATTGCATCCTGCTTGAATCCTGTGCTTCCCTAACAATTCCTTAAGTATAGCCCCTACTAGAATATAGGAATCCCTGTTGATAGGATGATAATTAAGGTAGCATTCCTAATAAGAATACCACTAGGGCTTTGACATATCCTTAAGTTCGGATTACTTAGTGAACCCTAGCCTTCCTGACTTCCTAGATAAACCCTAGTCTTCCATATTACCTAATGAACCCTAGCATCACTATCTGTAGATCAACTTACCATTGCCATGACATATTTATATAAGACTTGAATAAACCCTACTAGGATTAGTTAGAGATTTGACCATAGTGTTAACCCTAGTCTTAAGAAACCAATAGAAATCTAAGATTGAATACTAGGACTGAAACCTCAACCTATGTTTGAATAACCAGAGTTTTACGTCAGAGACCCTTTACTCTTATTGGCGTAGAAACCAAATTATTCAGAAGCTTGTCCCCTTTATGACAACAACCCACTATCCCTTAGTCTTCCTTATCCTGTATCATGCCAGCCACTTAGGTAAATGCCCTGCGTAAACCTGATAATTCATAGATAACCAGCGTAGAGTAACCTGATTAGGCGTAATGTAAGGATAGGATTTAAGAGTAATTGTTACAGCCGTAGCTTTCCCCAGACGCGACCAAATTCTGCGCAGAGATACACCTCGAGCCCTGTGCAAAAGGAAATAGCTTTTGACGGGACATCTGGTTTTGTCTCCCCTCGAGTGTTATGATGACTTGTATCCAATAAGTCCCTAAACGACAACCTTGAACTCCGTGCAATTATCATCAAACCATCCCCTCGATCGTTGTGTAAGTACTTTTGTCAGATGACATGATTCATTAACTTGACTGACAAACCCATGAGTTTCTTGTACAACTTTACGCTGCAGCGTATGCTAGACTGTTTACGCTGGCAGATTTTACGCAACCTTTAGGCAAAACTTTACCGCAGACTTTTACGCTCAGACTTTCACCCAGACTTTTACGCGCAGATTCCTACGCACAGACTTTTTACGCGAACAGCTCTGAAGCTCTACCTTACGCTTCTCTGTTTTATGCAGATAACTCTGAAGCCTATTTTACGCCGATAGTTTGAATCCCTGACTTACGCCAAACTAATTTGGATCCCTACCTTGCGCTAGACAATTTGAAATTTTGTTTTACGCAGACAGTTTCGGATTTCTACCTTACGCCAAATTATTGTATTCCTGCATTACGCAGACAACCTCGAACCCCTACTTTACGTAGACTTCCTTAAATCTCTGTTTTAGGCGGACATCCTATAGTATTTATATAGATTGTAGAACTTAGAAGGCCACGCCTCTTTTGGGTCAACTAGCGACTTAGACCAGGAATTAGAATAATAACTGTAGATTTTGTGGTCTTGTCTTTTTGTGAATTTGAATTGTTTGAAATTTTTCACATCATAATCTAGCGTACTTATATTTACCATACTACCTTGACTTATGCCACTATTATAGTCTAGTTTTGCAAGCTTATTCCTTATCAAGCTTGTTCTTGAGAGATGTATTATTGGAGTACTACACTAATACATTTCAGAATCAGTGTATTACGGTCTGATCAACCATAGTGCACTTGGTACGCCCTTCACATAACTACCTTACGTGGATTGAGATATATAGTGATTAGTAGACGGATGTACTTGTCCGCTAGATATGTCTGAGCATATCGTATCAGCTACATGACTGTACTGATACGAGCATGTGAATAGGAATTATCAAAATAGCATTTCAATCCACAACTGCCTTGACAATTCCCCTCGAATTCTTTAAACGCATTGATTCCCACGCTTCTAATCTATTACCACCCCCTTGAACTCTTGATTATTGTTTATCGTCTTCCCCTATTTCGGAAAGACGAAACCTCGTGCTTAGTATAAATACGGAGTGTTTTGTTTCTGTAACCATTTCTGATTGTTTCTTGGGTAATTACCAAACCCTATTGTTAGATTAGATTGCAGTTTAAAACTGTGCTACCCTTAGAATGACCTTCGCTACCTACCTGCCTACGTTTTATTACGTTCCTGATACCTGCATCACTAAGGCAGCAAAATTTTTAATTTTTGCCTCGTAACTTGGGTCAAGTTCAGAACCCAAGTACTGTGATAAAGAATGTATCATTTTGTTGTCAGGAGTCGAAATAGATTTCACCTGGATAAACAATTGATTGACTCCTGAAAGGATAGCAGCACATATGACTAGATTGACTTGTAAGGATTAAGAATTCCTATGGACCAACGAGTGTCAAGCCACCTTCGAGGAATTGAAGAAGCGACTGACCACAGCACCCGTATTAACTATTCCATCCAGATCAGGCGGTTATGTGATCTACAGACGCATCAGGAAAAAGTTTGGGATGCGTAGTAATACAGGATAACAAGGTAATGACAGATGCATCCAGACAATTATAAGTACATGAGAAGAATTTGGAACTTGCAACCATTGTAATTACTTTGAAGCTATGAAGACATTACTTATATGAGGCAAATCGTAAGATTGCACGGCATACCAGTCAGCATTATACCAGACAAGGATTCGCGTGACCAGAGCTGGTGGTCAACACCGTAGAGACAGTTAAGTATATGCAAGGACACTGGCAAGCAGTGCAAGACAGACAGGAGCAGTAGACAGACCGTCATCATCGTCCCTTGGAATTCAAAGAGGACGATCATTTCCTTCTTGAGGAAGTACTTGCTGTATTCCATGTGTCGCAACTCAGGCGTATGTGACAGACAGCAGTCAGGTTCTCAACCATTTGGAAATCACCATTAGGCCGAGCTTGTCGTATCAGGAGCAGCCCGTAGAAATCCTTGATCATCGAGAAATGGTATTGAGAAATCAGTCTATTTCTCTTAGTCCGCGTAGCATGGAAGCATGACGCGCCAGGAGAATCTACTTGGAAGCGTATGAACGACTTGCGTAAACGTTTTTCAAACCTATTCGTAATCCAAGATATAAATTACTTGTTAAATTATATCTTATGCCGACTTTGACTTCTACCCCGGCTTAGTTTTAATTTCGAGGACGAAATTTTTATAAGTTGGGTAGATTGTAAACCCCCTCGACCAGATTCCAGTATTTTAGGAATATTTTTGACAATTTAGGATTTATTGCAATAATTTATTTTATTTTGCTTACATATCCTATTGACTTGTGCACCTGTCCGTCACCTAAATATTTGAAGCTTTACCTTGACTGTTATTCCCGAACAAAGTTCACATACCTCTCCTAGACATGCCAGCCTATTATTCTGCACTTTGTGCAACTCCCAGATACTTAGTTTTGAGCCTCGTTTGAGACGCACAAATCTCGTTGCAAACGTCCGTATTTAATTCCTATTTTAAATCCCAGACCTGTACCCATCCCTGTTCCAATAGCAATTTGAGGCCCAACATGCACCCGTTTTGTCCAGACAAAAATACGTTATTTTTCTACACTGAGTATACTACATTTAGTGTATTGACACCATAGAAAAATTATGGCCCTACCTGCCTCTAAATAAATAGAGAACACCGTGCGCAGTATTTATAAATTAAATAAATACGATGGCCCGTATCACCCCAAAACCAGGCCCAGTCCCTGCCCAGACTCACCCCCACCCCCTCGGGACCCTCGCACAGCTTTTCCCTTCAATCCTGCGAATTTTAGCATTTTCAGGAATCGGGTGTTTTCCCAGACAATTTCCTAATTGCGCAATTTCCCAAAATAGGACCTTTGCGCAATTTATGAAATTACAGGGACTTTCCTACAAATTGCAGTGCGAGGTGTCACCCCCTGATTGGCCGGTGAACGTGCACCGTCCATTCCAAAAGGAGTCCAGATTCAATGTATTTACATAAGTAAATATCCTAATTGTTAATTTACCATTTAACCATTAATTATTTTTCTATAAAATAAAAGAAAAACAAAAACAAAAGAAAAACCAAACCCTAACCCTACCCAGGCCGCAGCCACCCCCCCCCCCCCCCCGCCGGCGGCGAGCCGACCTCGCCGGAGCCGACCCCCGGCGAGCCCCCCCATGCGACGAGCTTTCCCCCCCGCGGCAAGCTTCTCCTTCTCCCTGATCTCCTTCTCCCCGAGCTCCATCTCCCCGTGGCCGGAGCGGCTTCCCCATCACCTCCACCTCCGCGATTCCTCTCCTCCTCCCACGTCGGTTTTCCCCACGCCTCCGCCACTCGACAGCCACCAACCCGATCTCCCCCTTCTCTCCCATCTCCACCGCCACCACCATCGTGGTCGCCAACCACCTGCCCTCGTCGATCCGCGGGATCATGCGGCGGATCCCGCGCTTGATGACGGTGTCCGGCATCATCTCCGACCCCGAGTCCGACTCGAGCTCCGACACGGAGGAGTTCCAGTCCTTCTCTCCTCCTCCTCCACCCCGCTCCACCCTGCTCACCCCCCCTCACCGGATCCCCTCGAGCTTCCCCAAGAGCCGGAGCAGCAGCAGCCATCCCGAGCCGCTGCACCTCGCCTCGTCCTCCTGCTGTGCATCCGCCGACCCGAACGCCCACTCCCAAAGACCCGGACACAGCCGCCCTAGCTCCGGACACAGCAGCCTCAGACTGGACACGGCAGATTTGAATCAGGACACGAAACAGTCACCCGGACACGAAGAAAATTCATTCCATGGAGCCCTGTTCAGGTAACGATTCCTCTCTCCTCGTAGCTCCGTTTTTAATTCCGTCAGTTATGACACGTAGGTATGTGACCCTCTCGGTGCCCGTGCAATCCGCTCGGTGCATCGCGTCCTGTGGCGATCGCGGCACGCGATCCAAAAACAGGAAAAATAACGACCCGATTCACCCCGGAACTGGGTACACTCCGCCAAACGGGACGACTTGGTCGCACGCGGTCTTTACCGAAATGTGCGCGACATTGATACGGACGTGTAGGAATTCGGAGAAGTTGATTTGGATGTGCGTGCACACCGGAATCAACGCGTATCCGCCGACACCGCCCCGTATCCGTCAGTTCTGGAATACGTTGCAACTTTGTGTACACACGTCGGATCGAGACGAAACTTGCGCCATCGGACTCGTAGCGATACGCTGGTCCTGTGAGCCAAGTTTGGTTCAATTCTGAGAACGTTAACAAAATCCCGTATCGCGGGCCCCACAGGCTCCACTTAACGGGCGATTTTGTGACCGACTCATCGGAATCCAATTCTGGAAGTTCCATTGGGTTCGTATCATCGTTCCTGACTTGTTGACACTAAGTTTGGCGAATTTGGAGACCATTGACCCTGGCACGTTTTCCGGTGCAAAGCGGCCCACATGTGGACCCCGCTTCGACCAAAAACTGTCATTTTTGCCCCTGTGTCCAAATTGGACTTAAGGACAGACGTTTCTAGCTATTTGTTATTTTCTGAGACTGTTAGTGATGTTTATTTCAGTATCCGGAGACATTTATTCTGAGGCCATAGTTCTGACTTTTGGCATTTGACATCTGGACATTATATTTGCAGCTCTCCCGCCAGGCAAGTATACCTTGCCTTGTTGTACTGTTTAAATTCAGTTCTTGCTAGTTACATGTTTATTTATTTTAATATTATATAAATGTGCGCGTCCGAGAACACTCGGGTGCAGTCAAAGAAGGCGTTGACGTTAGGATTGTATCTGACCTAGTGTCTAGTAGACCCACCTAAAGTTGTAAAGTTATTGATATGACTTCCAGGCCTTGACACGTATCATTACACGTCACAGAGTGAGTTCATGTAGGGACGCGTGCCTCATATTCGACTGGCCATCGGTGTGAGCAACATGTGTAACGGTATTTAGCTTAGTTTATTTCTATGGAGACTTGCATCATTATACGAGATGTCCACGTCGTTTTCACGACTTGTATATCCTTGGGTGGGGAAGATATCTAGTAGACGTATGGGATACCCCCTTCTTGAGTCTTTTATCCTTCGTACTATGCTCCTCGGAGATGGTCGATTGCAGAGCTACCCGTGTGTCCGGGGGCATATGACACATATACTCGCCAGTCATGACGATTGGTGAATTACGTCAGCATATGTCAAGCCTACACATTCCCATGCGTACTACAAGGTCTTTAAATTGCATTCACTTAGATGGTTAGCACACCCTATTTATTTATTCAGTATTTACATTATGGCATGTCATTTTTATGTATCTTGCTATGTCCCTCTGAGGACCTGGTCCCCTGCCAGGTGTATATTTTCTTGAGTATTCGCAGGAGCACAGACCCGGACATGTTATGTTTATCCCGAGAAGGTCTTCTCTTCGAGCCTCGAGATTGTCAGATGTTGTTCTTTATGGTGTGTATTCTGGTTCCTTTTGTATTCTATTTCGGCAGTAGATTTGATTTCATCTGACTGTCATTCTTAGATATCTGTATTGAGATCTAGTTACATGATTATTGGTTATTCATATTTGATTCTGTGGATGAGATTTAGATATTACCCTGTGACTTGTGATCAGTTTTACCATTTATGAATTATTGTTCATTATACAGCGTACGCACGTATATATGGTTTCCATATATTGGAGTTGCCATATATACGGGCCAGCTGGCATGGTTACGTGACCTAGTCCTACGTATTTTGGGACTGGGGCGTGACACATGATTATAGAGTTGCATACCCTAGTTATGGAATCTATCGTTTATCGCAGCTATGTTTACTAGCGTGGCGAGGATTCTGAGTGTCATGATTTCGGACAGACGTGTATGATTATCAGATTGTATCTTAAATTGGTTCTTAAAGTATCATCTCAATACTTATTTATTTTTGTTATTGTAGGACTTTGTTCCATCATTCTTTAGCTAAGCAGTAGAGATACCTTCAGTTCTCTAGTTCCTTATAGAGCTTATTTCTATTAGAGTCCTTGTTAGTATGATAATTGGTGAGTTACAATTAGGTCTGTATCTTGAGTATTAGTATTGACTATTGGGAGTGTGACTTATGAGTCTGTAAGTGGTTCTTGGTTAGGCATGTGAGCAATAGGCATAAATCTAGGGATAATCCATATCATAGTACTTTATAGCATTAGTTCTATGATAGGTGTAATTATAAGTTAGTAGTTACTATAGGTAGAAGAGGGAGTAGAGAATATCAGTAGTGGTTCCATGAGTTAGTATCAAAGTCAGCATACCAATTTAGGATAATCATGCATTCATGTAGTTGGGTGATCCATGTAACAATTAAGTATCAAGAAAATTATGTTGAAAATTAATGAAGTATAATATTCAAATTGGTGGTTGATACTTGGGTGTGTCAAGAGTACAGATATGTATATGCATAAAGAGTATTAATGAGTGTGCCATAGTGGAAGGGTACCCATAAGTGTATGGGAGAGCATGAGGGAATAATAATACATTGTGCTAAAGTAGTAAGACTTGTGTTAATATAAAGTAGAGCATTACTGTGAGTAGATAGGAGTGTACCAGTATATGATTAGTGATGGGTATCTCACCTAATCTTGAGGCTAGTAATGTGTTAGAAGCAATAGGTGGGAGAAGTATCGAGAAATTGTGTGCAGGATGTATAGTGGATGATAAGTGTCAGCGTGGAAGTTTATGAGTATCAGAAAGTGAAAGCTTGAGTGTTAATATTATGTCATGGGTTGAGAAATATCAATATTGGTCATAGAAGATATATAGTGCATCACTGATTTGCATATCCGTCTGTATGGTTTGAGGAGAGATACATATACATCAATAGAGATATGGAATCATATGTCGACCTTTGAGAGTGAAGGAAAATGTGTGTATTATAGAAGTTAATAACTAGTGCATTGGATGCAAGTGATCATGATTTTCAGTGAGTATTATGAGATGATCTAATGATGAAGCTAGTACCCTAGAACCTTAAGGACATATATTGTGTAGTTAGGAAGCTAGTGTTACTATATCAAGAGTGATAGTGTTTCTATATCAGGGATTAGCTGAGTAATGTGCTAGTTGTAGCGCCCCGCTCCGCGTCGACGCTACGTACAAGTGAGATCGCCTTGCTTGCTCGAACGGGAGTCTTCTCGAAGAGTTCCCGACCGATTAATCAAAGTGAGTGGGCAGAACTGCATTCTCTGATTCTTGCACGACTTAATAATGAATCTGAGTTTTTGAATGCTTGTTGCTAAAGAAGATTATTTCATAAGAAGAATGATAGAACCGATTCAGTATGCTAATAAGAGAACTCACATAGCTTGTCATTAAAACGAATCTGCCTGCTTGCCTAATAAGAGAACTGGAAATGCTTGTCTGTAATACGATAGAACCTTGCCATGCTAATAACAAGAGTAAAATGGATTGCTTGTACTTATTCTTGATATCGTATGCTAGACTGGAATACTTGAATGCTTGTCCACCAGAGATAGAATTTGCATGCTAGAGTTATAAGAAATGTTCTTGCTTGTTACTTGTTTAATGAGTTAGCTTTGCTTGAACATGCTTTATTGATTGCTTGTCATGAGATGGAACTTGGTGAATGGCGTGAGCTTGTGATCTAGACTAATAGTCCACCCTGAGGCTTAAAAACCTTACTTACGGGGGGGGGGGGGGGTGGCTATTAGGCAATGAGCATTAAGAGAGTAAGCTTCGACTATCTGGACTTGATCGATGTGTTTGCTTGCTTGTCTGGATCATGTGCATAATCTTGTATTGATAGGAGCTTGCATTCTCGCATTTGGTCAGGACAACTTGTGCACAAGGTCATCTCTCGAACGTTTCCTGGGGCACTGGGATCGTTCGGCCTAGGAGAGATATAGATACCCTGAGGCTTGAACGTCCTTACTTACGGGAGGGTAGACCGTCTATTAGTGAGATGGACTTGTATGTCCCAACTGCTAATCCCGTTGAGGGGACCATCATATAGTTAGGGTGCATGCTAGGCTAACCTTCTTGCATACCTAACTGTTTGATGGAGGGACGAACATAAAACTAGAGAACTGTATACATTATGTTATGCAAATTATTGCTAACTTGTGTGTCTGCTGCAGGGATAACAGTTCGACCGTGTGTAAGAAATACTATGAGTTTGTCTATAGCCTGCTCGATCATTCAGTGTGCATCATGATTTATCTGATAGTGCTTCATGCATTTGCATCGGTTGGACAATGGCTATTAGTGCAAAGCTGAACCTTGGTCACAACTGCTAATAGTACCAGTATGTGAGTCATTGGATAGCTGGATTACCGCTGCCAATCCTGAGTTTCTCGGGAACCGAAATCATATAGATGTGTTGCCTTGATTGCTTGAGAAATGATAGTCCACTTGATATGCTTGCCTTGCTTTGAAGTGATCAGTTTGCTAGATAAACTTTGCCCCAAAAGAGTTAGTTTGTGATGTACAATACATGCTGCATACTGCACGATAAAGAACACTGTCCCTTTTAGTTGCTTGAATGCTTGAGTATCGAATATACAAAACTGGTTTCCAACTTGTGTTTTCAAAAGATGTAATCTGACTAATAGTTCTGAGCTGCATGAAATGAACTTAGGTAAAAGTAGCAAGATCACTAGTAATGCAATATTTTGCCACATGATTACTTAGTGTGGGTTTCAGGGGGTGTAGCTTCTGTTCAGTTGTTTTATCTCACCAGTACTTGTATAAAGTGCTGACCCACCAACAGTCTGCTTGTTCTCAGGTGCCTGATCGTTCGAGGAAGCGATAGCCGTGCCTCATCCCAAGGAACCGAAAATCTGGAGTCGATTGCCTGGAGCCGCATCGAGTTGTGCCTGCTTTGAGTTGCTTTTGTATAGAGGGACATAATGTATGAAACGGTGTTATTGAAATCGAGAGAAGAGTGTTTGAGCGATCTGTAACCTCGGCCATGCGCCGCTTGTAACAATTTCGATTATCAATAAAAGAGCTAGTTTTTATATGCCATTGTGATATTCACTTTTCTGCAATATGTGTGCCGCTGCTTCTGTATTGAATAGCTTACTTGCCCTTGTATCAAAGCTTTGGCCTTGTGCAAGCGCACTTTAGGCTTACACGGCAATACGCCCGTACGAGGACGATCGGTTCCGTAGAGACCAAAGCGAGGACGAACGGCCCTGCAGGACCGGGGAGTGACATAATGGTATCAGAGCGACTCAATTCTTTGCCTATTCCGTTGCCTCCGACTCTGAGTTGTGATTGTGTTGCAATGAACGTACCATACAATAAGTCCATAGATATTCTCAAAGATGCGCGCAAAAGTTTTTTGGATTTTTTTTCATTGCTTGAGATGTAATTTATGATTTTTGGATTGCTGAGTTTTGATTAAGGATGGTGAGGGATGAGGACTATCGCTGCTCTGTGTTTTCGTGAGTTTCTCCTTGAATTTCGAGGACGAAACTCTTTGTTGGTGGGTGTCATGCCCCAGTCCTAAATACGTAGGACTAGGAACACGTAAGCATGCCAGCCGCATGGATATGGCAACTCCAATATATGGAAACCATATCCATACGTACGCTGTAATATGAATATAAAATCCACAAGTGGTATAAAATGTAATACAAGTCACAGGGTAAAATCTAAAACTCATCCACCAAAATCATACAGAAATAAATAACCAGTATTTATGAAACTAGATCTCAATAAGAAGTATCTAAGGATGATAGTTAGATGGAAATAAATCCACTACCAACTCGAATATAAGAGCAAATACAATATGAGTACAACACCACAACACGATATAAGAATACCAGCTATCCATCACAGCTCGAAGAGAAGACATCCTCGGATCACATGTAACCATCCAAATCTGCGCTCCTGCAAAAACTCAAGAAAAGATACACCTGGCAGCGGACCAGGTCCTCAGAGGGACGTAACAAGATACAGAAAATATGAGCCAACTTGAATACAGTAAACATGCATATAATTTGAAAATAATTAAGTACGCTGTACAAGACAATCTATATGAATGCAAATGAGGACAACTTTTCGACGTATGGGCAAGGGTAGGCTACTCGATCTACCTCACAACTCACACACACGTCAATGGACATCAGAAATCGACATACCGCGGGGGTAGCGACCAACGAGACTCCAGAAATCGACATACCGCGGGGGTAGCGACCAGCGCGACACACGTCCGTAGTGCGAGCTATATACTACGGTTTACCAGAGTGGTTAAAAGCCCATACGCCTAATGATTGTCCTCTATGATACTAAGTGTCAAGTGTGTGTCAACATATCTAATATATAGTAATGACTGGAGAAAAACTATACATGCAAGAGCTATACAGAATTGCAATAAATAAAAAGAAATATAAATAGCATGCAAAGTACTGTAAACAATTTGGCAAGGTATCTTGCCTGGTAAGAAAGCTGCAAGGTGTACTGTCCAGAAGTCAAACGCACAGGATCAAAAGCTATGGCCGTAGAACAATATCTCCGGATGCTGAAATAAACATCACCAGCATTTCCGGAATGAGCAAAATAGCTAAAAAGCACATCCCTTCGCCCAATTTGGACACAGGGGCAAAACGGTAATTTCAGGCAAAAGTGGGGTCCACGGGTGGCCCACTTTGCACCGAAAAGCGTGCCAAGGATAACAGTCTCTAAATAGGACAAATTATAGGTTAAACCACTCTAAATGTCAATACGAACCCAACGGTATGTCCAAATGTGGATTCCGATGAGCTGAACAAAATTTTGTCCAAAAAGTCAACTGTGGGGCCCGCTAATTAGCGATTTGGTCAACCATCTCAGAATTGCGTGAAAATTGAGTCACAGGACCAGCGCGTTATCACGAGTCCAGTGGCGCAAGTTTCGTCGCAATTTGACAAGAGTGCACAAAATACGCGCGAGTTCCACAAAAGTTGTGACACGGGGTGTGTCCGCGGATACGGCCTGATTCCGGCGCGCACACGCGTCCGAATCAGTCCCCACAAATTTTCACGTGTCCGGTTACGCTGCGTGCACCATTCGGTACACTTGGTACACGGCGGGGCGGTCCCGTTTGGCGGACGCGCTCCATTTTCCAACTTTTGGAAATCTGAAAAAAGTGGGTTCGCGCAGTTTTGTGACGAATTTAATTATGTCCACAGCAGCTAATAATATAGGTTTATTCAACAAAAAATAAACTAGGTCAAGTGTTCTACATGTATCAAAAAGAATCACCGAATTCGAATCTCTGTGGTGGGAGATACGAACTCGGCAATATGGGTGGTCACCGTAGTTTTCTGCGATCCCAGAATTGGGTCTGCTCGCGCCCACTTTGGACGCTGTTTTTCGCCTAGGGGTACACGTTTTTCGAGGTTGGCTATAATACAAATATGGAAGAGAGTTAAGGGGTGAGCATACCGGTGAAGACGGAACGGCGTTTGGTTGAGCGAGTCGACGGAAAACAACTCCGGAGCGAAGGTGTCTCGTGTGGGAATCTGCAGTACGCGAGGTCGGAGTCGTCGGGATGGTTTGGACGGCTTGGCGGGGTTCTCTGGCTGCGGTGACGACTCTAGATGAGAAGAGGGGGTCTGGATATTTTAGGTTAGGGTTTTTGAAAGATAAATAAATAAATAAATAAATAAATAAATATATATATATATATAGGGAGAAAGAAGGTGTGGAGGTTGCGGCCAAAGGGGGGTCGGGTTGGGAAGTTAGCTATTAAGGTCGCTGAAGGGGTGGGTCCCCTGGAAGTAACAAATATTAAAGGGCGGGGTTCTCTGGAAGCATTTGCTGAAGGATGGTGGTCTTAGCAAATTGCTAAGGAATGGTTTGAGTTATGTTATTATTATTATTATTATTATTAAATTCTTATTTAATTTTTCTTTTTCTTTCTTTCCTTTTTCCTTTCTAAATATATATATACATATATATATTTGTGTATACATATATATTATATATATACTCATAAGGAAATTCATGGATTAGAATAATGCACACCATTAGGCTAGCAACTGCTTAAGGGGTCTCCTACATGGAATAAATTCCGAAAAATTTCTGATGGTCCCATAAGTCCTCTAAGTGCCCGAACACCTAAAATAAAAATTATTAAAAATCTATTTCTCCTATTTAGCACATAATTACATAATTAAATTATTATTTAATAAAAAAATAATAAATTTTTTTTTTTTAGAAATAGGGGTTTTACATTCTACCAAACTTATAAAAATTTCGTCCTCGAAATTAAGTTTAAGCCACGATAGAATGTCAAGGATGGTATAAGACTTGCATTGTTTAAAATGCAAGACTAGGTTTAAAGGGGTGGGCGATGTTGCATATTGCACATTCCGAAAAATCATGAAAAAATCCATATGAGCGAAAATAGGTTTCTTCATGTGTCATGTCCAATGGTGTGGACACATAAATGCTCTTTGCATAAAAGCGCCCAACAATTGGAAAATTGCACAAAGATGAGAATTGGGTGATGGACATGTCTAGGATAAGGGTGTAGAATTTGTAGAAAGACAGTGGCTAGTGCAGCGCTCCAATTATCGGAGCACGGTAAGGGCGCTAAGTGATATAACTATTGTAAAATTGAATAAAATATCGTGTTCTATCTCTAACTGGACTCAAGCTAACCTTAGTCTCACTAACTCAGCCAAGTAGGTCAAATTTTTGGGTGAGGGGTTCACAATATGCCGAACTTAAATTTTTCCATCTACCACCTAAGGCTATACATCTAGAAAAACTATTGCTCAAATTATTTGATCATGATTTTTAATCCTCAAAGGTTTAACACCAAACATATCACCTATGATATACCCTTAACCAATTATAAAAGAGAGTCACTAAGTCATGTGATTAGCCTTATGGGGTATATCTAGTACTATCAGTGTCAACTTATACCAGCACGAGGTTTTATCTTTCCGAAATAGGGGAAGACGGAGAGAAATAATAAAGAACTCAAGGTGAAGGTGACAGAATACAAGTACGAGGTTCAAAGTGATTAAAGAATCGAAAAAAGAGTTGTCAGGACAGTTGTGGATTGAAATCCTATTTTTGGTAATTTTCTATTTACATGCTCATATCAGTACAGTTATGTAACCGATACGATGTGTCAGACATATCTAGGGGCGAGTATATCTGTCTACTACCATATATCTCAATCTACGTAAAGTAGTCATGCGAAGAGCGAACCAAGCGCACTAAGGTTAGCTAGACCTTAATACACCGATTCTGATTAGGCAATTGTATCATTGTGTGCACCCAATAATACATATGCCATGAGCAAGCTCGCTAAAAGAATAAGCTTGCAAAAACTAGGCTATAATAGCAGCATAAGTCAAGGTAGTACAACAAACATAAATACGCTGGATTATGATGAAAGAAGGTACATAACAATTCAAGTTCACAAAAGATAAGACTCCACAATCTCTACATTTGTCATACTAATTCCTTGTCTAGGTCGATAGTCGACAAAGTAGGGGTATAGCCTCTAAGTTCTACAGTCTGATGAAACATTATCTTCTTATGCTAGCACACAGTTAATGTCATTCAGCTACACTTCAATAAATAGGGTAAAAGACTATGTGATACTATGTTGTGAGGTATACTACCCAACTTATAACAATAACCTAGTACTGTAATTGTCTTAAGGATACCGTAGAAACTCTTGTTAAGGTTTACGAGAAGGGATCTTGGTACTTATTAGGGTATCCTCTATACTAGGGTCAAATATTATGGTAAAACTTCTAACTAACTCTAGTAGCATCTATACTACTCTCAAGTCTTCATAATACATCAAGGGGTAATGATAAACCAATCTATAGATAAGAAATTCTACGGTTCACTTAATTATTCTAAACTTAGTGAGGTGTCTATATTCTCGTTGTATTCTTAATAGGTGTGCTACCATAATCATCATCCTAATAACAGGGGTTCCTATATTCTAGCAGAAGGCTATACTAAAGGAACTATTATGGGAGTACATGAATCAAGCAGGATGCAATTGTTTAAATAGAACAGATAGGAGGAAGATGAATCATAGTCAATTGTGGATGAGATCCTATACTCTAGTCCTAGGTGCAGGCTTGTTCGGTACAATAACGTAACCGAGACAATATGCTCTCGACCTGCATGGGCCACCACAAAAACATGTCACGCCCCAGTCCCAAATACGTAGGACTAGGAACATGTAAGCATGCCAGCCGCATGGATATGGCAACTCCAATATATGGAAATCATATCCATACGTAAGTTGTAATATGAATATAAAATCCACAAGTGGTATACAATGTAATACAAGTCACAGGGTAAAATCTAAAACTCATCCACCAAAATCATACAGAAATAAATAACCAGTGTCTATGAAACTAGATCTCAATAAGAAGTATCTAAGGATGATAGTTGGATGGAAACAAATCCACTACCAACTCGAATATAAGAGCAAATACAATATGAGTACAACACCACAACACGATATAAGAATACCAGCTATCCATCACAGTTCGAAGAGAAGACATCCTCGGATCACATATAACTATCCAAATCTGTGCTCCTGCAAAAACTCAAGAAAAGATACACCTGGCAGCGGACCAGGTCCTCAGAGGGACGTAACAAGATACAGAAAATATGAGCCAACTTGAATACAGTAAACATGCATATAATTTGAAAATAATTAAGTACGCTGTACAAGACAATCTATATGAATGCAAATGAGGATAACTTTTCGACGTATGGGCAAGGGTAGGCTACTCGATCTACCTCACAACTCACACACACGTCAATGGACATCAGAAATCGACATACCGCGGGGGTAGCGACCAGCGAGACTCCAAAAATTGACATACCGCGGGGGTAGCGACCAGCGCGACACACGTCCGTAGTGCTAGCTATATACTATGGTTTACCAGAGTGGTTAAAAGTCCATACGCCTAATGATTGTCCTCTATGATACTAAGTGTCAAGTGTGTGTCAACATATCTAATATATAGTAATGACTGGAGAAAAACTACACATGCAAGAGCTATACAGAATTGCAATAAATAAAAAGAAATATAAATAGCATACAAAGTACTGTAAATAATTCGGCAAGGTATCTTGCCTGGTAAGAAAGCTGCAAGGTGTACTGTCCAGAAGTCAAACGCACAGGATCAAAAGCTATGGCCACAGAACAATATCTCCGGATGTTGAAATAAACATCACCAACGTTTCCGGAATGAGCAAAATAGCTAAAAAGCACATCCTTTCGTCCAATTTGGACACAGGGGCAAAACGGTAATTTCAGGCAAAAGTGGGGTCCACGGGTGGCCCACTTTGCACCGAAAAACGTGCCAAGGGTAACAGTCTCTAAATAGGACAAATTATAGGTCAAACCACTCTAAATGTCAATAAGAACCCAATGGTATGTCCAAATGTGGATTTCGATGAGCTGAACAAAATTTTGTCTAAAAAGTCAACTGTGGGGCCCGCCAATTGGCGATTTGGTCAACCGTCTCAGAATTGCATGAAAATTGAGTCACAGGACCAGCGCGTTACCACGAGTCCAGTGGCGCAAGTTTCGTCACGATTTGACAAGCGTGCACAAAATACGCGCGAGTTCCATAAAAGTTGTGATACGGGGTGTGTCCGCGGATACGGCCTGATTCCGGCGCGCACACGCGTCCGAATCAGTCCCCACAAATTTTCACCTGTCCGGTTATGCTGCGTGCACCATTCGGTACACTTGGTACATGGTGGGGCGGTCCCGTTTGGCGGGGCGCGCTCCATTTTCCAACTTTTGGAAATCTGGAAAAAGTGGGTTCGTGCAGTTTTGTAACGAATTTAACTATGTCCACAGCAGCTAATAATATAGGGTTATTCAACAAAAAATAAACTAGGTCAAGTGTTCTACATGTATCAAAAAGAATCACCGAATTCGGATCTCTGTGGTGGGAGATACGAACTCGGCAATATGGGTGGTCACCGTAGTTTTCTGCGATCCCAGAATTGGGTCTGCTCGCGCCCACTTTGGACGCTGTTTTTCGCCTAGGGGTACACATTTTTTGAGGTTGGCTATAATACATATATGAAAGAGGGTTAAGGGGCGAGCATACCGGTGAAGACGGAACGGCGTTTGGTTGAGCGAGTCGACGGAAAACAACTCCGGAGCGAAGGTGTCTCGTGTGGGAATCTGCAGTGCGCGAGGTCGGAGTCGTCGGGATGGTTTGGACGGCTTGGAGGGGTTCTCTGGCTGCGGTGATGGCTCTAGATGAGAAGAGGGGGTCTGGATATTTTAGGTTAGGATTTTTGAAAGATAAATATATATATATATATATATATATATATATATATATATATATATATATATATATATATAGGGAGAAAGAAGGTGTGGAGGTTGCGGCCAAAGGGGGGTCGGGTTGGGAAGTTAGCTATTAAGGTCGCTGAAGGGGCGGGTCCCCTGGAAGTAGCAAATATTAAAGGGCGGGGTTCTCTGGAAGCATTTGCTGAAGGATGGTGGTCTTAGCAAATTGCTAAGGAATGGTTTGAGTTATGTTATTATTATTATTATTATTATTAAATTCTTATTTAATTATTCTTTTTCTTTCTTTCCTTTTTCCTTTCTAAATATATATATACATATATATATTTGTGTATACATATATATTATATATATACTCATAAGGAAATTCATGGATTAGAATAATGCACACCATTAGGCTAGCAACTGCTTAAGGGGTCCCTACATGGAATAAATTCCGAAAAATTCCTGATGGTCCCATAAGTCCTCTAAGTGCCCGAACACCTAAAATAAAAATTATTAAAAATCTATTTCTCCTATTTAGCACATAATTACATAATTAAATTATTATTTAATAAAAAAATAATAAATACATTTTTTTTAGAAATAGGGGTTTTACAGTGGGTAAGTATGTAGCGCCCCGCTCTGCGTCGACGCTACATACAAGTGAGATAGCCTTGCTTGCTCGAACGGGAGTCTTCTCGGAGAGTTCTCTATCGATTAATCAAAGTGAGTGGGCAGAACTGCATTCTCTGATTCTTGCACGACTTAATAATGAATCTGAGTTTTTGAATGCTTGTTGCTAAAGAAGATTGTTTCATAAGAAGAATGATAGAACCGATTCAGTATGCTAATAAGAGAACTCACATAGCTTGTCATTAAAACGAATCTGCCTGCTTGCCTAATAAGAGAACTGGAAATGCTTGTCTGTAATGCGATAGAACCTTGCCATGCTAATAACAAGAGTAAAAATGATTGCTTGTACTTATTCTTGGTATCGTATGCTAGACTGGAATACTTGAATGCTTGTCCACCAGAGATAGAATTTGCATGCTAGAGTTATAAGAAATATTCTTGCTTATTACTTGTTTAATGAGTTAGCTTTGCTTGAACATGCTTCATTGATTGCTTGTCATGAGATGGAACTTGGTGAATGGCCTGAGCTTGTGATCTAGACTAATAGTCCACCCTGAGGCTTAAAAACCTTACTTACGGGGGGCGTGGCTATTAGGCAATGAGCATTAAGAGAGTGAGCTTCGGCTATCTAGACTTGATCGATGTGTTTGCTTGCTTGTTTGGATCATGTGCATAATCTTGTATTGATAGGAGCTTGCATTCTCGTATTTGGTCAGGACAACTTGTGCACAAGGTCATCTCTCGAACGTTTTCTGGGGCACTGGGATCGTTCGGCCTAGGAGAGATATAGATACCCTGAGGCTTGAACGTCCTTACTTACGGGAGGGTAGACCGTCTATTAGTGAGATGGGCTTGTATGTCCCAACTGTTAATCCCGTTGAGGGGACCATCATATAGTTAGGGGGTATGCTAGGCTAGCCTTCTTGCATACCTAACTGTTTGATGCAGGAACGAACAGGAAACTAGAGAACTGTATATATTATATTATGCAAATTATTGCTAACTTGTGTGTCTGCTGCAGGGATAACCGTTCGACCGTGGGTAAGAAATACTATGAGTTTGTCTATAGCCTGCTTGATCATTCAGTATGCATCATGATTTATCTGATAGTGCTTCATGCATTTGCATCGGTTGGACAATGGCTATTAGTGCAAAGCTGAACCTTGGTCACAGCTGCTAATAGTACCAGTATGTGAGTCATTGGATAGCTAGATTACCGCTGCCAATCCTGAGTTTCTCGGAAACCAAAATCATATAGATGTGTTGCCTTGATTGATTGAGAAATGATAGTCCACTTGATATGCTTGCCTTGCTTTGAAGTGATCAGTTTGCTAGATAAACTTTGCCCCAAAAGAGTTAGTTTGTGATGCACAATACATGCTGCACACTGCACGATAAAGAAGACTGTCCCTTTTAGTTGCTTGAATGCTTGAGTATCGAATATGCAAAACTAGTTTCCAACTTGTGTTTTCAAAAGATGTAATATGACTAATAGTTCTGAGCTGCATGAAATAAACTTAGGTAAAAGTAGCAAGATCACTAGTAATGCAATGTTTTGCCACATGATTACTTAGTGTGGATTTCAGGGGGTGTAGCTTCTGTTCAGTTGTTTTATCTCACCAGTACTTGTATAAAGTGCTGACCCACCAACAGTCTGCTTGTTCTCAGGTGCCTGATCGTCCGTGCCTCATCCTAAGGAACCAAAAATCTGGAGTCGATTGCCTGGAGCCGCATCTAGTAGTGCCTGCTTTGAGTTGCTTTTGTATAGAGGAACATAATGTATGGAACGGTGTTATTGAAATCGAGAGAAGAGTGTTTGAGCGATCTGTAACCTCGGCCATGCGCCGCTTGTAATAATTTCGATTATCAATAAAAGAGCTAGTTTTTATATGCCATTGTGATCTTCACTTTTCTGCAATATGTGTGTCGCTGCTTCTGTATTGAATAGCTTACTTGCCCTTGTATCAAAGCTTTGGCCTTGTGTAAGCGCACTTTAGGCTTGCACGGCATCACGCCCGTGCGAGGACGATCGGTTCCGTAGAGACCAAAGCGAGGACGAAAGGCCCTACGGGACCGGGGCGTGACACTAGTAACAGTAAGTACATTGTGTAATGACATTGGATTGGTGTATCAGTTAATATAGATAGAAAGATATTTGGGAGTAATAGTACAAGTGATCCAAGCAGTAGAGGAGGGAGACAATATATATAGAGAAGTAAGTTTAGTAGGTATAGTACCTTGCCAATTTTGAGTATAGAGGTCTTATGTATCAGAGAATAGTCCGAGGGGTATAAGGATACCAGTGAGATATCATGGTGTTGTAATGGCTAGAAGGTAATTATGTATGTATTGTGATACTAATGTACAGATGAGAAGCTTAAGATGATTAAATAAATGTTAGAGGATCAGTTGCACCAAGTATCAGATAGAAAGAGATACCCTAGTAACAAGAAACAAAGTACCTCAAGTATTATAAAAGTTTAGGCAAGCATTTTAGTGACTAATATAATAATAAAGAGGAGAGACATGAGTAACTTGGTATACGGATATCATCAAAATGCATATGAGAGCTGATGCCTTATGTAGACAGTAACAAGATTTAAGTAAGGCATCCTATAGGGAGTGATAAGTTGGATGAGGGTGCGCTAATAAAACACATGATTGAAAATGTATAGAAGTATTTCTTGCAAGAGAATGATTGAGAAATTTTGGTGATTGAAATAGAATAAGGGGTAGTATCTTAGCAGTATCTTGAATAGTATTCTAAGTAGCAAGTGCCAGTGAGCTAAGCATGTCCATGACCTAGAATTAGAGTATATCACTAGTATTTAGTAACCCTCAGTATTAAGAATATCTTGACAAGATTGATGATTAATAGTGTCTGATGGAATAGGCCACATATGGCATAGCAGATTACCTTACCAGTAAAGGAAGACATCTCAGCAGGGCAGACACTACTAGAAAAAGTGGGATTAGCGACGCATTTTAGCGACTCCGAACAAAAACGTTGCTAAATCAGCGACTCTGTTAAAAACGTCACTAGATGTCGCTGAATGGCGACATTTAGCGACTTTTATTAAGATTTAAAAATATTAGTCGCTATAAGTTTGATTAAGGTCGCTAAACGTCGCTAATATGTATAATTTAGCGACGTTTAGCGTCGTAATTAGCGACGTATGGATTAAAAATATTTAGCAACGTATTTAGCGACGTGTTTGTCGTCGCTAAATTTTTATTTAGCGATATTTTTTTTACATCGCTAAACGTCGCTAAATTTTGGTTAATTTGGGCTCAGTTTTCTTTTTCCCCATCTGCGAAAATTTTGAAAGTTTTCGTAACCTTTCGATTTCCCCCACCCCCCTTCTCCGGCGACCGACGACCGGCTCTCCATAGCTGCGGCTACTCCGGCATCCCCCTCCTCCTTCTCGAGCTCTAGGTAAACCCTAACTCTCTCTCTCTCTCTCTCATGTGACACTGACATAACTCACACTTGACAGACATGACACACACACACAGACGCACACGACACACAATACAGACGCAGACACACACACACACATACACAGACACTGACAGACACACACGACACCTAGGATTAGGGTTAGGTTTTTTGACCTGGGGTTAGGGTTAGGGTTAGGTTTAGTGTTTTTGATCAGGAGTTAGGATTAGGGTTAGGGTTAGGTTTAGGGTTAGGGTTAGGTTTTTTGACCTGGATTAGGGTTAGGGTTAGGGTTAGGTTTTTTGATCTGGGTTAAGGCTGGGGATAATAAGGAAAAAAAATCAAGGTTTACATAAAATAAGAAATGTACAAGGAGAAAGCAATAAATTTTGTTTATGTTTTAAACTGTTCTAATGATGGATATCCATTTCCAGTAAACTAATAACTAATTAGACAGTGATCAATTTGGTGGCTTATTATTTCACTTTTTAGGTCTCTTTTACATAATTTATTCCAATATACAACTTTACAGGCTGATTAATAATGCATCTTAATAAGTCTGTGTATGATCTATAATTCTTTAATAGTATCATGCTCTCATGTTTTGATATTGTGTTTTGCCAATTGTGATATTCTCATATCATAAGTCAGAACATTACTTGTACTTGATGTTCATGTTTATGGTTGTCCCAGTTGCATTAGTTGTTTGTGGCACTTCCTTTCCCACTAATACAGTACAACTTAGTCCAAGAGGAAATGTGGTAGTGAGAATGAAATTATTGTTATGTAAGAAAATTAATGGATGATCTAATGGGATGATGAATCAGTATTATGCATAATGATGTATGGTACTAACAATATGTGGACAGTTCTTTCTTTTCGATTATATCTGAGAGGAATATGTGCCTGTCCTCTGACAAAGATGTAACAATAAAAGTGTTCAGTAGACATAAAATTGATTGAACTCTCCTTATTAAGAGAGCCAAAGTTGTGGGCTTTTCATATTATTGGTATGATATGAATCGACTAGTAGTTTCAGATTGATTTGAATATGAGGAACCTATTGTATCCAGTTTTGTTTTACTACTTTTTCCAATATTATGAGAAGTCACTACTAATAAGTTTGATAGAGCTCTAGTGATAGTTGACCAAACAATTTATTTAGCGAAGTGAGATGTAGTTAATTTTTTTTAGTCTTAAAATCATTGAGAGATGAATAGTACTTTCGTACTTGGGTGATACTTATGATACAAAAACTATGATACTTCATACTTATCTTATTTTTATGGAGAAAGATTATGAGTTGTTAAGGCTAACTCTCCTCTAGTTCTGCTAACCTTCTCATGAACTCCATCCATAAAGTAAAGGCTTGGACTTGGTTGCAGTAGCAAGAGTTGGACAACAATGGTAAGTAACAGTTAAGTGTTGAGTGCCAAGGTAGATAGGTAATTGGTTAAGATAGGTTAGATAGTAAGATATTGGTTAAGAGAAGTTGATATCAGTTAGAATAGCAATGTGGAGTAGTGTTATAAGTTGGGCTAATAAAATAGAAGACTTGACAAAACCCTAATAATCATCATCATTCGTATTATCATCTCCATCATCAACACTACCAATAGATTTGTATCCGTTGGTTGACTAGATACATCTTATAGTGTTTTTATTATTAGGACAAAATGTTGAGCAATAGATATTATAGTATCATTATTATACTGCAACAAACAGCTAATTCTTTGTGAGTCATCTAATTCTTCCATTCCGCATTATTAAGGATATGTCTTAAGTAATATCTGTTATCAATTATATTTTTTGTTTTCATCTATCTTACCAGATGGCACCCAAGAGAGCGATACCTCCTACTGTTAAGGAGGAAGTGATGACTCCTACTGTTAAGGAGAAAGTGATGTCTCCTACTGTTAAGGAGAAAAAGATACCACCTGCTGTATCTCAGACGGGGAGTTCCAGTCACCCAACAACTATAGCAGCTGTATCTCAGACGGGGAGTTCCAGTCACCCAGCACCCATAGCGAAGATTGATAACATAAACGTTGTTTATGCACAGTATTTGAGGGACTGGTATCTGCCCCAGCGTATTGGATATCCTCGAGATTGATACTGTGATGTTTCATATATATATTATGCATTTTGTGTGACTGTGATAATATACATTTTGTGACGCTGTTTATGCCCTGTGATACTGTGATAATTATATATTATGTATTATGTGACTGTGATATTTGTGTGTATTAATTGTATGACTGTGATATTTGTGTGTATTAATTGTATGACTGTGATACTTTTATTCATATTAAATATTGTTAATCCGGTGTTGAGTGTTCCACCGAAGGGGTCGACGAACCCAGATAATTCAACGGAGGGTTGCTCCGGGTCTATTTTTAATTAAAAATTTATAAATTGCAGTTTGGAACAATTTAGTTTTTTTGTGTGTAAATTTAGCGACGTATTTAGCGATATTTAGCGACTCCTAGCGACGTTTCTTATACGTCGGTAAACAAGTCGCTACTTAGCGACGTTTCTTATACGTCGGTAAACAAGTCGCTACTTAGCGACGTCAAAAGACGTCGCTAATGACGTCGCTAAACATCACTAAATACGTCGCTGTACGTCGCAAAATGCTGACATGGCAGTACTGCCAGGTCATTAAAGACGTCGCTGTTACGTCGCTATATAAGTCGCTAATTAGCGACGTTTAGCGACATTTAATTATGTCGCTAATTAGTGACTGAGAGTCGCTAAACGTCGCTAAGTTAGCGACACGTTCTAAGTCGCTAAAAAACGTCGGTATAGCGACGTTTAGTGACGTTTTTTCTTTCAGCGATGTTATTATTACCGACTTCTGTAAAACGTCGCTAATTACATTGCTAAACGTGTTTAGCAATATTTTTTTTGTCATTTAGCGACGTTTTTGGGCGTCGCTAATTTGACTTTTTCTGGTAGTGAGAGACTAATTTCATGATAGTTAGAGACTATATCCAAGTATGATTTTCTTTTTCAGTAGAATGATATGATTGTATGTTATAGGATATATACTATTTTAGACTATGATTGATGGGATTTGACCATAGTAAGATTTGTATGAATAGAATATGGCTGGCCAAGAGAGGGGTGAGAGTTTTAATTTCGAGGACAAAATTCTTCTAAGGGGGGGTAGATTTGTCACTACCATATTTTCTAGAAAGGATATTTTAGTCATTTGGTAATTAATTAAATATTGTGCTTGTTAAATTTTATTTATTGTATTATTTATTTATTATTAGCATGTTAGATTTATTTTTGGATTTGTGTTAGTGGACCAACTAGTTTAGTTTAGACTCATGGACCAATATTTAATTCTAGTTAGAATTGAGCCCAATAATTAGAAGCCCAATTATTAGGAGGATGATTAATTATGTTAAACCCATTAGACTAGAAGCTTCCCTCCTTAATTAATTTTTTCATGAGAGGTTCCAAGGGATATTTTAGACTTTATATAGTAGCTTGAGGGAGGGGGCAAGTGAGGACTATATAAATAGGATAAAAACTTTCTCTCTCTTTATTTTTTATTCCAAATCTAGATCTAGAAAATTTTCTCAACCAAACTCTACCAAATTTTCACCCAATTATTTCCCAAATCACCATTGAAGGCTATTAGAGCAAGGATCTACAAGGAGAAAGCATGGATCTACAAAGAAGAGCAATGATCTACAAGTTGGAGACCAATTTCACCAATTTTGGAGGTTTCATTGGGAATCCATCTCCCAATAGGTATAATTCAGTTTCCCCCCTTAATTTAGATTCTAAATATGAGATTTAACCAAAAAAAATCAACCCATATGCATAGGCTACCAATAGGTTTTGGTTTTGTGTTCATAGGAGGTCTATTGAGAAAGTTATGGTACTTTTTGTGTCAATTTTTAGGAAATTCCAAAATTGACATTTGTTGTGTGTGTCAATAGGTCCTATAGATCAATTTGGCATGTGCTTGTGTGTTTGGGGCTAGTTTCATTTCCATAATTGGGTACGTGTAGGTCGTATCCCATCAATTTGGTGATACGTGTTAATTTAGAAATTTTTCCTCCGACACGGGACTTTGAGCATGTCATATTTTGACACAGATACGTAAATTTATATTTGACTCTTCGTATTATTCATAAATAATATATATGACTTGTTCGTGTCCTTCGGGGTACGTTTGGATGTGTGGTGGACTCGTGTCGCATGCGTATCCTAAATCTAGTGGGATACAGGGTGATACGGTCCATGTATGTGCAATTTAATTGTAGATCTAATTCTTTTGTGTTCTTATTTCATGGAAAAGTATATATATATATATATATATATATATATATATATATATATATATATATATATATATATATATATATATATATATAAATAATATTGTGTATATATATTTATGTAATGTTGTGTTTTAGATCTATGTACCTATGCATATACTATATGTGTATATTTATTATGTAGCTATTTTTCTACATGTAGATATATATTTATAAGTGGTAGTATATGTATATATAATATAGTAGATATATTTATATGTGGTTATATATATAGTTATATTATATATTGTTATGTATTTATATAGTGTATGATTTTATATACGTATACATATATGTATAGTTATATATACATATTAATATGTATGTGTGTGTATGTTACTATGTGATATTTTATACAATTTACTATGTATAAGTGTATGTAAAGTTATATATATAGTTTTTTATATATATTGTATAAATATATATTGTGGGTTATATATATGTATTTTAATATATATTGTATAAATATATATTATGGGTTATATATATGTATTTAAATATATCTTGTATAAATATATATTGTGGGTTATATATATGTATTTAAATAAATATTATATAAATATATATGGTGGGTTATATATATGTATTTAAATATATATAGGTTATATATATTCCTAATTGCGATTTGCATTATACTATATATGTATATATTTAGTTGTAGCACATAATATTATTGAGTAAGTTAGTATATTTTAGTTATCAATGGTTATGAGTATCTTTTATATATTATATATTTTTAGGTATGTATGTACGTATATATGTATTAATAGTTAGTGTGTAGTTGGTAGTTAGTATTTATTCTATTAGTACATACTAGAGTTATATTGGATTGATATATGTAATTATTGTTGGGTAGTTAGTACATATATGAAGTTTTGGCAATTACCTTGAGATACCAAGGTAAGTATCAAGATATACCAAGGTATGAGTAGTAGGTATTGGCATAGTAATATGATAGTTGTAAACTAATTATGGGTTGGTATTAAGATGACTAAAATAAGGTATATAGTATGGTATAAATACTAAATACATGGTAGTTTATAGTTATAGTTGGATAGTTAATATATATATGCTAGAGTGACATTACCTTGAGATACCAAGGTAAATGCTAAGGTATTAAGAATATCCAAGGTATTGGGTTTGGGTATCAAGATAGAGGTTTACTATTGCGATACCAAGTTGGTTCAAAACCATGATAATCTTTTAGCATTTGTAATTATAATTTATATATTTAATATTGCTTTATTATAGATATGTGATATTTACCTATTATTTGCGTATCCTGAGATACGTTATCTTAGTATCCTAAGTTATAGTTTGTATGGCCTAGATTCATAGTGTGTGAGCCCAATATCTTTGAGTTAGACTCATGCAACCTAGAAATAGGTAGTTGACCATAGTTTGACTATAGTTTGACGGTTTGACTTAGAGTTGACCTAGTTTGACTTTTGACTTAGAAATGACTTTATGACCTAGAAGTTAACTAGTTTAACTTATTTTCTTCCAGATCCTTGTATTAATGTAATATTTCATATATAGGTTTGTGTGACACCAGTTCGGACAGTTTGACATTCATTGCTCTAGACCGCAGGCGAGTACATTTCTCTGATTATTTTCAATTCATAATATTGTATATATGCATGTTCTAGAATTGTATATATTGATTTCCGATACAGTGATTTCACGGACTGGTGCTATATAGATCCCGCCAGGAGGTGTTATCCCCTACCGTGTGCAACGGGTACCCAGTCACATATATTTCATCGTGTGCACCGGGTATTGACTTTCATGTGCTTCTTGTGCATCCACTATTTCATGTGCTAGTGTGACTATCGTGATCATGTACGTAACATATCGTGATTAGATCCATAAGTATTGGCTGGGGAGGGGAAGTAGGAGTTGGTTATGTGATCAAAGCCCTCTTGATCTCATGTGCATGTCGATTATATACCTCACGTATAATGTAGTTACCTTTATACCTCATGTGCAACCTAAGCCGATCACATAACGAACTTACACTTTAAAACACATAGTTAGTATTCTTGTTCTCTACTTGCAGTTATTTCTCGTATTTACTTCCAGTTGCTATTGTGCTTATTGCCTGTTCACCCTGTATTATATATTCTTTCTACTTGTGCATCTTGTATCCTTTTTCTATTGCTTGTTATATATGCTCGATTATGTATTTGAAACTAATTTTAGAGGTATGTACTTCGCTCCATTCCTGACTGAAAAATATTTTTCAGAGGATCCGAGAGATTGGTGTCCGATATACTATGGACTTCGACTTATAGATGGTGCAGACTTGGATCCACTAGTTCTGGAGTGATTGCCGGGAGGTTTATTCGGATCATTAGTTTTCATAGTTATTATCTTTAGCATTTTGGTACCGGATTTATTTTTGGCATAGAGCATGCGATTGGATATTATTTCTATTATTGTTTATATATTTTGAATGGATAGTTATGTTAGACTTCCTTGATATCTTCTCATGCTTTAGAATGTGATTGAGTTTTGTGTTAAGATTTTATTGGCAGACTTCATATTATTGTAAGATTTTAGATAGTATAGTAGACCAAGACAACGTTCTACCGCCGATTCTACGGCGTAGGTTGGGCGTTGTTTTTGACTTGCATCCCTACATCGGGTGCGGGTCGTGACAAGCACCACCACCAACACGGCCACCCCACATCATAACCATCATCATCATCACCATCAACACCTTCACGACCACTCCCTCAACTCGTCTTCCTCTTACAAACCCGTCTGGCCACCCCCGCTGAACCACTCCAACCCGACGTCTTTACCGATGGCTGAACCCGATTCCGTCGGAGCCGAAGCAGCCTCGTCGAGCCCCTCTTCACCGATCGCATCACCCGAGCACCCCTTAACGGAGCCATCCCGATAATCTTGTACCGTCCAGGTCCGCCGATATGCTGCACCGTACCTGAGCACGCGATGCCTGCTTGACGAAGAAGCACAGCCGCTGTGACTCGAGACTCCCCCTCTCCTCCACCACGTCGACCCTCCAGACCATTCACCTGAACGCCATGAACCTCGCTGAGCCACCACATCGACTGGACCCGCGATACGCCTGACTGAACGCAGAACTCGCCGGAGAACACTGCACACGCCGGACCTCGCGAGCCCCTGACCCGCTCGACTGAACCGAGCACCATGTCGACGACCTCGACACGGACGTCTCATCCCGCGTACATAGGTTCGAGTTCCCTCTTGCGTACATGTACACGTACACGCATACGCGTATTTCTCAATTAGTGTGTATGTGTTAGTATATGTATTAGTATATGTATAATATATAATTGGTATATATACACATATATATAGTATATTTCTCAAATTAGTATATATATACATATGTATATGTATTGTAGATGTATTCCCTAGTATACGTTTAATATGAATATATTTGATTGGTATGTATATGTATCTATACATATAGTATAAATTTAATTAGTATATATACATATATATATTGTATATGTATTTAATTGGTTTATATATATATATTGTAAGTATTAATATTATATGCTAGATAATAATATGTATATTTATATATATACTAGGTGACCCGAGTATAATTACGGATACCCCGTTACGTTGACCTGTGACCATGTAATATATTAGCAGACTGCCATATGTACACCGACGTACTGGCAAGACCCGTATTATTGACGGTCTGTTATACACAGCAATTACAGACGTGACACCCCCTAGCATAGTCTCTGAGTTCATTGTGTTTTGATTGTGTGTGTTAGTGTAATATTTGATACAATATTGTATTATATGATATGTCTATAGGACTGTTGGATCATTCAGATGATACTTTAGAAACAGGACATTGGTATTGCCAGCTAAGGACCCCAGGTGAGTACATTCTCTGATAATTTCCGTTATTTGATAATTTTTATAATTCCAGTATTTAGAAATATTACATCTGATTCTTGACACTGTGCTACACGGACAAGTATATAGATTGGATCTGCAGTCATGAGATGTTACATTGGATATTGTATTGACATTGTACACGATATTTATATTAGACATAGTACATGATATATTAGACATTGATCGTGTATCGTGACGTATCATGGTTGGATCCACAGTACTAGTTGGGGGCAGAGAAATTGCTAGTGAGAGATGTGATCAAATACTTATCGTACAAGTGTATATATCTTAAGTGTTAATCATACACCTCACGTATGATTAGCCAGGCCATGTAGCTATCGTACAAGTTCCCAAGCCGATCATATTTCGAAACTACTATTTCAAATACTTAGAATAGTTACAGTTCTCTATTTTAGTCCATATACTATATCACCCGTATATGATATTGTACCTCGTTCTTTTTATTTCATATATGCACTGACTGTACCATATTGCCTATATTGCCTGTCTCTTTATTTTGCCATTGTATTTATTTATTGTCTTCTCTCAGTATATATTATTATCTATTTATTGTTTTATATTCCTTATCAATTAACTGGAACTGTTATTTGAGATGTACTTCGCTCCATCCTGACTGGAAATATTTTTCCAGACTACGCCTTAGAGGACTGGTATCCGACATTTTATGGACCACAGGGAGAGTAGCTGCAGACTTGGACCTTGTAGCCAGGTGTGATTCTGGGAGGTCTAGCCGGGATCACTAGTTATTTAGTTAGTTTCTTTTAGAAGTTTTGGTACCGGATTTGTCTCCAGCATATTTTGTTGAGACTTGGATATTATTGTTTGAGTTAGATTATTCTATTTTAGACTTGTGTTGTATTTTATTTATTTTCTTCGACATCTTATCATGCTGTAGTTATATGATTGAGTATATTATTTATATTATATTGTGATATCCGTGTCTCCTTATGGAGTTGGATTCTCGTGTGAGATTGGTTAGATAGTATTATGACCTAGACAGCATTCTACCGCCGATGTTGTGGCGTAGGCTGGACGTACCCACGCACTCGTGTCACAAAATTCGGGTGCGGGTCGTGACACGTTTTTTGTGGTGGCCCATGCAAGGTCAGACTTCGCAAGTTGTGTGATATCGTGGTAGTGTGACATCTTAGTTGTACTACTGCGTACCTGTGATAGGATCTAGGATATAGCATACTAGGATGAAAGCAGATACTCAATCACAATTAGGAACATTTCCAATCTATTTATCTTGTTATCCTTATTTTTTTTCTGAATGTTGCTTCCTTAGAATTTTACCGTCCTTCCTTGATGATATCGTATCTATTGCCTTAATTGATTCTTTTCGGTCTGTCTTCAGGATGCTGCCGAAGACAAGATCTATGAGAGTGGGAGCATCAACTTTTGAGGGGTCTGCCACCTCTCCACCTGACGGACAAACATCTGGAGTTCCTCCTCTCCCACCTGTTCCGAGTATTGCCCTAGCTATGACGGAGAACCTTCCTCCTCTACCAACTCCACTTCCCGGAGGTATGCCCGTTGATGGGACACAGATGTTTACCCGATCCAAGGCATAGTAGATGCCCAGAGAGTGACGGCAGACGCTCAGCGAGTTCAAGATGAGGCTCAGAGGGTGCAAGCAGAAGCGCACCAGGCACAGACAGAGCTGATGAGAGAGAGCATAAAGAATGCTCATCAGGTGGCTCTCCAGGCTGTGGAGAGAGTAGCACAACACCAGCAGTTTCCTGGCCAGCAACAACATCAGAGATCAGGCACTATAGTGGACTTCAAGAGGATGATGCCTCGAGAGTTCAAGGGTATAGAAGGGATACTCTATGCTGACGACTGGTTAGAGGATATAGAGAGGAGCCTGCGATTGGCCCAGATTCCGGAGAGCTTGCAGATAGAGGCCGCTGGTAGTCAGATGTTCGATATCGCACTCACGTGGTATCGTACGGAACCAAGACTCACTGCACAAGGACTTACTTGGGAGACCTTTAAGGAGCTTTTCAAGGAGAATTTCTTTCCCGGCGTGGCCTTGGGAACTTTGGAAAGTCAGTTTCATGACTTGGTCCAAGGAACCATGTCGGTCGACGAGTACGCCGCAGAATTCTATCGTTTGAGCCATTTTGCATCGTCTATGATTCGGGACCCAGGAGATCGAGCCCGAAGTTTAGAAAGGGGCTGACTAGAGAGATTAGGTCGCGCACTTCTGGTCGTCGTACCTCTACCTTTGAGGATATCTAGATGGATGCCCAGATTGCAGAAGAGGATATGGATCTCAGGCCTAAGAGGAGTCATAATATTTTTGGAGATACGAACGATAGCACGGGACCGGCCAAGCGTCCCCATACTCAACAACAGCCGAGGATGTTTTAATATCAATAGTAGTGCCAGGCACCGGTTCGTATTCAGCAGGATCAGCAGCAGCCTCCGAGAGAGACACAGCAGACATGTCATTTCTGTAAGAAGCCATGTCACCTTTGAGAGAGCTGTAGAATGAGGCTAGGACTTTGTTTGCACTGTGGCGCTGCGGGACATCGAGTGAGGGATTGTCTTCTAGCTCCTTATCTTTCCAGCCAGCGAGTAGCCCCAAATTATAGAGATCCAGTTAGGCCACCTGTGGAACCGCAGATTGCTCAGCACCCGCGAAGGGAGCCACCCTAGCAGGGCGGAGCATTTGCGATGACGGTCGAGGAGACCGATACTGCAGGTGATGTGTTAGCAGGTTCTATTCTTTCTTTCCTTCTGTTCCTTTCTATTTGATTGATTGATTGATTCCTTAGTACCATAGTTTGTGTCAGTAGTTTTCTTGTTAGAATATAATTAGTAGTACACCCTGACAGAAATTGTAATACAATGACAAAAGTGATCATAACTATATATGTTTTTCTTATATTGCATGTTGTATGACTGTAGGTAGGATTTTCTTAGACCTTGATTATTGGGGGTTTGACCGTAGTAAAGATTAATGAAGAGGTTATGACTGGATAGAGAGAGACAAGGTGACTTAAAATTTGAGAATAAACATTGATTTAAATAAATAGTTGAGAATCCAATACGGTAAAATTGACGATTTTGTTAAATCATTAATTTTTATGAAGATTATGATATAATTGAATTTGTCATTAAATTTTGAGGAATTAAGAAGATTATCAGTATATTTATTTGGCTAGAAGATATAAATTTAAGCTTATATTTTGAATGTTGTATTTGAAGATTTTGCGAGTCTTATATTATTTGATTATTGTGTGGGAAAAGAATAGAAGAGTAAGATCGATAATGGATTAGAGTTTGAAATCAAATTTTTGGGATAAGATTTTAGATTTTATATATATGCTTTGATTGGATTTAAATTAGAGGATTGAATATAAATTTTTTGAATATTTAGTTATTAAACTCAATATTTTGGAGGAGATTGTGATAAGAATAGAATTTGGTTTTAAATTTGAAAATTTTTGGAATGTGATATTTATAGAATTTTGAAGATTGTGAAATAACAATATGGATTTACTTCATGATTATGTGGCTTGATGAATTTAAATTTTGATGGTAAAGTAAATAAATAAATAAATATAATTATCGAGGATCTTTAATTTTGAGGACAAAATTCTTTTAAGGATGGTAGATTTTTTACTACCATATCCTGAAAATAGGGGTATTTTTGTCATTTTTATAAATTATAAGTATTGTGTGTATTTATTTTAAATAATTACATGATATGTGTATTTATATATATATTATATATAGTGTTCTTTAATGTATGGGTAAGTGTACTAGACCTAGAAGCCCACTAGTTGAACCTCTGACCAGAATATAGGGTTATAAATTTAATTTGTATTATTTCAGGATTTAATTATTTAGGTTATAATTTATTATTGTGATTTTATTTAATTATTATGCCTTACCGTTGCTTCGATATTTGGAGCGCTATCCTATCTTTTGTCTTCCAACAAATTTCACAACCTTGTCCTAGACGTGCCCGTCTTCCATTCTGACCTTTGTGTAACTCATGAAAATACTCTCTTGTGCTTCATTTTAGTCGCACAATATTCGTCGCAGACGGTTATTATTTAATTCTATATAAATTCAACTTTGTATTCTTGTGCGTTCCAATCGAAATTGGAGACACAATCTCGATCCATTTTGTGCAACCCAAATTATGATAATATTCTATTTTGAGTCTTCTATGCCCATGATACTTGTGTCCCAACTAATTTTAGCCCCATGTACTTTCAATTAATTTTAGAATACCACTTACATTTATTTTTAATTAAATTAGGGATATCAACTTCGACTAATCCCATTTTAACCCCAATTTAATCCAAATATCTCATTAATTAAACCCATGCAAAAACACAATACCCCCTCACCCTACAAAACACCAAACACCAAATCCTCCACCAATTTTTCATTATTTTATGTGTTTGTACAGATACCCAAATTTAAGGGGCTTATTTGCAAATGTTGCATTAGGTGTCATCACCCCATTGGTTCAAACCAAATGGAGAAACCCTCAACTCATTGACTAGTCAACCTCACTCCTCTCTTCCTCATTTGTATGTATATTTCTCCATGATGAATCTGAGCCACTCATTCAAATGAGGACTCATCATCACCACACACTCCCCATCACCCTTTCCTATATAATGTCTCCTCACACACACTTCCCCAAGCAGGCCCTAATCTCCAAAACCTAGGGAAACCCCCTCCCACTTTCTCTCTCCTCCCTCATTCTCTTAACCGTAGTCTCTTCCATTTTTCCCTTCTTCTTCTTCTTCTTCTTCTTCTTCTTCTTCCTTTCTTCTTCTCCTTCTAAAACCGGCTACCCTCCTCCGGCCCTTAACTTCGGCCACCCGCTCGACACATCCCCTCCGGCTACTATCCTCACCAGCAAGAGTCGTCCACCACTCCTTCTCCTCCATCACCACCTCCATCTATCCGGCCACTCTTCACCACCCTACACCACCACCCCACACCACCAACACGGCCACCCGACATTACCATCATCATCATCATTACCATCAACACCTTCATGACCACTCCCTCAACTTGTCTCCCCCTCATAGACCTGTCCGGCCACCCCCGCTGAACCACTCTAACCCGACGTCTTCACCGACGGCTGAACCCGATTCCACAGGAGCTGAAGCAGCCTCGCCGAGCCCCTCTTCACTGACCGCATCACCCGAGCACCCCTGAACGGAGCTATCTCGACCATCCCACACTATCCAGTTCTGTCGATACGCTGCACTCACCAGCTGTCGATGACCCGCCGTACCTGAGCACGCGACGCCTGCTCGACTGAGAAGCCACAGCCGCTGCGACTCGAGACCCAGCCTCTCCTCTACCACGTCGACCCTCCAGACCGTTCACCTGAACGCCGTAAACCTCGCCGAGCCACCACGTCGACCGGACCCGCGGCACGCCTGACTGAGCGCAGAACTCGCCGGAGAATACTACACACGTCGGGCCTCGCGAGCCCCTGACCCCCTCGACTGAACCGAGCACCCTGTCGACAACCTCGACATGGACGTCTCATCCCGCGTACAAAAGTTTGAGTTCCCTCTTGTGTACATGTACACGTACGAGCATACGCATTTTTCTCAATTAGTGTGTATGTGTTAGTATATGTATTAGTATATGTATAATATATAATTGGTATATATACACACACACACACACACACACACACACACACACACACATATATATATATATATATATATATATATATATATATATATATATAGTATATTTCTCAAATTAGTATATATATACATATGTATATGTATTGTAGATGTATTCCCTAGTATACGTTTAATATGAATATATTTGATTGGTATGTATATGTATGTATATATATATAGTATAAATTCAATTAGTGTGTATATATACAATATATATATATATATATATATATATATATATATATATATATATATATATATATATATATATATATATATATATATATATATATATATTGTATATGTATTTAATTGGTGTATATGTATATTGTAAGTATTAATGTTATATGCTAGATAATAATATGTATATTTATATATGTACTAGGTGACCCGAATGTAATTAAGGATACCCCGTAGTTACGTTGACCTGTGACCATGTAATATGTTAGCCGACTGCCATATGTACACCGATATACTGGCAAGACCCGTATTATTGACTGTCTATTATGTACAGCAATTACAGATGTGACACCCCCTATCATAGTCTCTGAGTTCATTGTATTTTGATTGTGTGTGTTAGTGTAATGTCTGATGCAATATTGTATTATATGATATGTCTATAGGACTGTTGGATCATTCAAACGATACTTTGGAAATAGGACATTGGTATTGCCAGCTAAGAACTCCAGGCGAGTACATTCTCTGATAATTTCTGTTATTTGATAATTTCTATAATTCCAGTATTTAGAAATGTTACATCTGATTATTGACACTGCGCTACACATACTAGTATATAGATTGGATATGCAGTCATGATATGTTATATTGGTTATCGTATTGACATTGTACACGACATTGATATTAGATATTGTACATGATATATTAGACATTGATCGTGTATCGTGACGTGTCATGGTTGGATCCACAGTACTAGTTGGGGGCGGGGAAATTGTTAGTGAGAGATATGATCAAATACCTATCGTACAAGTGTATATATCGTTAAGTGTTAATTATATACCTCTTGTATGATTAGCCCGGCCATGTAGCTATCGTATAAGTTTCCAAGCCGATCATATTTTGAAACTACTATTTCAAATACTTAGAATAGTTACAGTTCTCTATTTTAGCCATATACTATATCACCCATATATGATATTGTACCTCGTTCTTTTCATTTTATATATGCACTGACTGTACCATATTGCCTATATTGCCTGTCTTTTTATTTTGTCATTGCATTTATTTATTGTCTTCTCTCAGTATATAGCATCATCTATTTATTGTTTTATATTCCTTATCAATTAACTAGAACTGTTATTTGAGATGTACTTAATTCCATCCTGACTGAAAATATTTTTTTAGACTACGCCTTAGAGGACTGGTGTCTGACATTTTATGGACCACAGGGAGAGTAGCTGCAGACTTGGATATTGTAGCCAGGTGTGATTCCGGGAGGTCTAGCTGGGATCACTAGTTATTTAGTTAGTTTCTTTTAGCAGTTTTGGTACCGGATTTGTCTCCGACATATTTTGTTGAGACTTGGATATTATTGTTTGAGTTAGATTATTCTATTTTAGACTTGTGTTGTATTTTATTTATTTCCATCGATATCTTATCGTGCTGTAGTTATGTGATTGAGTATATTATTCATATTATATTGTGATATTCGTGTTTCCTTATGGAGTTGGATGCTCGTATGAGATTGGTTAGATAGTATTATGACCTAGACAGCGTTCTACCGCTGATGCTGAGGCGTAGGCTGGACGTACCCACGCACTCGTGCCCCAAAATTCGGGTGCGGGTCGTGACACCGTGTGAGACCCATCTCACTACTTTCGTATTCTTGTATATTATCTTGTATATATGTGTTATAGCTGTATATTGATTCCCGTATTATTTATGGATTTTTTAGCTGCTTTCGTGTAATTTCTAGAATTGTGAATAGTATAGTCACCCTCACACTATATATCCCTTTCTTTCTCTCTCTTCCTCTTTTCGTTCACTTTTTTTCTCTTTTTTATTTTCTCTTCCCTCTCCTCTCCCTTGGTCGAGAGCAGCCCGACCCCGAGGCCGGCCTAGACTTTCCCCTTTGGGTTTAGTAGCAGTAGTAGCTTAGTAGTAGGTTTAGGCAAGTACAACTTGCCAATAAGAAAGAACTTTCTATATTGCCTTTTATTTAGTTTCTTATATTATTATTGTTCTATGTTGTTCTCTATGAGTTTCTTTGCATGTTTACTTCTTTGTACTTTCAGTTTTGATGGCTTAGTTAGAGTAGATATGAGTTTAAAGTTTGGAGCTACCACAAATTTTCTTGGTTTTGATCTATTAAAACTTATTATTTTAAAAAACTAGTAGTTCCATGTTGAGGAGCACTCGATTTCATGCAGTTTTGACCTTTACTTATCTAGATTTGGACTTAATATGAGGATTTCGTGGAGGAAACAAGTTTTCAAGAAAACTTGAAAATTTCCATGGCATAACTTGCTGATTTGGGACGATGAAGACTTTATGTGGCCTGGAAACTCTATACGGCCGAGAGGGTTATGCGGCCAACATCTTGTATGTGTCCTGCACTCTTCGCCTTATTCCTTTGCAGTATATGCCTATCTTGTTGGACACGTGACTATTTTATACTGGAGTTTTGAAAATTAAGTGCTTGAAAAAGTCTAAGTTACAGAACTCTTGTGCATGCGACTGAAGTATTCATGCGGCCAAACCTAGCATACGTCCTCGATGTATGCGGCTGGAAAGAAATGTTCTCTTCCCCTAGGTGCATGGATCGACACCGACCTTGCACGTCTTTTTATGACTTTTGTCATTTCCCTCTGATACACTTTATAGCATATCACTTGTTAGTCACTTCAATCACTCTAGACACGACCCTGACATGCATTTAATGACCCATCACTCAGCTTTTTAACCGAGGAGTAGACTTTTTATCTAGTATGTGGCTAGACCCTTGTATGCGGCCTGAGCATACATGCGTCCAGCTCCCTGCATGCGGCCGGTGTGTTGTATGCGGCCAGCTTGTTATATGAGGTTAGTTTACCTTTTGTGTCTTTGACACTTGTAGTAGTTTAACTTCTTTTGATATTTTCTTGTGATCAAAGCTTTTCTTGCTTAACCTATTATGCTAAATTCACATGAATGCAAGTTTTCTCTAAATGCTTATATAACCCGATTGTGACAACTTGCCAGAACATGGAACTCCCTGAACATGAACTGAATTGGTACTGATAATCTTGAATTCTCGATACCAGACTTGCCATGATATTCCTGATAATAGCTCATCGTATCGAGTTAACCTAACCTGTACTTATACTCCTGATAGTGGCTCGATGAAGCACACTCCTGACATACTAAAAATTTCTGAACTGAAATGCTTGAATTGATAAGATAAATTTTCATGGTTGATTTGCTTGCTCATGTCCCGAATGTACTTGTCAAGCTACTATCATGTCTAGTTCTGCATCATCTCTAAGGCAAATTTTTGAGCACCACGGTCAGGAATTCTTAATAACTTGTTCAGGATAACAACTAAAAAATAAATTAGAAGCATCTAGAGAGATTTTCTGGCAATATGCAATCCCGGTATCCCAGCGACACCTAAAGGATTTGGAGCTTTCCGTCGTGAAGGACACACTTCCAGCACACCGTCGAGTATTGCATATTCCTATAAATTACTATACCTGATATAATCTATTCTATGTATCCTTACATCTGGAGAACCCGAATAGTCTGCAGGGCATGTGGCTGTATAGAATTCTTAAACTAAATATGTTAGTAACTAGGACCGTGATAACCCTAGTTAGTTAATGATAGCAAGCCGTAGGACATGATTGACCGTGATTGCTTGATTTCTAGTCTAGTCTAGTCATGTCCTAGTTTTTTTTACAACTGATCCAGAACTGTAATTAAAGCCTGACTACATATATTCTTGTATATTCCAGAGCATGTTTAACTGTTATTTTACCTGCTGCTCTTATTTTACTGTTCCTTATGCTATTTCTTACTAATTTATCTGTATTCTGGTTTTAGTTCTAAGTTGTCTCCCTTGTGGTACTTATTATTTTGGGGTCTGATCCCATTAGTTTTGTATGGCCAGATTTAGGAGGAACACCATAGGATCTCTCGTACTTTCGGCCTCAAGATGGTGAACACCATGAGCACCCAATGACATGAGTAGATTTCTTTTCATCACCCACTTGATCTTGTACTTATACTTTTGAGGCATTTAGCCACCGAGCATGTGATTAGCTCATATTTTGGAACTTGACATTCTATCCTATGGGCCTACATGTAAAGCATATTCTAGACTATAGCTAGAGCTGATCATGTAATATTATACTCTTGCTAGTTCTTTATTTTTTTAACTAGTTTTATGATTATCTATGTATGTATAGTTTGGGACCCCTTACCATTATGTGTTTGGTGATTATATATCTTATAACTTATTGCCTGCTTGAGATTGAGACACCTAAGACTCTTGACCCATGAATGACTATTGGATTGTAGAGTAAACCCTCACATGTCAAGATAGCTTTGACCGTATCTCAGGATATAAAGTAATCTAATATATGTGGCTGGCTTTGTCTGCCTCCACTCTCCAGTATTCTGGTTCTGGGATGTGACACTCCGCCACCCCGAACAATTCTTGTCAATTTGAATACTAACCTCGCCTCTGTGTAGATCGACAGCCATCAGTTGACAAGTGTTTGATCGGTGAGTCATTTGGAACTTTTTCCTTTGCTCTCTGATTTCATAACTGGCGAAATTCAAGTAGATCTTGAGATATTTTGTTCTCAGCAATGCTCAATTCATGTTTGATAAAATATCTCTAGGAGTGATTCAGCATAGTGATGAGAAACCCGTGATTGAAACTCGCTCGGAGTTGCACTGTAAGGCCTCCAATTTCATTTTTGTTCATTCTTGATTTCTTCTTAAGATTTTGATTGTAGGGAAATCCTCTAAATTAGATTCTCTATGGTTATCTATCATGTACTTGTTAAATTGCCAAAGAGGAATCCTGATAGCTCGACTCGACCAAATCAGACACAAGGCTAGGTGTAACTGACTCGACATCGGTTCTTGATTACTACATGTATTGATTCTTATCTTTCCTCTTATTGACTCCAGTCAGTTGCTATAGTATCGTTACCGACCTAGTACAGAGCCGACATTCTGTGGAGACACAATCATGTCTGTACACGGACATAGGTTGGGTATCTATGATGTACAAGCGCGTATTGAGAACGAGACTGTGTTTGATGCTATACCAATACTATGACAAAGGACCTTAAAGCTATGTCTTGAACAGTAAAGGGAATAGTATTATCATGTAAGTGGCCACTTAGTTCTGAGTAATGGTAGTTAGGTGGGTAACATTAAAAAATTTTAAAATCAAATTGTGCACTTCTAGTTGAATTTTTCAGTCGTAATCCATAGTAATGAGATTCAACGAAAATCAGTTTAAAATCATTCCAACAGTTACGGTGACATTAAAATCCTAATTGCTCCCAATAGCAGTATACTTGAACTTTCATTTTGGGCTAGAGTCGCAGTCCATTGATGTCAGGATAGTCCTAAGTTAGTGGATGCATCTGGGCCAAGGCCTAGTGCATTGTAGTATATAGTAGTTAACTTAGATAACTAATACAGTTGGTATCAGATAGTTCTTAAATATTGCACTGAGTAGAATTTATAATTATTAAGATTTAGAATATTAGTGGGGATGACTCCATAAATAAAAGATTTAGGAATAAAATGAGAACTTAGATGAGAATTTAGGATTTAGGAGATAATAATTCTGGAATAATTGACTGAAGGTAAATTGCATCTTTTTACTACAGCTAGCGAGGATACGAATTTGATCATCTCCACCCGGAATTAAGGCAAGTCCACTACGATTAACTTTTTGCCTTTTATTTCTGACTTGCATATTTTATACTTGTGACACAATATTGAGTATTGTATTATTTATTTTATTGTATCATTGGGGAATTTGGGGAAGTACTTAGCTAGTACGAGACTAAACCCCGTAGTGTAATATTGTGAATAGTTGAAGTAACACATCGTGCAAGTGTGACCAAGCCGTGCCATTTTATTGTGCTATTGTACTATTGTGCTTCCTAAGCTGGTCACGTATTAGACTAATGATTCAATCACTTTTGCATTATTGTGAATTGCTATTGTTCATCTATTGAACTAATTTTATACTATCGATTTGCATACATCATGTCATTTATTGCATTTCAGTTTTACTTGGTATTCAGTTTATTCGTAGGGTTGTACTTTGCTCCTTTCCTGATTAGATCTGTTGTAGGTGAGGATGAGTTATACACTAGTTACTATGGCCCTAGAGATGACACAGTTGTGGAGACCGTTCTAGAGGAAAACCCTGCCCAGGAGTACGTTGTAGACGTCTGAGGAGTTAGCTTATGGTTTGTTTCATTCATTTGATGTTGTATTATCTTGGGATTGGTGGATGTGTATGTATAGTAGTTAGGGTTGCCTTTAGTCACCAGGTTTGTTCCCGGTCTTACATTTATGTACAAATGTGTAATAATGGTAATCTGGTGGTGTATTGTGCTTTTATACACGATATTGTGATTAGATGTTGTGATGAAGAATGGGGATTCCTTATTGGAGGTTTAGACAACTGACTACCGTTGTCAACGAAAACGTAGGATGGACATGCCCGGCATATACCTGATTATTCGGGAGCGACGCGTGACATATTTTTAGTGGTGGCCCATGCAGGTCTAGGAACCCATCACAGCATAGGACCGTATTGAGTGCACTTTCACACTTTACCATTTTTACTGCCTTTATTATTATTTCCTTAATGTTTTGCTGTATCTCCTATGGACACTTATGTTCTATTTTCTCTATTCCAGAGAATGGCAAAAGGAAGGAAGGAGACGTGAGGCCTCACCCCTAGCATTGCAGCTTCCGGAGGAGCATCATCTACTCACCCGGGAGGCAGAGAGATGGCTGGGACTCCTCCCCCAGCAACCGCACTCCCAGCTCAGGATGGCATTCCCACCATAACGACAACGGGTTTCTCGTCCATTGACAGCCCTCATCTCTTCGAGTTGCTTTACGGCATGATGGAGACCCAGATGGACCAGACCGCTATCTTAAGAGAAGGCATTGATAGTGCCTATCTCATTGCCTTGGTCTCCATGGACAAGGTAACTTCCCAGCCACCACCGCAGCAACAACAACATGTTCAGCCCAAAGTTGGATCCATTCTGGATTTCAAAAGACTTAGTCCCCTGGGGTTCGAAGGAACTAAGGGAATCATTTATGCGGACGAGTAGTTAGGGACATAGAGAGGCTAATTTGTGTCACTAGGCTTTCGAAAGATCTGAAGGTGGAAGCCGATGGATTACAGCTTCGAGACATTGCCCAGACTTGGTTCAGGAGTGAGCCTAAGCTGCGAGTACCAGGACTTACTTGGGAGAGGTTCACATAGTTATTTAAACGAATATTTTTCCCTATTGTTGCCCGAGATATTCTAGAGAAGCAATTTCAGAATTTGGAGCAAGGGAATCGTTCAGTAGACGAGTACGCAGCTGAGTTCGGCCGCTTGAGTCGATTCGTCGAATGCATGGTTCATACACCGGAGGACCGACCCAAGAGGTTCTGCCAAGGACTAGCTTATGATATTCGTATCCTTGTTGTCGCTAATGGCGCAATTACATATTCGAGGATGCTCTCCGTGGCTTAGAAGATTGAAGCCAACCTTCGCCCGAAGCAAGATCGGGAGACTTTTGGAGGATCCAGTGGACATGCGATCCCTACAAAGTGCCCCAACACTCAGGTGAAGACTTTTCTACCCCAGACTCAGCAGTATCAACAGTTTCTACATCAGTTATGTCCTCCTGTCAAAACATCAGACCCACAACAGCAACAAAAGCAAGTCCAGACCACTATCACTTGTACATTCTATAAGAGGCCAATACACCATGTTGATATCTGCCGTAAGAGACTAGGACAGTGCCTATCTTGTGGATCTTCTTCACATCAGGTGAGGGACTGCCCTACGGCCTTTACCCGTTTTGGAGGACCTCAGCCAAAGGAGCTGCCTCTTCCGACTCAGCAGGAGAAATTCATACAACACCATTAACAGAAGGGTGCAACATCTCAGGGGAGAGTTTTTTCCATGATTATGGAGGATCCAGAGGCGACCACTGATGTCATCACAGGTTCCATCTTACTTTACTCATATTCGGCTATTGCATTATTTGATTCCGGTGTATCCCACAATTTTGTATCCTTAGAATTCATGCTTAGATACAACATAGACACTGGATTCACGAAGAAGGCTTGCAGAATCATGACCGGAGAAGGAATAGTTCTACTTATAGACGCTTGTGAGTTCCCAATCATCATGGCCGGTAGAGAGTTCAAGGCATAGCTTCTCGTAATGCCACTTCCGAGATTCGATGTAATCTTTGGGATGGATTGGTTGAGTGAGCATTTTGCAGTGATAGATTGCCACCAAGGAAGTATAATATTCAGCCCGTCCGAAGAGCTGGAGTTCAAACTTCCCAAAGTAGAGAAAGGAAGGCTTAAGGAAATCAATTGCAATGCAATGACTGAAGAGAAGGAATCTCCTCATCCCGTTATTTTAGAATTCATAGACGTATTTTCGGACGAACTACCCGAACTTTTGCCCGATCGAGACATAAAGTTCTCCATTGACTTAGTCCCAGGAGCTGATCCCATCTCGCAGAACTGCTATAGGATCAACCCTAAGGAAGCAAAGGAGATAAATAAGCAGATTAATAAACTCATAGAAAAGTGCTTTATTAGATCTAGCATATTACCTTGGGGAGCGCCATTCCTCTTTGTACCCAAGAAGGACGGGACAATTCGAATGTGCATTGACTATCGGGCCCTAAAAAATATCACCATCAAGAATAAGTATCCCCTGCCTCGCATAGATGAGCTTTTTGATCAGTTGAGTGGATCAAACGTATTCTCCAAGATAGATTTTAGGTCGGGTTATCACCAAGTAAAATTCAGGGAGCAGGACATTCCGAAGACAGCATTCAACACCAGATATGGGCAGTACGAGTTCCTCGTAATACCCTTCAGACTTACTAACGCCCCAGCAGTCTTCATGAATCTCACAAACAAGGTTTTCTATCAGTATTTAGAAAAATTTATAGTAGTCTTCATTGATGACATTTACTCAAAGACCCCAGAATATCATGAAGAGCACTTAAAGATAGTGCTGGAAATTATAAGACTTACTAACTCTCTAAGTATGAGTTTTTTCTAGACAAAGTAGAATTCCTAGGGCATATGGTAACGGAAAATGGCATAGCAGTAGACCCAAAGAAGGTTGCAGTTATTGAATCATGGACCACTCCGAGTTCAGTAGCAGAAGTCAGAAGTTTCTTGGGGTTTACAGGCTACCATAAAAAATTTGTTAAAGACTTTGCCAAAATTACAGAACCGATAACCAAGCTTATAAGGAAGAATAACGAGTTCGTATGGACTAAGGCATACCAGTTAGCTTTTGAAGAACTTAAGAGAAGATTAACCACCGCACATATCTTAGCCTTACCATCCGGATCAGGAGGATTCACCATCTATAATGATGCATCTGTTAAAGGCTTAGGGTGTGTACTTAAGCAGAAAAAGAGGGTTATAGCTTATGCTTCTAGGAAACTAAGGCCTCATGAGAAGAATTATTCCACATATGACCTGGAGCTTGCAGCGGTCATCTTTGCCTTAAAGCTTTGGAAGCACTACCTTTATGGAGAAAGCGTCGAGATCTTTACAAAACATAAAAGTCTCAAATATATCTTTAATCAGAATGAGTTAAACATGAGACCGCGAAGGTGGTTGGAGTTAATGAAGGACTTTGATATCACTCTTCAGTACCATCCGGGAAAGGATAATGTTGTAGAAGATGCACTTAGTCGATACCCGATGGTAATGTACTTGACAATGGACAAATATCTTCTGGAAGATCTGGAAAGTCTAGGAATATAAGTTATCATCCCCGAGATAGAGTATCAGTTGATGAATTGGCAAGTCCAATTTAGTCTCATGGAGAAAATCAAGGAGACTCAGTTTTAAGATAAGAGTCTCCGTTGTATCAAAGCACAAGTGCAAACAGGATTACTTAAAGAGTTTAGTGTTGCAGAAGATGGATCACTCAGACATGGCACTAGACTTAATGTACCAAGTAAAAGTTTAAGGGAAGAGATCATACAAGAAGCCCACCAATCTCAGTATTCCATGCATCCAGGAGCTATAAAGATGGACAAAGATCTAAGAGAATATGTCTGGTGGTATGGGATGAAGAGAAACGTAGCCAGATTCGTCTCAAGGTGCCTAGTGTGCCAGCAAGTGAAGGCAGAACGCCAGAGATCCGGAGGATTACTACAGCCTTTACCTATTCCAGAATGGAAGTGGGAACACATTACTAAGGATTTTGTCTCTGGATTATCATATTCACATGGGGGGAGGATGCAATCTGGGTAATTGTAGACAGGTTGACCAAGTCCGCACACTTCATACCTTTCAAGGTAGGACTGTCAGCCTAGAAGTTAGCAGAGTTATAATTGAGACATATAGTCAGAATTTATGGGGTACCCGTTAATATCGTTTCAGACAGAGATAGTCGATTTACTTAACATTTTTGGAAAAGCTTGTAAAAGAGTTTGGGAACTCAGTTAAAGTTTAGCACAACATACCATCCTCAGACCGATGGTCAGTCTGAGAGGACTATCCAAACTTTAGAAGATATGCTAAGGACTTGCGCCTTAGACTCTGGAGGATCTTGGGAAGACCATATGTGCTTGGTAGAATTTGCTTACAATAACCGTTACCAGGCCAACATTGGCACGACCCCGTTTGAGGCTTTATATGGTAGACGATGTTGTACCCCTTTATCATGGGACGATGTGGAAGAGTGAGCATTACTTGGTCCTGAGATGGTAGTAGATACAACAGATAAAATTAGGCAGATCAGGGATTGACTCAGAGCTGCCCAGGACAGACAAAAGCATTGGACAGATAATAGTAGGAGGCCCCTGGAGTTCGCAGGAAGAGACTAGGTATTTTTGAAGATATCCCCAACCCGAGGCACTATCAGATTTGGTCGAGGAGGAAAGATCAGCCCAAGATATATTGGACCCTTTAAGATATTGGTGTCACGCCCCAGTCCTAAAATACGTAGAACTAGGAATACGTAATATGCCAGCTACTCATTCGACCAGACTCTGATCTGACTCGAATACGTATAAGCTGTATTATAATGGTCACTATCTAATTAATCAGGTAAATATAAATATCTATGTCTCAATCCACAATGAACAGAATACACAAGAATGAGCCACATGTGCTAAAGTCGGCCGTCCAGTAACACACAAACTCGAATAGACTCGATAAGAAATATGAGTCTATAAAACTAGGCTACATCAGCAGATGAATAAAAAATATGACATAATAACCATAACTTCGGTAGAAATGATATGAGTACCTGGTACCAATGCCTACCAGACAAGCAACTCCATCAGCAACTCCAAAGACTCCTTAATCGTCTATGTTACAAAAAATGGCAGGAGACCAGGTCCTCAGAGGGACATAACAAGGTACAAAAACAGTATGCCATAGTATAACAGAAAGAAACAAGTACAATACTGATATAATCTAGCATAACCACCTAACTGAGACACAACTTTGAAGACAATGTTCGACACACGGGCTGTCCAAAATAAAACCATAGCTCCGAACACAGAGACACACGGGACGCACCGTGGCTCCGAGTACAGAGTCACACGGGTGATACTACTACTCCGGATATAGGAATACTACATAAATAGGACAGATACAAATATATAGCGCGTGCAGAGTAGCCCAAACATCTAGTAACTGTCTTCCCCTCTCAAAGCGGTCAACGAATGTTCGCTGAACCTGAACCTCTATCTAACAGTCTCGTCATACTGAAGTAACTATCAACAATCACGATCCTAAAGTTATTCCAGATTCCGGTCATGCTGACAGCATCAGGATACAGGAAGTCAGGCACGATGAAGGTATCTGAATGTGTCCTAGGGTTATGATGTAACCAAGTATGTACATCAAGGTATTACGAACATCTATCAATCGTTACCAGACATTATCGACGAACGTCTACACCCGATTATGACCCGGACGTAAAGTAACGATTCTGATCCAAAGCGCGCACAATGCATAGAATAAATAAATAGAAATTTGGTAACTGAGATACAGGATGGCAATGTACACTTTCCTGGATTCAGATGCTGAAGATGGGGCTCCAGTACAATATCCAAGTCCGCGGATCCCAAAGTACTTAGAGACGAGATACAAGCTCAATCAATAAACTATCACGATGCTATTCTAAAATAAGATGTGACACACGTCTAGCATAGGCTCCATTCTTAGTTATATATAGCTCACATATCGCTCACAAACTAGAGGGTTGACCCAAGTTGACTAAAGGAATGTCGCATCAATTACGGCCAATCATCAGTATAACATCATCAAACCAAAGCCTCAATCTCCTACTATTTATCACAATATTTTCAGTAGTTCCAGCTATGCTCATCCTCAACCATACCACCCTTGTATTCACAGATGTTATTATGCACATTCAAGTATACCGTCCTCAAATAAAATAATTATTAATTATTAAACTCTCAATTATATACCCGTTATTTTATTATTCGAACACTGTTTCACATATAAATAGCTACTCCTCAATCAATTATGTTATTAGGTATAAAGTCCTCAAATAAAATACCAACTTTATGATATCACAACACCACTTCAAACTTAAAAAAACATACTCCTCAATACCCATCAAAATGCATGGAAAATATATCATAAACCCTAAAACTCATGTGTAGCATTCATAACCCTAACCCTAACTAGGTTCTATTTAACAAGAAGCAAAACTACACTAAAATAAGGAGATAGGTGAGGAGTTAACCTGGTGGCTGCGGGTGGTGGCAACGGCGATGATGTGGCTCCGGTCAGGGATAGAGTCGACCGTAGGGGTGGCACGCATCTCGACCGAGATGACGGGGTGCTCGACTGTTGTGAAGGAGACGTTGATCGAGGTGGTGGTCGTGGGGGGTAAAACTGGTTGTCGAGGTGGATCGTGGTGGTTCGTCGACTGTAGCAGGTGGTCGAGGGTAGTGTGAAGGAGGGTCGAGGGGGTGGTCGTACGGGGGACGACAGCAACAAGGTTATCGGTGCTCGGGTGACTGGAGGTGGTCGTCTAGCAGCGATTATGGCGATTCGTTGAGGGAGTCGGGGTGGTCGAGTGCAGCAGGGTGATGGCGGGGGTGGCAAGTGAAGGGGGTGGTCGTGATGGACGTCGCAGTGGAGAAGGGTAATAGTCGACGGTTGGAGGAGATGGGTCGGGGTAGTCGAGAGCAGCAGGTGGTGGTGCTGCAGTGTCCGGTGCTCGTGGTGAGGGGGGTGGCTGCTGCGGTTGAGAATGGCGGGAAGGCGGTGATGGTGGTGGCAGCGGGTGACTATGGCAGAGTGGCCGGTCATAGCTCTGGTGGTCGTGGTGGCGGTTGATGATGGCAAAGTGACTGGTGCTGAAGATGGCAGTGGGGGCGGGTGGAGGCGTTGGTAGTGGTGGTTGCGGTAGTGCTGACCAAGAGTGTTGGTACAACGGGTCAGGTTGCTCCGGTAGAGGCTGCTGCAGTCGCTTAGCCGGTGCAACGGGTGGAGGCTGCGAGAGAAGATGATGCAGTGGTGGTGGCCAAGGTAGAGGTCGTGTGAGGCTCGGCCAGAGAAAAAGAAGCGGGTGGCCAGAGTAGGTGCTGAAGATGAAAACGTGTGAAGGATAAGTATTGAAGAAGAAGAAGAAGAAGAAGTTGTGAAGAAGAAGAAATGAAGAAGAAGAATGGTGTAATTCGGCTGTGAAGTAGGGAAGAGGGAGGAGAGAGAGAGAGAGAGAGAGAGAGAGAGAGAGAGAGAGAGAGAGAGAGAGGGGTGTTTTCCTAGGTTCCTAGGGATTAGGGTTGGCACATTCGGAAAGGGGGTGAGGATGAGTGATTATATTGGAGATTGTGTGGTGAGGATGATGTTTCATTTTGAATGAAGGGCCAAGATTTAACATGAAGAAAGTATTCAAATAAAAGGGGAGAGAGAGAAATGATTTGACCGGTCAAGAGGGAGAGGGGGTTTTCTTCATTGGCTTGACCAATAGGGTGGTGACACCTAGCACCATATTTGTAAATAAGCCCCTTAACTTTTAGGTATTTGCACATGAATGAAAAGTGGTAAAGATTTGATGTGGAAAGTGGTATTTGGTGTTGTGTAGGGTGAGAGATTGTTGTGTGTTTTGCATGGGCTTAATGAATGGGTTATTGGGTTAAATTGGGGTTAAGTTGGGATTAGTCAAAGTTGGTATCCCCAATTTAATTAAAATAAAAAGTTATGTGCTCTTAAATTAAATGGGGGCACATGGGGTCTTAATTAGGAGTGACACAAAGGTCATGAACGGTGTAGGCTTGGTGTCAGTCTTGTCCTCTTTAATTGGTTCGACGAAACAGGTTGAGTTTGTGTCCCAAAATTGATGACAATGATAAAGGTAAGAGACATAGAATTAAAGAATTAATTTTGGGACTGGGAAGTTGTTCAATTAAATTAAATCACCAGGGAGTGTGTTTGTCAGTGACGAAAAAGTCCAGCGCCTAGGTTGGCTTGTCAAGTCAAGAGTGCAATAATTTATGAGAAATTAAGGGCTATTGTTGGGCTCCAAATATTGTAACAATGGTAGGGTGCACCAAGGGTTTAAATAAAGAACCAGACAACTGCAACATAATTTCCAAACCTCAATCACCCTAATGCTAAAAGAAAAATTCTAACCCTATCTAGTCTACCTAAAATAATAATTAAGGGGGTTTACAACCTTTCCAAATTAGAAGAATTTTATTCTCGAAATTAAAAGTAAAGCACGAATGAGAGTTACGAGAGTTTAAAAGTAAACAGGTAATCGAATGCAGTACGTAAATTTGTACCTTGGTCCTCAAATAAATATGGGAAACGCTGCCGAATGGAATCCTCGCGATCCCAGGTAGACTCGTCTGGCGAATGATGCTTCCATGCAACCCTGACCAGTCGAATAGTCTGCCGCTCAAAATCTTCTCACTACGATCGAGTATCCCTACTGGCTGCTCTGCATATGATAAACTGTGCCCGACTATAATCTCTGAATGATCGAGCATGTGGCTAGGATCTGCCACATATCTTCTCAACTGCGATACGTGAAATACGTCATGCACTCCTTCTAATGATGAAGGTAATGCAAGATGATAAGCCACTTCGCCAACTCGCTCCAAGATGTCAAAAGGTCCGATGTACCTCAGACTCAGCTTGCCTCTGCCCCCGAATCTGACGGTACCACGAGTGGGTGGTATCTTCAAAAATATATGGTCACCTTCCTTGAACTCCAAAGGTCTGTGGAGCGCATCTGCCCAATGCTTCTGTCTGTCCTGTGTTTCGTGCAGGTGGCCTTGAATCTACTTCACTTTCTCCACTGTCTGTGTCACCAACTCTGGGCCAAGTATCTGACGCTCTCCCACGTTACTCCAACATACCGGTGACCTATACTTCCTGCCATATAGTGCCTCATAAGGTGCCATATGTATGCTGGCTTGGTAGCTATTATTGTAGGAGAATTCTACCAAGTATAGATGGTCCTCCCAGGATCCTCCAAAGTCGATCATGCATGATCTCAACATATCCTCTAGTATCTGAATCGTGCGCTCTGACTGACCATCAGTCTGTGGATGATATGCAGTGCTGAACTTCAGACGAGTTTCTAGACTCTCCTACATACTCCGCCAAAAAATGTGACGTGAATCTTGAATCATGATCTGATACAATGCTGACAGGCACTCCATGTAGTCGTACTATCTGCCTCATATACATATCAGCTAATATCCCCGTGGACTGCCCTACTCTGAAGGAAAAAAATGTGCAGACTTGGTGAGTCGGTCCACGATAACCCAGACTGCATCCTTTCTGCTAGGGCTCCTCAAAAATCCTATGACGAAGTCAATGGTAATGTGCTCCCACTTCCACTCGGGAATGGGAAACGGCTGCAATAGTCCTGCGGTCCTTTGATGTTCGGCCTTAACTTGCTGACAGACCAAATATCTCGCCACGAATCTCACAATCTCCCTCTTTATCCCATGCCACCAGTAGTGTTGTCTCAAATCTCGGTACATCTTCGTACCCCCGGGATGAATAGAATAAATCGAGCTATGGGCCTCGGTCATCAACTCCTGGCATTGCTCGCCACTTGGAACGTATAGGCGATATCCACACCTCAATGTTCTATCTACATGAATCCAGAGTCCCGTCTGCATGCCGGCCTCTGTCCTCTCTCGCAGTCGTCGAAATCTCGTATATGTAGGCAGGGCTGCCTTGATCCTCTCAACCAATGTAGATTGAACCTCTAGACTGGCCATCTGTCCATCCATGCCTGGCAATATAACCTCTATCTCGAGCTCCTGAAGATCCTCTAACAATTGTCGCTGAGTCGTCAAAAAGTATGCCATAGGCTTCCTGCTTAAGGCATCTTCTACTACACTCGCCTTGCCAGGGTGGTACTGTAACTCAATATCATAGTCTATCATCAACTCTAGCCATCACCTCTATCTCATATTGAGCTCCTTCTGAGTGTAGACATACTTCAGACTTTTGTGATCTGTGTAAATCTCAACCCGCTCTTCATAAAGGTAGTGCCGCCATAGCTTTAGTGCAAATATCACTGCAGCTAGCTCTAGATCGTGTGTTGGATAGTTCTTATCATGAACTCTCAGCTATCTCGATGCGTAGGCTATCACCTTGCCGTGCAGCATCAATACACATCCTAATCCGCTCCCAGACGCATCACTATACACTACAAATCCTTCCGATCCTGAAGGAAGTGTCAAAATCGGTGCTGATGTCAGACGCTTCTTCAACTCATCAAAAGCCGTCTGACACTCCTCAATCCAGATAAACTCCTCGCCTTTACGCGTCAGCCATGTCATAGGCACAGCGATCCTCGAGAAGTTTTCTATGAATCTCCGATAATATCCGGCAAGTCCGAGAAAACTCATAATCTCTGTAACTGATGTAGGGGTATGCCACGTCTCTACTGCAGCAATCTTCTCCGGGTCAACTGATAGTCCATCTCCGGTGATTATGTGTCCCAGGAAGGGTACTCTATCCAAGCAGAACTCATATTTGCTGAGCTTAGCATACAGCCTCTCCTGCCTCAGCGTCTCCAACACGATCCTGAGATGCCTCTCGTGCTCCTCCTGGCTCTTGGAATATACCAAGATGTCATCGATAAATACCACCATAAACTTATCTAAGTACTGGTGGAAAACCTTGTTCATCAGGCTTATAAATACTGTTGGCACGTTGGTTAAACCAAACGGCATGACTAGAAACTTATAGTGCCCGTACTTTGTCCGAACCGCTGCCTTCGGAATGTTCTCCTTTCTCACCTTAGTCTAATGATAACCGAATCTGAGATCGGTCTTCGTGAAAACACACGCGCCACTCAGCTGATCAAGTAAATCATCGATGCACGGCAAATGGGTACTTGTTCTTTATTATTGTAACATATAGCACCCTGTAATCAATACACAAACGTATTTTCCCACCCTTCTTCGACACAATAAGATGGGTGCTCTCCATGGAGAAATACTAGTCTGATTGAACCCTTGTCTAAGAGATCTTCTACTGGGACCTTCAGCTCAACCAACTCCTTCGGTACTAGTCTGTAGATGGGGGAAGTAACTGGCTCGGCTCTGGGAGTCAACTCTATAGTGAACTCTATCTCTCTGTCAGGTGGCAGGCCTGGAAAATCCTTTAGAAACATGTCCTCAAGCTCTGATAAAAAGTGAGGGTATACTGGTTCACCTTCTGCAATGTGTTTCGCTAAGGTAGGTCGGACATCATACTCTCGGGCTCCTCGAAAAAAACTCAAACTCAGGGTGATCTGGTGGTCTAAATATAATGCTACCACGTCGACAATCTAGCATCGCATGGTATTGGCTCAACCAATCCATGCCAAGGACAATCTCTTAGTCTAGACTTAACCTCATAATAAATTCTTTCGTTCTATTTATAATACTATTCTTCCAAAAATTTCTTCCTTCCCTAATGTATAATTACTGTTCTCCTCAAATTTCTCCCTACAATTTTATTCCTCAAATTTTTTCTTTCCGTTATTTATTGCTCCGAGTCACATAGTGCAATTATAATAATGGTATCACCCAAGCATATGTTAGAATTCCTGGTATCAGATCATCATCTTCCAGGTGAGGGCCTAAAATTTTATATTTTCCAGTTCATAATAGCGTTCCTAGTATCGCTATCATATACTACAACTAATTTCTAGCATCTGGCTATGCATTTCCATAAAACTATTCTAGAGGGTCAGGATCAACGATCTTTCTAGCTCCCAGTACTTCCCAAATCACTGCTATCTAAAGTAAGGGTATGGTTTTACCAGTTCTAGGAACATACTTCTAGGTCCAATTCTCTTGCTAACATTTTACACTAGTTATAGAATCTAAAAAGAACCTATCAACCTACCCTACCGAGGGTAACAATCTTCTCAGAGAATATTACACAAATTATGTCTTCTGTCGTCTGGACTACGATCTTCTTCTGGAGGGAACCATCAGGCACAAGCATTCGTATTTTCAAAATAAAAAGGAGATGAGAAACAATGATAACGATATTAATAAAAAATGAACGAATACAATTTGGAAGTCCAAGGGCGATAATCAAATACAAAGGGAGTTTTAAAAATCGATGATGGATTGAGATCCTATTCAACAATAAATCCAAATTTACAGGCTCGTTTGGTACAGTAACGTAACCAAAACGATATGCTTTTGACATGCATGACCCACCACAAAAATATGTCACGCCCAAGTCCCAAAATACGTAGGACTAGGAATACGTAACATGCCAGATACGCATTCGACCAAACTCTGGTCTGACTCGAATACGTATAAGCTGTATTATAATGGTCACTATCTAATTAATCAGGTAAATATAAATATCTATGTCTCAATCCACAATGAACATAATACACAAGAATGAGCCACATGTGCTAAAGTCGGCCGCCTAATAACACATAAACTCGAATAGACTCGAGAAGAAATATGAGTCTATAAAACTAAGCTACATCAGCAGGTGAATAAACAATATAAAATAATAATCATAACTCCGGTAGAAATAATATAAGTTCCTGGTACCAATGCCTGCCAGACAAGCAACTCCATCAGCAACTCCAAAGACTCCTTAGTCGTCTATGTTGTAAAAACTGATAGGAGACCAGGTCCTTAGAGGGACGTAACAAGGTACAAAAATAGTATGCCATAGTATAAAAGAAAGAAACAAGTGCAACGCCAGTGTAATCTAGCATAACCACCTAAGTGAGACACAACTTTGAAGATAATATTCGATGCGTGGGCTGTCCAAAATAAAACCGTAGCTCCGAACATAGAGACACATAGGACGTACCGTAGCTCCGAGCACAGAGTCACACGGGTGATACTAATACTCCAGATATAAGAACACTACATAAATAGGACAGATACATATATATAGCTCGTGTAGAGTATCCCAAACGTCTAGTAACTGTCTTTCCCTCCCAAAGCGGTCAACGAGTGTTTGCTGAACCTGAACCTCTATCTAACAGTCTCGTCATACTGAAGTAACTATCAACAATCACGACCCTAAAGTCATCCCAGATTCTGGTCATGCTTACAGTATCATGATACAGGAAGTCTAGCACAATGACATTGTCTGAATGTGTCCTAGGGTTATAATGTAACCAAGTATGTACATCAAGGTGTTGCGAATATCTATCGATCGTTACCAGACATTACCGACGAACGTCTGCACCCGTTTATGACCCGGACGTGAAGTAACGATTCTGATCCAAAGTGCGCACAATGCATAGAATAAATAAATATAAATCTGGTAACTGAGATACAGGATGGCAATGTATACTTGCCTGGATTCGGATGATGAAGATGGGGCTCCGATACAACGTTCAAGTCCGCAGATCCCGAAGTACCTAGAGACGAGATACAAGCTCAATCAATAAACGATCACGACGCTATTCTAAAATAAGATGTGACACACGTCTAGCATAGGCTTTAGTCTTAGTTACATATACCTCACATATCGCTCACAAACTAGAGGGTTGACCCAGGTTGACTAAAGGAATATCGCATCAATTATGGTTAATTATCAGTATAACATTATCAAACCAAATCCTCAATTTCCTCCTATTTATCATGGTATTTTCAGTAGTTCCAGCTATGCTCATCCTCAACCATACCACCCTTGTATTCATAGATGTTATTATGCACATTCAAGTATACCGTCCTCAAATAAAATAATTATTAATTATTAAACTCTTAATTATATACCCGTTATTTTATTATTGGAATACTGTTTCACATATAAATAGCTACTCCTCAATCAAATATGTTATTAGTTATCAAGTCCTCAAATAAATACCAACTTTATGATATCACAACACCACTTCAAACTTAAAAAAATATACTCCTCAATACCCATCTAAATGCATGGAAAATATATCATAAACCCTAAAACTCATGTGTAGCATTCATAACCCTAACCCTAACTAGGTTCTATTTAACAAGAAGCAAAAATATACTAAAACAAGGAGATGGGTGAGGAGTTACCCCGGTGGGTGTGGGTGGTGGCAGCGGCGATGCTGTGGCTCCGGTCAGGGATGGAGTCGACCGTAGGGGTGGCACACGTCTCGACCGAGATGGCGGGGTGCTCGACTGTTGTAAAGGAGACGTTGATCGAGGTGGTGGTCGTGGGGGGTGAAACTGGTTGTGGAGATGGTGGTGGATCGTGGTGGTTCGTCGACTATAGCAGGTGGCCGAGGGTAGTGTGAAGGAGGGTTGAAAGGGTGGTCGTGCGGGGGACGGCAGTAACAAGGTGGTCGGTGCTCGGGTGACTGGAGGTGGTCGTCTAGCAGCGGTTTTGGAGGTTCGTGGAGGGAGTCGAGGTGGTCGAGTACAGCAGGGTGATGGCGGGGGTGGCGAGTAAAGGTGGTGGTCGTGATGGACATGGCGGTAGAGCGGGGTAGTGGTCGATGGTTGGAGGAGATGGGTCGGGGTAGTTGAGTGCAGCAGGTGGTGGTGCTGCGTTGGCCAGTGCTCGTGGTGAGGGAGACGGGTGCTTCGGTTGAGAATGGCGGGAAGGCGGTGATGGTGGTGGCAGCGGGTGACTATGGCAGAGTGGTCGGTCGTAGCTCCGGTGGTTATGGTGACGGTTGATGATGGCAAAGTAATTGGTGTTGAAGATGGCAGCGGGGGTGGGTGGAGGCGTTGGTAGTGGTGGTTGCGGTGGAGCTGACCGAGGGTGTTGGTGCAGCGGGTCGGGTTGCTCCGGTGGAGGCTGCTACAGTCGCTTGGCCGGTACAACGGGTGGAGGCTCCGGGAGGAGATGATGCAGCAGTTGTGGCCGAGGTGGAGTTCGTGAGGCTCGGCCGGAGAAGAAGAAGAGGGTGGCCGGAGTAGGTACTGAAGATGAAAACGTGGGAAGGAGAAGTATTAAAGAAGAAGAAGAAGAAGAAGAAGAAGAAGAAGTGAAGAAGAAGAAATAAAGAAGAAGAATGGTGTAATTCGACTGTAAAGTAGGGAAGAGGGAGGAGAGAGAGAGAGGGGGGTATTTTCCTAGGTACCTAGGGATTAGGGCTGGCACATTGGGAAAGGGGGTGAGGATGAGTGATTATATTGGAGAGTGTGTGGTGAGGATGATGTTTCATTTTTAATGAAGGGCCAAGATTTAACATGACGAAAGTGTTCAAATAAAATGGGAGAGAGAGAAATGATTTGACCGATCAAGAGGGGGAGGGGGTTTTCTTCATTGGCCTTGACCAATAGGGTGGTGACACCTAGCACCATATTTGCAAATAAGCCCCTTAACTTTTGGATATTTGCACATGAATGAAAAGTGATGAGGATTTAATATGGAAAGTGGTGTTTAGTGGTGTATAGGGTGAGAGGGTGTTGTGTGTTTTGCATGGGCTTAATGAATGGGGTATTGGATTAAATTGGGATTAGTCAAAGTTGGTATCCCCAATTTAATTAAAATAAAATATCATGTACTCTTAAATTAAATATGGGCACATGGGGTCTCAATTAGGAGTGATAAAAAGATCATGAACGGTGTAGGCTTGGTGTCAGTCTTGTCCCCTTTAATTGGTTCGACAAAACGGGTTGAGTTTGTGTCCCAAAATTGATGGCAACAACAAATGTACGCGACATAGAATTAAAGAATTAATTTTGGGACTAGAAAGTTGTGCAATTAAATTAGAGCATAAGAGAGTGTGTTTGTGAGTGACAGAAAAATCCAGTGCCTAGGTTGGCTTGTCAAGTCAAGAGTGCAATAATTTGTTGGAAATTAAGGGCTATGGTTGGGCTCCAAATATTTAACAACGGTAGGGTGCACCAAGGTTTTAAATAAAGAACCAGACAACTGCAACATAATTTCCAAACCTCAATCACCCTGATGCTAAAACAAAATTTCTAACCCTATCTAGTCTACCTAAAATAATAATTAAGGGGGTTTATAATTAGCTAGAGTCGGCACAGTTGCTTATCGACTTGCATTACCGCCTCACTTAGAGGGAGTACATAATGTATTCCATGTCTTTCAGCTTCGAAAGTATATTGCTGATCCGAGTATGTGGGTACGTGATATAGGGGTACGAGTACGTGGGTATGTCCAGCCTACGCCGTAACATCAGTGGTAGAATGTTGCCTAGGTCAAGACTATCTCACTAGCAATCTCACATACATATCCAACTCCATAAGGATATGTATGCGAGCTACTCAATCACAGAACTAAAGTCTAAACAATACTCAATCATAAAACTAAAGCACGATAAAATATCAAAAGAATAAACCAAATACAATCACAAAGTCTAAACAACAATATAAATCTAAACTTCAAACAATAATATCCAAGTCTCAATATATGCCGAAGACAAATCCGATACCAAAATCTGCTAAAAGAAACTAACTAATATAACTAGTAATTTTGGCTAGACCTTCCGGCAATCACATCTGAGCTACAAGGTCCAATGCTGCAGCTACTCTTCCTGTGGTCTATAATATGTCGGACACCAGTCCTCTAAGTCATCGTCTGAAAAATATATCCAGTCAGGATTAGAGCAAACAACCTAATAGCAGTTCCAATTAATTGACAATGACTATAAAATAATAAATAGATAATGCTATATACTATAAGAAAATAATAAACTAATGCAATGACAAATAGTAAAGAAAACAGGCAATATAAGCAATAAGGTATAGCCAGTACATATATAAAATGAAGAGAAAGGAACTACAATATCATATACAAGGTAATATAATATATGCTATTAAAATGAAGAAATGCAACTATTCTAAGTGTTTGAAATACTAGTTTCGATATGTGATTGGCTTGGAAACTTGTACGATAGGGTAAATGACTGGCTAATCATACGTGAGGTGTATGATTAACACTAACAATATTTTATAATTTATAATAGAAATATGATCACATTTCTTACTAGCATTCTCTCGTCCCAACTAATACAGTGGATTCAACCATGACATGTTACGATACACGATCAATATCCAATGATAATACCATGTACGATGTCTAATATTAATGTCGTGTACGATGTCAATAAGATAACCATTGTAACATCTTATGACTGAAGATCCAAGCTATATACCAGTCTGTGTACCATAGTGTCAAGAATTAGATATAATATTTCTAAATACTTGAAATATAGTAATTATCAAATAATAGAACTATCAGAGAATGTACTCGCTTGTGCTTCTGAGCAATGAATATCAAATGGTGTCTGAACTAGTGCCTCAAGGACCTAGATATGAATATCAAGTCAAAACAGTGTTTAGGAATCGTAAATATACTTAAATAAGTCTATTCTAGGTTTTCTAGGTCATATCTAGGTTATTTGGGTATAACTAGGTCAATACCTTACTAAACTAGGTTCCTAGACTATACTAGCTAATATAGGTACTAAATATCATGTGTATATACTATATAGGCTATAGATATATATATATGTATCTTATATACTTGGTATCTTAATATCTATTTACTATGACACACTCACAATATCTTAGTGGTAACCATACCTTAGTTCATAATTAATACCTTATTATCTGACCAATACCTTGCCTATAATACTTGATAATCTACACAACTTACCTTGCCCCTACTTACCTACAACTTACCCATACCTCTCTATAACTTACCACTTAGTATTAACCCTTCTTGACTCTTCTGGAAATATACACAACTATCTAGTACTATGACTCTAATCTAACACTCAAAACCTTATTCCCAATTACCCAGTATCCTAAAGTCTATGTGCACAATTCTGTTCAACCTGGCATACACACACAGTCATCCACTCACTCACTTACATTCTTCTTAACTTAACACACTGATACCAACACTTAATACACTAATACACACAAGTTTGATTCACCTGTGCAAATAGGCACTGCATTGCACCCATTCCCTCTTCTTCCTCCATAGTCCTTACTTTCTTTCTCTAATTGCTGTTGTAGCCCAGCTAGGCAAATGCACTCTGGTGTAGCTGTTGACCCTCTTTCCAAGCTAAACCTCCCATACACCCACAATCATACTTGTTATAAGACATATTCCAGTATTTTACTTAACCCATTCTTCCAATTCCCTTCTATGAAGCACAACTAAAAACCAACGATACTCCTTATTGTTCCTACTTGAAACACACAATGATACAGGTAAAGTCTGTACACACTTAAACACTTCTAGTATACAACACATCTGAATCCGCCCCCTACTTCTCACTACAACCCGACCTTACCCCCTCTGATGTTCTAGCTCCTTGCAACACTACCTGAACCAACTCAGCACTTCCTTTCTCCTCTACTAGTTGTGCACCTAGAAACCTCTACATAGTTGATGTTTCCATTACTGTTTCAGACACAACTCCCCTCCCACTCTACAGACCTTGGTGTACACTTACACATGACCAATATGATACCAAGCTTATGGTAAACTTAATACCAATTGAAATCCCCACTATATACACCATCAATTCAATGCCTACAACTATATTGCATGCAAACTTGCCTGAGCCTCTATGGCAAGGCATGCAGCTAGCTTCCCCCTCAATTTTTGCTATATAGCTTTAAACTGGCAAGTGTACTGAGTTCAAACTCCTTACACCAAGTTGCAAGAGCAACTGCTACTGATATTAGGCTCTTCCTCTTCACCTCACTCTAACCACACCTGAAACACCCAAATAACTCTAACATATACTCCATACTCTAATACATTCTCCAACCCGACTGTGCTCCTGCACCACCGCACACTCTATGCACAATCCACATCTCACACACACATCACAACATCTTGCACCATCCATGATGTGCACACACCCAGTTGTACCTACTTTCGAACACTCAAGGTTACCCAAGTCCTAAAAACACTCAAAACTAACCTCACACTAACTGGTAGTGCCCCAACTGATAATCTTGTGCACCAATTGCACACACACACAAGTCACAATTGCTCAGATATGCAGATGCTCGAGTTTCACATCTGCACATCATGTGAAGAACCCACTGACTTGGCACTCCCCTCATGCTTGCAATCCCTCTGGCAACTGAGACCACCCTCTAATCCATCACCAACACCAACATAACAGCTACTATATTACCACCAACACCCACACAAATATTACCCGACTGTGCACTATTACCAACAATGTACACTCTATTACACATCATATCTCACACTATCAACCATATATATATATATATATACACACACACACACACACACATCTAACATTTATGCATATATTTATATATATAAATACACTAACCAACAATAACCAGCACTAGACCAAGTACCAAACACTTGGTGGACACCCTCAAGTATCACTATGATACGCACCATAACTATCATGATATACTCTCCAATCATCATGATATCAATCCTAATCCCAATTTGATACCAAATACAATAAATGGATACCACACAAATACTTGGTGGTCTAAACTCATATTTGTCCCAATTTTGGGGTACAAATAAATATTTCACAAGAAAAAAAATCATAGATCTAGCAAAATAAGGGCTTTTAGCACCTATATCTAGCCATAGAAAACAAATTGCACCTAGGGAATGGTTTATATAGGTCCAATGGGTGTTATTAACCATAAATAGAGTAGAAAATAGAGAATTACCTAGATTTTGAGTGACCTCCTTGAAGAACTCCGAATTTGGACATGAGAAAGATGAAGCGGACACAACTTGGACTCCTCTTCAAGCTTCCTCTAGTAATGCCAAGCTTCCTTAGCCTCCTTGGAATAAAAATGAGAGGGATGAGCTTTGGAGTGGAGAAATTAGGGTTTGCTCTCAAATTTGGGGATGAACTAAATAAAAATAAATTGAGGCTACTTATGAATAGGCTTATATAAGCTTCCTCTAGGGTTAAGGTTAGCTTGAGGAATGTTTGAATTGACACAAGTGCCCCTGTCATTCCTTTATGAATATGATCTAACTAAACCATAGGAGGAATATTCTATTCTTGAGTCTAAATAGGTTTAATAGAATTAATCTAGTCATGACTAACTAATAACTCAAGTCAAATAGTCTAAACTCAACACTAACTCATTCTCTAAAACTAATGAGTCAACCATGACAAACTAATTAATTGTATCAATGGGTCAAGTTTGGTCTAGTTAGGTCCACTAGTGTCATGTCTAATTAGAATAGACTAATCAACTAACCAAATATAATATTAGTCATAATATATATAACATGCACATTATAAATAAATAAAATATACACAATATTTATAATAATACAAAATGAAAAAAATACTCCTATTCTAGAAATGTGATAGTTACAACCAGAAATGTCCCGCACCGACGAGAACAACGACCACCGCTGCCTATAAATAGGAGGTCACATCCCCCTATTTTCTATCACCTCCCGGTCGGCGAAGCCCTGCCGAGATCACCCCTTGCTCTTGTTCCTCCTCAAGTTCATGAGTTCCTTAGTCATGGCGACGTTGAGCTATCGCATGACAATCGTGGACGATCGTTGAGCATTAACAATCAGTCATTTTTACTGACTGCAAGCCTCACCGCAAGGGCTGTCGTGGGATCATCACTTATCCGCCGCGTCCAGCAATTCCCGACGATCTGAACACTGACCTTGCCTCTGTGTAGATCGACAGCCATCAGTCGATAAGTGTTTGATCGGTGAGTCATCCAAAACTTTTTTCTTTGCTCTGTGATTTCGTAACCATCAAAATTCAAGTAGATCTTGAGATATTTTGTTCTCAGCAATGCTCAATTCATGTTTGATGAAATGTCTCTAGGAGTAATTCAGCATAGTGATGAGAAACCCATGATTGAAACTCGCTCGAAGTCGCACAATAAGGCCTCAAATTTCTTTTCTGTCTATTCTTGATTTGTTCTTAAGATTTTGATCGTAGGTAACTCCTCTAAATTCGATTTTCTATGGTTGTCTGCCATGTACTCGATCAATTGCCAATGAGTAATCCTGATAGCTTGACTCGACCGAATCAAACACAAGGCAAGGTGTAACTGACTCGGTATCAGTTCTTGATTACTATAGGTATTGATTCTTATCTTTCCTCTTCTTGATTCCAGTTAGTTACTATAGTGTCATTACCGACCTAGTACGAAGCCGACATTCTGTGGAGACACAATCATGTCTGTATACGGACATAGGTTGGGTATCTGTGACTTACGAGCGTGTATTAAGCATGAGACTATATTCGATGCAACACCAATACTGTAACACCCCGTTCCGTTCAGGTGGACTGCCGACTCAAACGGCAATAGTGCAACTGTCCCGACCGGCTTAGCCTCAAACAAAAAGCAAAAGATATCCAGACTTGCCCCTACAGGAATTCCGGTTTAGGCTTTCAGAGACTCGCTCAGGCGTATCGCTCTACCGAGGCGAATCATCGCTAAGGTGGGTGGCTACGGTGAACTTGTCTTTGCTTAGCCAGCACACATAAAATATAGAATATTCATGCTAGTCGCTAGGTGATTCACCCCCTGCATGCTAATAAATCCAACGCACCTAGCTAAGAAAATAATCCCAACTTGTATTGTTTGCTAGAACATGGAAATGAAATACTACTTATATTCAGACCCTCGCATGCTAAGTCCCTAACGATTTCATCTCTCGGCTTACCTTCGGGTCCGAGCCAACGTGCTGCTTACGTTCCTTAGAAACGCATGCTTGTCTGCTTGTAATGATGCCGTGTTTTCATCCAAACCCCGGGAGACTACTACGTAGTCGTTCCGTGTCTGAATAAACCTGCAAGTATTCGGGACCGCTAGGTCACTAAGGCAATCTCCGCCCAAGGAGAATTGCATCAAGGTAAAAGTCATTCACTGAACAACGAAACAGGCAAAGCATCTTGTCTTGTACTATTGTTGCCTCAACAGCTTGCCTCTTGTCATGTACTCTTGTCTTGTACTCTTGTTGCCCCAACCAAGGCCCCGTTCGATCATGGACAACCAGTGCACAGGGTAACGGTCTCGCGGGCGATGCTGGGGCACTGGCATCGACCCGGTCCGGGCGAGACAAATTGTTCTTAGTCTCTTGTTTGGCGGAATGGCTTGCAGCGCCTCTTGTACTTTGTTGCACACCATTCTCGTCAAAGACTAAATAGTCTCTTGTTCGGCGGAGTGGTTTGCAGCGCCTCTTGTACTTCGTTGCAAACCATCTCGTCAAAGACTATACCGTCCATTATGGCATACGCCAGTGATCGCCTTGTATTTAACTTGTTGCATGCTTGCTTGTAAACGAAAGAAAAACTTGTAAACGAAGGATAAATAATTCATCCTCGCTTAGCGGCTATCCGTGTGCGAGATACTGTATGGCATGAAACAATTAACTGAACACCTGAACGATCTTGAAATAAGTACTCGTGTTTGCATATGTTATGCCTCCTGAATGCTTATACATGCTCCTGCTTAAAATTAACAATGTTTGCCTTGGACAGGGAAGGAGAAATGGTAAGTTGGTAAGTCTCGCCGTGTTTCCTCAAACATCGCACGGCGCACTGCCCGACACGTTAGGCTATTCAATATTTACATCAAACTGATCCTAAGGCAACTAGAAAGACAACTTAATAGTTGTGCACGGAACCTGTATTACGTGTTTGGATTTGTCGAGTGGGCGAGTAGCTTCCCCACCAGTGCATTCAATGTACTGATAATCCACCAGTTTGTGTGCAGGGTACGGGAGAACCTCGTTCGGTGCGGATGCCTCCAATGTGCGTGCTAAGGCCAGGAGTTCCCTCTGAAGCCTTGCAACGGTGCGTCCGGAACTGAAGAACATATACAAGACATAATATTGTGAACATCGCCTGATCATCGCCTGTACGATCATTCCACTATTGTAGCCGCTTGGCACGATTCTATGTTTCAGAGAGAGAGGCTTGAGCGACTTGTAATCTCGGCTATACGCCACCTGTAACACTTGTTTATATCAATAAAGAGCTTACTTTACTTCAACTTGTGTTTCAATGCTTCCGCTATATTGTCGACTCAGTGAACCTGTTACCGATCGCCTATGCGTTCATGACTCCGCTGCACTCGGACAATCTGTGCGACTCTGTGGCTTAGAACTCTTACCGCCAGCCAATGAACCCCAGTCTTGCACGGGCGTGGCTCACGCTCGTGCGGCATCATGCCCGGATGGGTCAAGCGATCGTTCCGCGGGAGCGCTGGCGAGGGTGATTCCCGCCTAGCGGGAACGGCCAATTTGCCTGCGGGAGATCGGGGCGTGACATGTTGGTATCAGAGCCTGGCTTCTACGCCTTTGGACTTCGATTCGATATCTCTGTTTCGAAAGCTCGTTCGTGGGTTATGTGCACGCTCTCTCTCAATGCCTCGATAGAATATTCCGACAATAAGTCTAAATACTTTCAAAATGCGTTTTGAATGATATGCTTGCTTGTATGCTGTTGTGCGGCGAGTGGCCTTTGTGCCAACCTGTGCGAACCCTTGAGAGTGTCGCTAGTAGTTTATCCGATTTTCACTAACTCTAAGTTTGGTTGAATGCATCTATTCGAGGGACGCCTTAAACTAGTGCACCTTCCAAGACTTAAGAAAAGGTGAAATTCGAGTGATGAGACTTCGCTATCACTAAGCTGGTTGACGTGCTCACACTAGAAATGTATGTCGAAGGTGCGCACGATCCAGTCTAAGCGATATGCTGATTTCGACGCTTGTGCAAGTGAATATCCAAATGAACAAGTACAATGACTTGTCTAGGATTGCCTCAACCCTAGATTACTGCTTGTCCTCAGTAAGTCTCGAGGACGAGACTTTTTCTGAGTTGGGTAGGATGTAACACCCCGTTCCGTTCAGGCGGATTGCCGACTCAAACGGCAATAGTGCAACTGTCCCGACCGGCTTAGCCTCAAACAAAAAGCAAAAGATATCCAGACTTGCCCCTACAGGAATCCCGGTTTAGGCTTTCAGAGACTCGCTCAGGCGTATCGCTCTACCGAGGTGAATTATCGCTAAGGTGGGTGGCTACGGTAAACTTGTCTTTGCTTAGCCAGCACACATAAAATATGGAATATTCATGCTAGTCGCTAGGTGATTCACCTCCTGCATGCTAATAAATCTAACGCACCTAGCTAAGGGAATAATCCCAACTTGTATTGCTTGCTAGAACATGGAAATGAAATACTACTTATATTCAGACCCTCGCATGCTAAGTCCCTAACGATTTCATCTCTTGGCTTACCTTCGGGTCCGAGCCAACGTGCTGCTTACGTTCCTTAGAAACGCATGCTTGTCTGCTTGTAATGATGCTGTGTTTTCATCCAAACCTCGGGAGACTACTACGTAGTCGTTCCGTGTCTGAATAAACCTGCAAGTATTCGGGACCACTAGGTCACTAAGGCAATCTCCGCCCAAGGAGAATTGCATCAAGGCAAAAGTCATTCACTGAACAACGAAATAGGCAAAGCATCTTGTCTTGTACTATTGTTGCCTCAACAGCTTGCCTCTTATCTTGTACTCTTGTCTTGTACTCTTGTTGCCCCAACCAAGGCCCCGTTCGATCATGGACAACCAGTGCACAGGGTAACGGTCTCGCGGGCGATGCTGGGGCACTGGCATCGACCCGGTCCGGGCGAGACAAATTGTTCTTAGTCTCTTGTTCGGCGGAATGGCTTGCAGCGCCTCTTGTACTTTGTTGCACACCATTCTCGTCAAAGACTAAATAGTCTCTTGTTCGGCGGAGTGGTTTGCAGTGCCTCTTGTACTTCGTTGCAAACCATCTCGTCAAAGACTATACCGTCCATTATGGCATACGCCAGTGATCGCCTTGTATTTAACTTGTTGCATGCTTGCTTGTAAACGAAAGAAAAACTTGTAAACGAAGGATGAACAATTCATCCTCGCTTAGCGGCTATCCGCGTACGAGATACTGTATGGCATGAAACAATTAACTGAACACCTGAACGATCTTGAAATAAGTACTCGTGTTTGCATATGTTATGCCTCATGAATGCTTATACATGCTCCTGCTTAAAATTAACAATGTTTGCCTTGGACAGGGAAGGAGAAATGGTAAGTTGGTAAGTCTCGCCGTGTTTCCTCAAACATCGCACGGCGCACTGCCCGACACGTTAGGCTATTCAATATTTGCATGAAACTGATCCTAAGGCAACTAGAAAGACAACTTAATAGTTGTGCATGGAACCTGTATTACATGTTTGGATTTGTCGAGCGGGCGAGTAGCTTCCCCACCAGTGCATTCAATATACTGATAATCCACCAGTTTGTGTGCAGGGTACGGGAGAACCTCGTTCGGTGCGGATGCCTCCAACGTGCGTGCTAAGGCCAGGAGTTCCCTCTGAAGCCTTGCAACGGTGCGTCCGGAACTGAAGCACATATACAAGACATAATGTTGTGAACATCGCCTGATCATCGCCTGTACGATCATTCCACTATTGTAGCCGCTTGGCACGATTCTATGTTTCAGAGAGAGAGGCTTGAGCGACTTGTAATCTCGGCTATATGCCGCCTGTTGCACTTGTTTATATCAATAAAGAGCTTGCTTTACTTCAACTTGTGTTTCAATGCTTCCGCTATATTGTCGACTCAGTGAACCTGTTACCGATCGCCTATGCGTTCATGACTCCGCTGCACTCGGACAATCTGTGCGACTCTGTGGCTTAGAACTCTTACCGCCAGCCAATGAACCCCGGCCTTGCACGGGCGTGGCTCACGCTCGTGCGGCATCACGCCCGGATGGGTCAAGCGATCGTTCCGCGGGAGCGCTGGCGAGGGTGATTCCCGCCTAGCGGGAACGACCGATTTGCCTGCGGGAGATCGGGGCGTGACAAATACTATGACCGAGGACCTTAAAGCCATGTCTTGAACAAAAAAGGGAATAGTATTGTCATGTAAGTGGCAGCTTAGTTCTGAGTAATGGTAGTTAGGCGGGTAACATCAGAAAGATCTAAAATCAAATTGTGCACTTCTAGTTGAATGTTTCAGTCGTAACCCATAGTAATGAGATTCAAAGAAAATTAATTTAAAATCATTCCAAACGGTTACGGTGATATTAAAATAATAATTGCTCCCAATAGCAGTATAATTGGACTTTAATTTTGGGCCAGAGCCGCAGTTCATTGATGTCAGGACAGTCCTAAGTTAGTGGCTGCATCTGGGCCAAGGCCCGGTGCATTGTAGTAGATAGTACTTAACTTAGATAACTAATTCAGTTGGTATAAGATAGTTCTTAAATATTTCGGTAAGTAGAATTTATAATTATTAAGATTTAGAATATTAGTGGGGATGACTCCATAAATAAAGCTTTAGGAATAAAATAAGAACTTAGATGAGAATTTAGGAGTTAGGAGATAACAATTCTGGAATAATTAACTGAAGGTAAATTGCATCTTTTTACTACAACTAGCGAGGATACGAATTTGATCATCTCCATCCGGAATTAAGGCAAGTACACTATGATTAACTTTTTGCCTTGTATTTCTGACTTGCATGACTTGCATATTGTATACTTGTGACACGATATTGTGCATTGTATTATTTTGTTTATTGTATCATTAGGGAATTTGGGAAATTACTTAGCTAGTACGTGACTAAACCCCGTAGTGTAGCATTATGAATAGCTGAAGTCACACGTCGTGCACGTGTGACCAAGCCGTACCATTTTATTGTGCTATTGTGCTTCCTAAGACGGTCACGTATTATACTAATGCTTCAATCACTTTGCATAATTGTGAATTTCTATTGTTCATTCATTGTACTATTTTTATACAATCGATTTGCATACATCATGTCATTTATTGTATTTCAGTTTTACTTGGTATTCAGTTTATTCATAGGGTTATACTTTGCTCCTTTCCTGATTGGATCTGTTGCAGGTGAGGATGATTTATACACTAGTTACTATGGCCCTAGTGATAACACAGTTGTGGAGCATGTTCTGGAGGTCACCCCTGCCCAGGAGTACGCTGTCGACATCTGAGGAGTTAGCTTAGGATTTCTTTCATTCATTTGGTGTTGTATTGTCTTGGGATTGGTGGATGTGTATGTATAGTGGTTAGGCTTGCCTTTAGTTTCACCGGGTTTGTTCCCGGACTTACATTTATGTACAAAGGTGTAATAATGGTAATCTGGTGTTGTATTGTGCTTTTATACACAATATTGCAATTAGATGCTGTGATGAAGAATGGGGATCCTTAATTGGAGGTTTGGACAGCTGACTACCGCTGTTAACGACAGCGTTGGCTGGACATGCTTGGTCTGTACCCGATTATTCGAGAGCGGGGCGTGACAAAAATGAGAAGACTAAAGGAAAGGATGATCAGGTAGATTTTACGGCTATGAGATATCTCATCATCGCAGCAACCGACGCAGAAAAATCTTGTAGCATGTGTGATGACAACAATTGGGTCTTAGATACGGGGGCATCATATCACGTCACTCCATAGAGATAATTTTTTCGTTACACTGAGGCGACATGTTTGGACGTGTGAAGATAGGAAACAAAGGGACAACTACAGTTGTGGATATCGGTGATATGCACTTGACAACGGAGCCTTGTGAGAAGCTCGTTCTCAAGGGGGTTCGTCATATACCGAGTTTGCCTTACAACTTGGTTTCGGTAGAGAAGCATGCAGATGATGATTGTCGTAGTATGTTTGGGAACAAAGAATGAAAGTTTACAAATGATTCCCAACAGCTGGCTCAAGTAGATATATGTTGTGGTATTTACAGGCTCAAGTCGCTAAGGTGTACAGGCAAGCCACAAACATCGGATGGAGGCTCGAGAGATGTTCGACAGAAGTTTGTGGATCGTCGAAAACTTGCTTTGGAAGTCTTTGAGATGATTTAAAGCATATGGAGGATTCGGTTCGTCGAGACAAAGCATCGAATGGAGATGAGCCAAAGATTGAGGGTTAGTATGTCGGTCACATGCATGTGCACAATTTTTTTTGTTAAAAAATGATTTAAATTAGAAATTTGTTATAGATTACACTGTCATATGAGATATCAAAGTTAGATAATATTAGATAGTTAAATAATTAATTAAAATTTATTTATTAAAAAAATTACGTGAGAAAATACGTACGATTTAGACGGATCATGATTAGTGGACCGTGAGGTGGTCCAATTGAAATGTGTACACTTTCTTGTTGGACTAGGTTGGTTTGAATCTAACTAACTTGTTACGTGTACACTTTCATGTTGGACTACGGCCCTCACTCCCTGGAAATGACCTACGCAATGCTTTCAAATGGACCACCGCTTCCCTCACTTCCAACTGTCTAGTTTGGAAGATGACGCTTTTTGTTTGTTTGTTGGTTTTCTGGCCCTACAAAAAGTTGAATGCTCAACAATTCAGTTGAAGGATTGATGCATCGAACACTACTGAAGGTCAGTTTTGAGCAAAGCATGCTTTCTAATTTCTATTCTGGTGTGTGGGTCAATTGCTTGCAACTAGTTGGTGCCAATTGGAAGTTCAATGTACAGATCAAGAGTTTTCTTTGGTTGTACTTGTCATATCATTTTCTGGATGACAAGTGCAGCACTAGTTGAGTGCCATAACAGAACTTCTCATTTTTAGGGTGTCTAGATAGTGGAATATTGGGGAATAGAGTCAGGGGCGTAATATTTTTTTTATTTATAAATAATAAAAGTTGGAGGATAGTTGGCCCAAAAGTTAAATAATACGGCGTGTACAAAGTTTTGAATGTTGTCGGACATCAAAAAAAAAAGTGATTAAAATTTAAATTTTGGACAATTTTACGTGTTGAGTTGAAAAATTTGTAGACAAAATTTACTGTAATTTGACATGAACAGTAAAACTTGTCTGTCACAAAAACAAAGTTTTGACATCGAAGTTTTTTCCTTCAAAGTCGAGCATGAAAGTAGGAAATCATTATTCCTACTTTTCGTGTTTGGTTGGAGGACCACTTACTCTCTACTTTAACAAAAAGAAGATTTAGTATTCATATCACTTCAACATTTTTTTTTACTCACTTCAACAACCTAACCAAATACAAAATTTTAGAATTTTTCACTTCTAATCTCCACTTTTTCAAACCACCTGATATAGAAAAAAAAAAAAAAAACTTCGACCCACGTCATGCGTACACAAAATGTCAATTTTTATTTTTTTTCTTGCTTCGGTCCACTTCTACGAACCAAACACACTTCAACGAACCAAACAGTCCCGGTTTGACTTAAAAAATGAGTTGGCTAATTTGTACCTAAATATCCTAGATTATTTTCAATTTACAACTTACTATCTTAGGCGGTTTTAATAGACAAAGTTAGTATTATAAATGTATAAAGGTTTTTTCAAGTTACTAGGATATGTTAGAATAACACTCATGTGCATGCCACGTGACCATCGTGGTCCATTTTACCCTTCAATTAAAAAGAATATCTTACATAATTCATTTTTTTTTCATATACTGAATCTTGATCCTAAATCTAAATTCAGCATTTAATCAACCTAATTGATGATGAGATGCTCGAAAAGGTGTCATCAAAGAAAGGAGGGATCGTTTAGGAGGTGGACAAGCAAGGACGTGAGACATCATAGGGGATGAACATCCATGAAAAAAATTTAAACGTTAGAAAAGATAATGAGAGGGGTCGACAAGAGTGGAGGTGGGAAGAGGTGGTCGGCATGAATGGGTCGTCTAAGATGGGATATCGGACCACCGAATTGAGAGGAAAAAAAAGTTGGTTGGTTTAGTATTTAGAACTTTTAGGACTAGAATACACGAGAAAAAAGAAAAAGACAAAAATGGAATGATAATTTTATTTATTATTTTAGGACTATTTGATATTATTTTTTTTTTTTTTTGATTATATATATTGATATTACTTTCATATTAGACTAAAAGTTGAGAATACTCTCCTGAAAGTGTCGTTAAAAACTCTTTAACGACACTTTCAGGTTTTTAATGACACTTTCAGGGAGGTATTCTCAACTTTTAATCTAACAAGGAGGTAATATCAAATAGCCCATTATTTTAATATCGTAAATCATAGGGTATCAAGTTGTTCATGGTATTTAAATGCTAATTTTAAAGTTTATGGTATCAATGTGTCAATTTTGGTATTAACTTGCAACTAAAAAATAGTTAATGTTGGGAATCGGACATGTCCTACAAGCGTTCCGACACCGTGTCTGAGAGTGTCCGCAGCAAAAACTTTAGGCCAACCCACCTGAGATAACTAATCAATGTCTAACGAACACCAAGTACAGATAAATACAAGTAAATAGCGGTGACTACGTCACATGGACAAATTCTAACATTTATAACTCAGGTAAAATTACAAGATTGACAAAATCAATGTTGAACCCTTTGTCCTAATAAATTCAACCCTCTCACCACACTCAAGAAGAAAAGAAAGATATTACAATTGAAATCACTCACTAACCCGTAGCAATCTTCCTGGACGAATGCGACGACTCCTCGACCAGATCTCTTTCTTCCTTCTGTCTTGGATGGCGAAGTCCTAAGAGCAAAGTACGGACTTTCTCTTAGATTTTCTGTGGACGAGCACCCCGAATCTTCAACTTGTGCTATGCTTTGTGCCTCCATCCTCCTCCTATATTTATAGGATGAGAAATTATATTTTAGATCATAATAGGATTTCCTAAATAGAAAACCTTAAAATAAAAATTATATTCTACCTAAAATAGTCCAACACCAATTATGGACGTCCAAATAGGGTCAAATTAAATATTTGATATAAATCTAAAATCTAATCAAATCTTACATTTAATGTAGATTTTTAAATTATATCAAATCAAATCTTTGACCATATTTGGGCTCCAAAATTCTCCAAATCCAGACTTGACCCCAATAATCTCCCCCTCCGGTCTGATGAGAGGTTGTTGAACCAATGGCTTCTCAACTGGACTTCATGCATGTCGTCCCGCGACAGAGTTTCTGCTCCCCAATGCCACAGATCTCCGATCCACCGAGTTATTTTGCATCTTCCTTCGTCTCCAGCTCCTCAACCGTTACGTCGACGCTAGCTATCATGCGTAGCACCTTCTATACCACTAGGATTATGTCGACATCAATGGCACGTCTAAGACCAAAGTCCTTGACTATCAGCCTCACCGTGAGTCTTCGCTGCATGTCCCAGACTTTCGTTTTCCACCAAAACGTGTTAACGTTCCGACGAGCTTCTTCACCCTTGGCTGACCCAACCAAGCGGACGGTATGATTCTCCCGATATTCAAACTCCTGAATTTGTCCACCTTCATGTCCGAACCCAAAGCTCCCTCATACACATGCATCCTTGAGCAGAACATCACGCAATGTGCATGTCGTCGATGACCCACAACTCCACTGGACTATGTGAATGGTGGAGCTTTCGTCTCAGATTGAGTTTGCTGTAAACCTTGATATCCTCCCAGGCCTCAAACTATTGAAACCAATGTCGCTCCGTGAAGATTTAGCAAACCACCCATTGCCAAAAACGGATTCGTGAAGCAACCCCCACTTGGAGATCGACCAGTTGTCATGGGACCGACATACTGACCCTCAATCTTTGGTTCATCACCATTTGTCGCTTTGTCTCGACGAACCGAATCCTCCGTAATCCTCAAAGTATCTTGAAGCCCCTCCTCAATAAGTTTCCGACGATCCAACTCCTGTCGAATACCCCTTGAGCCCTTATCCAATGTTTGTGGCATGCCTGTACAACTCAGCGGCTTGAGCATGTACATGCCACAACATAAATCTCCTCGAGCCAACTGTTGGGAACCCTTCGTAAGCATCCAATCTTTGTCCCCAAACAAACCGCGAAAGCCATCATCCGTCAACCTCCCTAGTAAAACTAAGTTGTAGCACAAACTCGGTACATGTCGTACATCCTTGAGAACGAGCTTCTCACCAAGTTCAATTTCAAGTGCACAACACCGATGCCTACAACTGCAGTTGTTCCCTTGTTGTCCATCTTCACACGTCCAAACATGTCGCTGTGGTATGACATGAAGATCCTCCTATATGGAGTGACGTGATACGACGCTCCCGTGTCCATGACCCAATCGCCATCATGACACATGCCACATGGTTCCTCTGCATCAGTTCCTACGATGATTAGATATTCCATAGCTGTGAGATTCTGCTGATCATCATTGCCTTTGGCCTTCTCAACTTTGAGCTTCATGCAGTTCCTCTTGATATGACCTATTTCTCCACAGTGATAGCATCCCTCCTTGCGGCCCTCAGTCTGTCATGCCCTAGTCCCAAAATCCTAAAGGACTAGCCATGTGACAATGGCCAGCAGCACAACTCCAATGGGCAAACCCAATTTAATAGACCCGTTAGAGTGCACTTAAGCTGTAATATATATAAATAAGGGTCTAAAATACCTGTCACAATTTATATATCTAATCGTATCCACAATAAGAATAACAACATAAGGGATAGTCCAGTCACAAGAATAATAAAAATGAAACTATACATCAACAAGTGCAGTATAAAAAATATCGCGGGGAACAACCCATCATCAAAATAATTAAATAAGAAATAAACCAAGTACATATGTCCAGTAGTCACTAAGCCAAGTCCAATATCTAAAGAACACTAAGCATAAATAAATAAATAAATAGCAGAGTATTAAAGAGAAGTCCTCTGGCACAACCTCGTCCTCTGGTGCAAGTACTGCTCCAAAGTAAGCTCATTTCCCGTAAACCTCGGGATAGCTCTCCTCGTCTATACCTAGGGACATAATCCAAATCTAGGTTTTGAGGGGATATAGCAAGGTACAACAAACACTCAAGCCAATGCAACAGTAAATAATAAACAGTGTGCTCAAGGTATCTATCATAACCAACTAAGTTAATGCAATTGAGAACGTACTTGTCTGCTAAACCATCGGGGCTTGTAGGTCTCATAGACACGACAGTAGCACGTAGTTGTAGTAATAGTAGTAGTAGTAGTAGTAGTAGTAGTAGTAGTAGGTACGTAAATGTCCTGTCAAGGTACTTGCAGCACTATAGGGCCTGAAGCGCAAGCAACGGTAGCACGTATTGTGTGGTAACCCAACGGTACTGTAGATTCTCCCTGATCCCCATGTATCTCGCGTCTCATGTCCATAACACGCAAGACAAGTACTAACTATGTCTCAAGTAAAGAAAGAGGATTCAATCAAGTCAACTAATCATATATCATGAGTCATGTCCTAACAAATAAGTCAGAATCCTCCAATATCTCACGTAAGGCTTCTGTACATGAGGGTCGTGTACAGTTCTTAAGGTATATCGTGCAAGAGTTGCACGTATAGGGTTTACAATGATAATGTAGTCTAACGATACCCAATTCTGTGTACGAAAGTTGGCACCCGAATACACTTTAGACGCTAAGTATCGTAATGGTCCTAAGGTCACAACAAGTACAAGCAAAGAACTAGAAATAGAATCAATAATTGGTAGTAAAAATAACCACAAAATACTATAACAAAGGCAAGATACACTTGCCTGCTTCCTGCTATCACAGAACTGTCTGACTGGTGTCCTAAACCGAAGGTCCAACGGATCCAAGTTCTCCTATTATAACATGTTCTAATCAATACACTATCTAATGTGATTAACATAAAAGAATATGATTGTTTGCATGACGTTAACTAATGTGGTGACGTTCATGCCAGCGATCCAACAATTATGGGCCATGGGCCAACGTGCCAATAACCATGTACCATGGCACTGTCTAGTACATTGTAGAGTCTCATTCATTTTGTTTTCTTACGTATATATAGGCACCTACATGAGTTCCGATACGATGTCCCAAAACTTGCAACAACGTTAAACTATATCTCGAGCATGCATGCCGGCTCTCAACCACACATGTCAATATCCATTAATACTGAATTAAAATAATTTAAATTCTTGCATTATGGTTTGTTTAGTAAAAAAATACCGAAAAGGCACCGTTGCACGCACAAAGTTCCTTTGCACGTCAACTAGGTGTTCTAGTTACTTTGGCAACTAGTTTGTGCATGCAAGGTTGTCAACTTGCATGAAAGATTCATTTAACATATAAAATATAATAATTAATATTCTAAAAATTATTAATTAATTTATGAAAATTTATATTTAAAAAATAAAATAGCAACATATATCAAAACTAGGTTATTAGGGTTTACACATTGCCATGTATTGGTTCTCGTGTCATCAAAGAGTAGTTTTAATGTAAAAAATTAGGATTTTTCATACATGAGATTTTTTCATTGTCATCTAATCATATTTTTTGTTTCATACAATGTCACGCCCTAATCTCCCATAGGAATCGATCGTCCTCGCTGGGTGCAAATCACCGCGCCAACGCTCTTGCAGGATGATCGTTCATATATGTACGTAATGCCGCACGAGCACAAGCTGCGTCCATGCAAGGCCATGATCCGAACATGCGATAAAATGACTAAGCCATGGAGTCGTACAGATAGTCCGAATACAGCAGAATAAGAAACGAACAAGCGATTGGTAACAAGTTCATAGAGTCATCATAGCGGAAGCATTGAATAACACATAATTATAGAATTAAAACAAGCACTTTATTGATATGGAACGTTATTACAAGCGGCGCTAGGCCGAGATTACAAGTCACTCAAGTCCTCTCTCTCGAAACAATAAAAGCGTTGCCAAGTGGCTACACTTGTGAAATAATACATAGGCGATGTTCCAATATTATGTCTTATAGATGCGCTTCAGCTCCGGACGCAACGTTCCAAGGCTCCAGAGAGAACTCTATGCCTTAGCACGCACGAAGGGGTTTCCACATCGAACGAGGTTCTCCCGCACCTTGCAAGTAATTCGGTGGGTTATCAACTACATGAATGCACTAGCGGGGAGTTTTCTCCTCCGCTCGAAAAATCCAAACACGTTATATAGGTTTCGTGTAATCTATTAAGTTATCTTTCTATTCTTGCCTAAGGATCAGTTTTTATGGCATAATGTATAAGCCTAACTCGTGTGATAGTGTGCCGTATAATATAAGAGTAACACGGCGAGACTTACCAACTTACCATTCTTCCTTCCATGTCTAAGAAAACCAAGCTAAACCAAGCATGAGTATATAAAATAAAGTCCAAGAAAAATGCATAAGAAAACACAAGTGTCACGGGCGGAGTTCTGATTCAGGTGCACAAATTACACGGATTACTCAGGTGTTCAATATTATGTATAGATGTCTTATACACAAATCCGTTCAAGTATTCCAGATTACTGGATGCGATGCAATGACTCGAACGCAGATTGCCGCTAAGTTAGGATGACTTATCTATATGAACAGAAGGTCACTAGCATGATGCCATAGAGGAAGATATAGTCGCAGGGTGGAATGGTGTGCAAACAGGAACATGGAGTATTGCACACATCCCATCCGATGCAGGCGACTACAGTCAGGAGGTTCTGACCGGTCGGATCAGCCCCGGTGCCTTGGAGACCGTCCGCAGAATGAGATTCAAAAATCTTCCTTGTGCACCAAGTTGTTTGTGACCATGCAAGTCTCTAATCTTTCGGGCCTCTTGTCAGGTACGAGTACAAGTACAAGTCAGTATATATCAGGTACAAGTTTAAGTCAGGATCTTGTCAGGTACAGATTCAAGTTCAAGGCAGGATTATTCACAAATATATATATCGACTCCCTTAGCCATTAAAAATCTAGTACTGATCGAGTATTGCTCCACGGGATGTTATGATTGGTTTATTGACATGATGTAATCCCCTGGTTCGGGAACTTACTTGGCGACCTAACGGTCCTGTATACTTTCAGGTTTATACTTGCATGAAACGACTATTCGATTTTCTTCCGGAAAACTTAGATAAATGCAAGACAAGAGAGTGTTACCGGGGTCATGGCAACAAGCATTAAAACGAGGCAACGAGTACAAGTTACAATGTAAGAAGGCAAGCATGCATTTATATGAAACATAAGCATTTATGTTAGCACGGGTCTAAGGGTAGTGAGAGGAGTAAAACCGTACAGGGATATATCGAGCGACATAATCCATAAGACGAGCAGTGTAAACAAGTAAAGCAGTGCACTACGAAGAGTATATAATGATCTACTCGAGGCATGGCGGGGTCTACTTGCACGAAGCTAAGGTAGCATGCGAGGGTACAACTATAAGCCAAGTTTTATTTCCATATTCTAACACAAGCAATACAAGATGGGATTATTATCTTAGCTAGGTGTGTTGTATTCTTTATTAGCATGCAAGGAGAGATTCGCCTAGCGACTAGCATATATCGTCCATATTTTAAGTGTTCTAGCTAAGCAAAGACAAGTTTATCGTAGCCACCCACCTTAGCGATGTTTTGCCTCGGCCGAGCGATACTCCGAGCGAGCCTTTGAAAGTCTCTGTCTGAACTCCTAAAAGGCCAAGTCTGGAATTATTTGCCTCAAGCGAGTCTTCTCGCTGAGCAAGACGAATCGGGTCATTGCAGTTTTGCCATTTTAATCGACTATCCACTTGAACATAACGGGTCATTATATTATACATAACTCAGAAAAAATTTTGTCTTCGAGACTTCCTAATCGCAAACCCTTCTATCGTATACTATCGAATCTATCTCAAGCATATCATTATGAGTTGCGCGTGTGTTGGGTCTGTCTCATTGAATGACTCTATCATTCAATCCAAGCTCTAACTTGGTCTCAACTGTGCCTTAGTGCAGAACATATATCGCTTAACATGGGGAAAGGTATAATCCATCTTGAATGATGATCTAAGGCTGAGGCAAACTTATCCAAGTCGTTACACTCGTCCAAGCGTATCTAGCACATTCACTTATAACAATATTTGATTTTATCGTATCACTCAGTTTGGATCATACACATATTTCAGGCATCTCCGAAATACATGTATTTCAACCAAGCTTAAAGATAGCAGAATCGGACGAATTACTCGGGAAAGTCTTAAGGGTTCTCATTTATGGTTCACCGTGATTCCTCCAATGGGGTCAATTAAAATCCAAGCCATTTCCAACCCCACTCAAACCAAGCATTGTACTACCGTCAAGCACGATCTATCCTATATAATCGAATAGCGTCCATGTCTTATCGTATATTCCATTTGTATCAAACATAGAATACACTTACCTTCCAAGTCTAATTATATGTCTTGCTGCCCCAGTTCTATGGCTTGCTCAAGCAATACTCCAAAGTCGGTCACACAAGTTCTTTCACTCGGCACATGGTCGTCTACCTAATTACTAAGTCAGCTCACTAGATCATAGGTAGAGTTCATGCTCACGACTCATCGTACAATTTTGTTGCAAGATGTTCACCCCAATTCCTAAGGTCAAATTATTGTTCATTTGTACGGGATATTCTATCCAATCTCGTTTTACTCATATTTCTAAACATCGATCACAGATCGTTCTACTCATATTAATATGTTCATTTATACAGGGTCCGAGTCCGTTCAGTCAAATTCATGATATATCTATGTCGCATGTCAATCCTAGCAATTCGCATAGTCTATTTCCCCAAACATGTTTGATAGAATCCACCTATTCATTATAAATCTAGACCAACAAGCCATAATTAAATTTTTAATCACCGATCTCAATCATAAACTCTAAGTCATCCAACAAGATTTATGTATCCGTTCACAAAACTACCTAGCATGTCTTACTCCATGTTTTAGGCTAACTTATCCATGAAACACTTATTATTCACTTATATTCCCAAATTTGTCTTATCGTGCTGAACCACAAGGCAAGATAATCCTTCAATTATCATGCTCCGGTCTCCTGCAAGTTCGATCATCCCTGCTGGACGTAAGATCATCACGCCAACGCTCCTGCTGGATAATCATCCTAATCCGGACGTGACACATGTACGAGCATGGAGTTACGCTCGCACAAGACAAGAACGTCGAATGTTATGGTTATCATCGGAATGATCGTGACACCTTATCATTATACTTCGCTCCATCCAAGTTTTATATATATATATATATATATATATATATATATATATATATATATATATATATATATATATATATACCAAGTTATGTTCATCCATGCCATGATCATAATATGTCTAGCCAAATCGTCCAACTTTAACGTTACTATTTGATAATTCCATAGTCTACTTCCGGCATTCTCAAACAACTAAGTTCAAATATTCAAGCCAAAGTCTATCTACTTTTGATACGTTCCATTTAATCGAGTTCGTTTGAATAATCACCGAATATGTTCCCGCGAGTTCGATTATCCCCGCCGGACATAAAATCACCATGCCAGCGCTCTCGCGGGATAATCGTTCTGGGCCGGACCTGATTATCAAGGTTTATCTTTCGAAATAGATTCAAGATCGTTCTTTCAAACTCCAGATATAATCCATTTTTGCTTACCTCTTTCATCAAACCACAATATTCCTTTACCTGTATCAATCCGGCTATCTTTTAACTATCGATACCATATCAAGTCTATTAAATCAAAACCACAATATCTATTCTCGGACTAACTTCTATCGAGCGATATCCTAATCAAGTTTAATCTATTTTGATTCAATTTAAAATTGCACGTACGATCCACCAAGTTTCCTTGACCAAGATATCGATTTTATTACCTTGAATCCCTATTCGATATAAGCCTTATCACTTGTTCAACACATTCCCAAATCGTTCAAACCAACTATTGTATGAGATCTCTGAATTCATTTGAATATTTCCAAAACCATCCATACACCACTAAGGAATCGAGTCATCCTATTAAATCATCAATCGTGTTCGCATCACTCGCTAACATATTCACCAAGTCATTTCTTATAATTCATGCGTAATACCTAAGCATCGCTACAAGAAATCTTAGTCTCATATATATCCTGTTGATAGTCGTCCAAGTATATCATATTTGATTTGTATTTGCCGACACGAAATACCGTTGGAGCTATTTCTCAAAATCCAAGCACGAACTCTATATTCGCCTTAGCGATAAATAGAAGAATTTTATCGGTTGCCATTCTAAGTATGACTTATCCTTATCTGAACGATATCCTAATCTTGCTCGCAAACTAGCTCAAACCAAAAGGTCTTGGCGCATGATACTCAACATAACTTAGCCGAAAGGTTGTGTGCATAACTAACCGTCCGAACGATATTCTATCTAGCACACTAACCAGATGGGTAATCACGTATAGGTATTCAGGTTCGCATATAACTTACAAATTCTAGCATGAGTCTATCCCATAAAGTCTGACACAGGTCAGAACAAGGGTCTTCGTATAAATATCCATTTCAAGCAATTATATCATTCACATGCAGTTTTGGAATTATTTAGACTCATTGTACGAAATATCCCAACGGGTCAACGAGAGAGAGTGTATTCACATAACCCACGAACGAGATTTCAAAACTGAGAAAATCGATACGAAGTCCAAAGACGTAAATCTAATGCTTTGATACCAATATGTCACAGCCTGATCTGCCGCAGGAATTGGCTATCCCTGCTGGGCATGAATCACCGTGCCAATGCTCCTGCAGGACGATCATTCCCATCTGCACGTAATGTCGTACGAGCACAAGCTGCACACGTACAAGGCCATGATTCAAACAGGCGGTAAAATGACTAAGCCACAGAGTCGCACAGATAGTCCTAATGTAGCAGAATAAGAAATGAACAGGCGATTGGTAACAAGTTCATAGAGTCGTCATTGCGGAAGCATTGAATAACACATAAGTATAGAAGTAAAATAAGCACTTTATTGATATGGAACCAGTATTATAAGCGGTGTTAGGCAGAGATAATAAATCGCTCAAGCCCTCTCTCTCGAAACAATAAAAGTGTGTCAAGTGGCTACAATTATGGAATGATAGATAGGCGATATTCTAACGTCTTGTATAAATATTTCGGCTCTGGACGCAAAGTTCCCAAGGCTCCAGAGTGAACTCTACGTCTTAGCATTTTGTACCGAACGAGGTTCTCCAGCACCCTGCAAGCAATCTGGTGGGTTATCAGTAGATGAATACACTGGTTGGGAAGTCTTCTCGCCCGCTCGATAAATCCAAACACGTTATATAGGTTCCGTGCAATATGTTAAGTTATCTTTATATTCTTGTCTTATTATCAATTTAATGGCATAATGTATAAGCCTAACTCGTGTGAAAGTGCTCCGTGTGATATAAGAGTAACACGACAAGACTTACCAACTTACCATTCTTTTTTCCATGTCCAAGGAAACCAAGTTAAACCAAGCACGAGTATATAAAATGAAGTCCAAGGAAAATGCATAAGAAAACACAAGTGTCAAGGGCGGGGTTCTGATTCAGGTGCACGAATTACACGAATTACTCAGGTGTTTAATATTATGTATCGATGTCTTATACTCAAATCCATTCAGGTATTCCAGATTACTGGATGCGATATAATGACTCGCACGTGGATTGCCGCTAAGCGAGGATAACTTATCTATATAAACATGAGGTTACTGGCACGACGCCATAGAGGACGATATAGTCTCATGCTAGAATGGTGTGCAAGCAGGAACAGGAAATATTGCACACATCCCGTCCGATGACGGGTACTACAGTCAGGAGGTTCCGATAGGTCGGATCGGCCCCGGTGCCACAAAGGCCGTCCACGGAACGAGATTCAAAAAACTTCCTTGTGCACCAAGTTGTCTGTGACCATGCAAGTCTCTAATCTTTCGGGCCTCTTGTCAGGTACAAGTACAGGTACAAGTCATGATATATCTAGTACAAGTTCAAGTCAAGATCTTGTCAGGTACAGGTTCAAGTTCAAGGCAGGATTGTTCACAAATATATATCAACTCCCCGAGCCATTAAAAATTCAGTACTCATCGAGTATTACTCCACGAGCTGTTATTCTTAGTTTATTGACATGATGCAATCCCCTGGTTCGGGAACTGCCTTGGCGATCTAACAGTCCCGTATACTTTCAGGTTCATACTTGCATGGAACGACTATTCGATAGTCTTTCTGAAAACTTAGATGAATATAAGACAAGATAGTGTTACCGGGGTCGTGGCATGAATTATGTGACAAGCATTGAAACGAGAAAACGAGTACAAGTTATAATGTAAGTAGAAAATCTTGTATTTATATGAAACATAAGCATTTATGTTAGCATGGATCTAAGAGGTAGTGCGAGGAGTGAAACCATACATGGACATATCGAGCGACATAATCCATAAGGCGAGCAGTGTAAACAAGTGAAGCAGTGCACTACGAAGAGTATATAATGATCTACTCGAGGTATAGCAGGGTCTACTTGCACGAAACTAGGGTAGGATATGAGGGTCCAACTATAAACCAAGTTTTATTTCCATATTCTAACACAAGCAATACAATATGGGATTATTCCCTTAGCTAGGTGCGTTGTATTCTTTATTAGCATGCAAGGGATGATTCACCTAGCGACTAGCATGTATCGTCCATATTTTAAGTGTGCTGGATAAGCAAAGATAAGTCCATCATAGCCATCCACCTTAGCAATGTTTTGCCTTGTCCGAGTAATACTCCGAGCAAGCCTTTGAAAGTCTAAGTCTGAACTCTTGAAGGGCCAAGTCTAGAATCCTTTGCCTTAAACGAGTCTTCTCATTGAGCAAGGCAGATTGGGTCATTGCACTTGCGCTATTTGAATTGGCTATCCTCTTAAACTAAACAGGTCGTTACATACAAGGGTTTTTACATGGGAAAATAAATATTAAAAAGAAATTACAAAACTTACGTCTTCTTGATTACGGCGTAGTTTCTTCTTGCGACACAGACCTTTTAGAGCGCCAAACGGACTCCAAACTCTACGAAACTTAAGAGGGATCTTAGAGACTTCAAATTATGATGTAAATCTAGGGGTTTTAGGGTATTTTGATGTTGTGGGGGTGTCCGAACTGCTGTTGCAACCAGCAACCAATATTTGGGCCTAGAAGGGTGGTCGAATGCTCCAGGGGTGTTTGAACACCTTGGGGACTTGTGTGGGGGCTTGGAGATGATAGAGAAATGAAGTAGAGGGGGAGTAGGGGGCTGTAGGGGTAGTGAGGTTGGGAGAGGGGGTCGTCTAGGAGGTGGCGACCAAGGGGGAAGTTAGGGTTAGGGTTTTCTGAAGGGGATTGCTATGTATACATATAGTTAGTTGTTGGTCCCTTTTTGGTTGAGATTTTAATGGGATTTAAGGTTTAGTTCAGACCTAAGAGGTTTGATTTAACCATTAGTAGGGTTTTGGGTGCACTTGGGTCGAGTTGTGTTGGTATTGGTTAAGCTTGAGTGAAAGTGCACAAGAAGGTTCTCTATTGGTACTTCAAATAGGTCATTAGATGTGTTATTGTGTTATTGTGTATGTGCGAGGGTTTAAGTGTAAAATATATATATATATATATATATATATATATATATATATATATATATATATATAATGGGGGATGAATGTGGGGTAGTATACATGTCTCATGAAAATTGGTTTGAGAGTTCAAGTAGGGTGTTTGGGCTCGATTGGGTTCAACTAGCCAATTAAAGGTAATTTTGCAATGTCAATGGTTCGAGATGGGTTCAAGATGTTTGTCCATATTTTTGGAGCATGTGGGAGATCAAATTTAATGCAACACCCATGTCACAAGTGTACTAGGTACAACAAGTCCAATAATGTAAATTTGGTAGGAAGAAAAAAGGTCGTGCATTTCTCAAAATATCCAAGCCATGGCAAAGTGTTATATATATATATATATATATATATATATATATATATATATATATAAGGATTCTATAAATTAATACTTTAATATTTTTAATCAATTAAAATAATAAATAAATTAAAAATGATCATTTAACCCATATTCCAAAATGTGGGGGTTTACACAGTCGCGAGATCCCGAGAACTCCCCCATGTCCTCACATGTGACTTGGGTCTTCCCTTCTCGTAGGAAGCCACCAGAGTGGACTCCTGCGATGATTCCACTTGCTTACGCCGGATCTCCTCGTTCAACAAGCTGCTTTTGACTGCCTTTATTGTGACAACACCATCAGGCGCGGAGTTGCTCACCGACACCACTAACGTCTCCCAGCTTTCCGGCATAGTAATCAAAAGCAAAAGGGACTGAAGCTCATAATAAATCACCTTCATAGTAGATAGCTGATTGATAATACCTTGAACCTCGTTCAGATATTGTGCCACTGGGGCACCCTCCGTATGCTTCGAGTTGACGAGTTAACGAATCAGAAATGCCTTGTTGCTAGTCGTCTTTCTTTTTACAGTGAATGCAGCTTCTCCCATAATGCTTTTGTCGAACTCTCCATGGACACGTGGTGAAACATCGAGTCATCCAGCCATTGGAGGATGAATCCAATGGCCTTCTGATCCAGTCGTTTCCAGTCTTTAGCAGTTTTGTCCGATGGCTTAGCATTGCCACCCTCCAATGGACCATGCAAGTCTTTGCACCAGAGTAGATCCTCCATCCTTGTCTTCCAAATTGCCTAATTCTCTTCTGTGAGGGTGATCATACGAGTATTCATCTACTCTGTAGACATAGTTTCCAGAACCAAAACCAGTAGCTTTGATACCAGATGTTGGGAATCAGACACGCCCTGCAAGCTTTTCGACACCGTATCTGAGAGTGCCCGCAGCAAAAACTTTAGGGAACCCACCTAAGATAACCAATCCATGTCTAACGAACACCAAGCACATATAAAGATAACTATATGGCGGTGACTACGTCACCTGGATAAATCATAATCTTTATAACTCAGGTAAAATTATAAGATTAACAAAATCAATGTTGAAAATTTGTCCCTAATAGATTCAACCCCCTCACCACCCTCAAAAAGAAAAGAAAGAGATTATAATTGAAACCACTCACCAACCCATAGCAATCTTCCTGAGCGAATGCGACAAATCCTCGATCAGATCTCTTTCTTCCTTCTGTCTTAGATGCGAAGTCCTAAGAGCAAATCACGTACTTTCTCTTAGATTTTCTGTGGATTAGTACCCCGAATCTCCAATTATTCTATGTTTTGTGACTCCACCCTCCTCCTATATTTATAGGATAAGAAATCCTATTTTAGGTCATAATAGAATTTTCTAAATAGAAAACCTTAAAATAAGAATCGCATTCCACCTAAAATAGTCCAACATCAATTATGGACGTCCAAATATGGTCAAATTAAATATTTGATACAAAATTGAAATCTAATCAAATCTTAAATTTTATGTAGATTTCTAAATTATATCAAATAAAATAATTGACCATATTTGGGCTCCAAAATTCACCAAATCCAGAATGGACCCCAACAATTAATTAGCCAAAACAAAATAAAGTCTCAAATTTTGCAATGGAATTTGTAATTTGTAATTATTTTATTTTAAATTTTGTAGTACATTGACTGACATGAGGTTAAAATGTGCTACTCCAAGGACTTAAAAATCAATCACTTATCTAGATTTTTTTTATCAGCTATCACTGGGAGAATCTCAAAATATATGAAAAGTTCTCACAATGCTATACATTTAACATTTATCCTTAAGACAACTTTCCATATAATTCTATATTTATCTATGAGATTGATTATTATATTTTGAGTTTTTTTTCCTTCAAGTAATTGATGGTTTGAATGTTCTTTATCATGGTCAAATGCTCTAGTTCATGGGAAAAGAATATTTTGGGATCTGATAGTTATTTTGAGAAAATATGGGGAAGACAATATTTATGAGATGTTTTGTATATGTATAATACTATATAGTAAAAAAAATCAAAAATCAAATTCATGGGAATTAAATTTTCTAAAAATTTATATTTTCATATTTGGTGAATATATACATATTTTCGAGAAAAAAAAAAGATACAAAAAATATTAAAATATGGAAAAAAACTAAAATTAGGAGAAAACATTCTTAAAAATAACAAAGAACAAAAAAATGAAACAAAAAAGAAAATATAATCTTAAAAATGGAAAAAGATTAAAAAAAACTTAGAAGATTAAAATAAATTCTTACAATTTTCAAAAAATGAAAGAAAAAGGAATAAAAACAGTATAGAAACAAAACAAAAAAACTTCGGGTAAAAAAATAATCCACCTATTCTTAACAGATTTTTATGTTTTATGGAAAAGCTGTTTATTAGATATTCACAATTCCTGAGAATACCTTTTTATGACATATACCAAAGTTAGGAATAGATTTTTCATCGTAAATTTGCAAGAAGAAAAAATGCGTACCAAATGCTTCCTTAAAGTATCTAGATACCAAGTGGATAAGCCCCCTATCTCATGTATACTGCACCTAATCTTAGGAATTGAATACAGAATGTGCAGAACATAAAGTGACTAGAATAACTCGTGATGAACCGAAGTGGGGACCGAATACTGCCACTATGTGTACCCCCCCCCCCTCCGGATTGGTCGGAGCCTCTCCAACAAACATCACCCTCCTCCAGCTAACGTCAGGCATAAAAATCCGACCAATGAGGGAGGGACACATGGCAGACGGTTTGTTTTGCGGTTCCCCCTCCTCCGATCTGTGTAGAATTACTCAATTTTCTATGAAGCGTTGCAATGGTCTACATAGGGGTGAGCATTATTCCTTTTTAGACTGAAAGTCGAATCAAACCGAACCGAATAAAAGATTTTGTTCAGTTTGGGAAAAAAATTGGTTTAATTTTGGTTTTAAAAATACTAAAATTTTCTATTCGATTTTGGTCCAAAACCGAAAATCGAATAAGACTTATGTAATTATACAAATATCTCTAATTATACAAATATCCCCAATTATATGCATATGTTGTATCCCTAAGGCACAAGCCTAGTGGTATTGTAGGGGGACACCCACGAGTAGGTCCTGGGTTTGAATCTCCCCCCCCCCCCGGGTGGCTTATATAGTCACGACCTGGCTTGGAGAAAGGACACACACACAAATATGCATATGTTGTAATTAAAATATGTATATTTTGAAAGCAACAATTGTATGCATGTATTTTGAAGCCAAACGTTGGTAATTTAACAACTAGTTTAAGTTTGGACGCATTGTGTATATAAAAACTACAATTTTTAATATCATTTAACCATGATTTCAACTTTGGATCCTACCCATTAAATAATATAAATAGTCCAACCGAACAAACCGAATCGTTATTCGGTTTGGTTTCGGTTTTGACTAATTTTGGTTCGGTTCGATTTTAGATTTTTAGAATTTTGGTTTATTCAACTTTGACTATTTTAGTTCGGTTGAAACCGAATAAACCGAATGCTCGCCCCTAGGTATACATGGGTGCACTGTCCCTATCCCATGAATTTAGTATAGAATTTGTCGACCAAATCCAACTATTTACTCCAAAGCTTTTGTTGGATTGTATCTCGTTTTCAGTTGAGCGCTCAAAGGAGGGTGACAATGAAGTTGGTAATTTAGTCCCACATCGGATAGGATGTGGGATCATGAGGTGTAGATAATTTGGATTGGTTCATGCCTTACATAAGAATTCTTTTTTTTAGACATATGGGCCCAATCCAATATTGTACCTCATGGGCCAACTCCGGTTCGGGTTATACCGCATTCCCAATAAATGGTATCAGAGCCCATGGTTATGGGACTGGTTTGAGCGGCTATAATTGGTTCAAGACAGATGATGTTGAATGTTCATGGATTATACGGACTCTTCTCAAGGTGGAGTAGGAGCATCAACTACACGAATTAGCTTTAAATGTGGATCTGACGAGTCTAAGTTGGAGCAAGACGTTATGGTTGGCACACAATGGTAATATAGATGAAAGTGTCTGGTTTGGTTCTATGGTCGAACAGATCAAGATGATAATATGTTTGATTTTTTGGGTACTCGGTTAGCGGGAACGGACAAAGGTAGCCGAAGTGTGCTAAGGGTGCTCGGCTAGCGGGAACGAGCAAAGGTAGTCGGGGTGTGATAAAGTTGTTGGCTAGCAGAAATGAGCTAAGGTAGAGATTGTTGGATTGTATCTCATTTTCGGTTGAGCGCTCAAATGAGGGTGACAATAGAGTTGGTAATTTAGTTTCACATCGGATAGAAGGTGGGATCTTGAGGAGTAAATAATTAGGATTGGTTCAGGCCTTACATGGGAATTCTCTTTTAAGGCATATAGGCCCAATCCAATATCTTACCTCATGGGCCAACTTCGGTTCGAGTTACCGCATTCCCAATATGTGGTATCAGAGCGCACGTATTTTTAATACGTGGTATCTGAGCCCAAGGTTACGGGGCTGGTTTGATATACTCTAATTGGTTCAAAACAGATGGTGTTGAACGTTCATAGATTATACGTGTAATGATCCATTCCATTCAAGCGCACATCAGATTCAAACGGTACAAGTGCAAGGACCTGACCCGCTTTGCTCAGTGAGAAGACTTACTTGAGGCAAAAGATTTCAGACTTGGCCCATCAGAAGTTCAGACTTAGACCTTCAAAGGCATGCTCATAGTATCGCTCGACCGAGGCAAAACATAGCTAAGGTGGATGGCTATGATGAACTTGTCTTTGCTTAGCCAGCACACATAAAATATGGACGATACATACTAGTCGCTAGGTGAATCACCCATTACATGCTAATAAATTATACAATGCACCTAGGTAAGAAAATAACACCCTATTTTTTTAAATTTTTAAAAATGAATTTTCTGGATTTTTCGATAATTTTTAATTAATTATTAAAAATGTCCTTCATGGATTAATATTTTTATAGATTAAATTAATTATTAAAAAATTACAAAAATTATATTTTTGGGTGTATTATTAATTATTAGATATTGTATAATTTTTCTGGAATTTATTGGGCTCAAAAAACAATTTTTAAATGGCTAAGAACCCCTATTTTAATTAAATCGGGTTGAACCGGACTGAACCGAACCAACTCAAACCGGTCTAAACCCACTCGAACCCAACTGACCCAAACCCTAACCTAATGGGTTGGGTCCTACCCGTACCCGACCTGACCCGACCCGCTAGCCCGCTAACATTTCCCCCACTCCCCCGACACCATGATACCCCGCCCCCTTCGTCGGCACGACCGTCCACGTCCCCCGCCACCGATGACCCACGACCGACCCGCCAGCATTCGAGCAGCCCAGCAGTCGCTGCCGCCGCCGTGCCCCACCGCGCCGCATCCTTTCACATCAGTGAGTTACCCCTCTTCTAGCTCTCGTATCTCCCTGTGTGTTAATCCAAATTCTGTTCTGTCAAATCCTATATGAAGACCGCGTGACCCTCTCAAAATTCATGCAACTCGTTCGGGGTATCGCATCCTGTGTCGGTTGTAAACCGCGACACAAAAACAAGAAAAAAAACCCCATTTCTAAAAATTCAAAAATTATCCCGAACTCGCCAGTTCACGACCGTTTTGCGTGCAACCTGTTAACTATTTCTAAAATCCACTTAAACAGTAATTTAGACCTTATAACCAAGTTTTAAAATCTATAATTAGTTTAATTTATGGTGTTGTAGATTATGATTTATTCGTGGGTGAAATCGACCAAAAATTTGGTCTTTTAAAACCCTAATTTTTCGAAACTGGGTGCGTCCCGCTAAACGAGGCGAATTGATCGTGTGCGAGTTTCACTGAAAGGTGCACACTGTTAATACGGACGTGTGGGATTTTGTGAAAGTTGATTTGGATGTGGGTGCACACCGAAATCAACGCGTATTCGTTGACAACGTCCCGTATCGGCCATATTCTGAAACTTGTTGTAACTTCATGTATGCTCGTTATTTTGAAACAAAACTTGTACCATCAGACTCGTAGCAATACGCTGGTCCTGTGATCCAAGTTTGGTTAAATTCTGAGAACGTTGACAAAATCCCGTATCGTGGGCCCTACGGCTCCATTTGACGAGCGATTTTGTGATCGGCTCATCGGAATCCAGTTCTGGATATTCTGTTAGATTTTTATCATCGTTATGGACTTGTAGACACTAAGTTTGATGAATTTGGAGAACTTTGTCTCTGGTACATTTTTCGGTGCGAAGTGGGCCACATGTGGACCCCACTTTGACAAAAAACTGTCAATTTTGCCCCTGTGTCCAAATTAGACTTATGGACAGGCAATCCTAGCTATTTCATATCTTCTAAGAGTGATTATAATATTTGTTTCAGCATTCGGAGGCGTTCCTGAAGATTTTACTTACTCCGGAGCAACTGAAGGAGTCCAAACTCCAGGCAAGTGTACCTTGCCAACTTGCAGTGATTCTTGTTATAGTATTTATTTGAGTTCTTTGTACATATATCTATACTCTTGATATAAATGTTTAACCTATGACCGTATGACATTTCTTAGCGTCTGAATAACATTCGGGTGTCGACGCCATACGCGGAGTCGTGTAACGTCACTAGAGATTATTATCGTGACCCTATATATATCTTCGTGCTTGCATTATCAAGTACGTCATACCATAGGACACCTGACACTGTTCCTGAGACAGAATCCTCTTGAGTCATTCATGGTAATTTTGTATAGGTTACAGGATTCGAGACAGAGACTTTTTATATCCAGAGTTATCACATGACTTGCTGCATTAGATATGATCTTGCGTGTCATGGACATGAGACGTGTGATTACATTGGGTGGGAAAAGACTTACCATACTAAAGGCTGATTATATTATATATATATATATATATATATATATATATATATATATATATATATATATATATATATATATATATATATATATATATAGTTATCTGGAGGTGCCTTAGACTCTGACACAGAGCTTTGGCACATGTACTGGCCCTTCGAAAAAATGTTGTTATGGGTTTCCCCGACACAGAGCCTATAGTAGTCTCAGCCTGAGTATGATTAATGCTCTCATTTGCATATCATATAGCTGGTTACATAGTTTGCCATGCTGATATATTTATATTGTATTTATTTTGGCATATCGTTTCTTGTACCTTGTTACGTCCCTCTAAGGACCTGGTCCCTTGCTAGTTTTGCAGCATAGACCGTTGTGGAGCCTGTTGGGAGTTGTTGATGTGTGTTGCTTAGTCTTGCAGGAATTGGTGCCAATTACTTACATCAGTTCTTCCAAAGTCATGGTTATTATTCATATTGTTTATTCATCGGCTGATATAGCCTAGTTTTATAGACTCATATTCCTTTCTCGAGTCTATTCGAGCTTATGGGTTACTGGCGGCCGACTTTAGCACATGTAGCTCATTCTTGTATATTTCGTTCATTGTGGATTGAGGTATAGATATTCATAGTTACTTGATTATATAGATAGTGACCATTCTATCACAGCTTATACGTATTCAAATCGGACCGGAGTCTGGTCGAATACGTAGCTGGCATGTTACGTATTCCTAGTCCTACGTATTTTGGAGATTGGGGCATGACATATTTTTGTGGTGGCCCATGCAGGTCCTGATTAAATTATTTTGGTTACTTTTCGGTACCGAGCAAGCCTGTAATCAAAGTTAGCAGTGTTAGCATCTCAATCCACAACTGACTTAAAAATTCTTTAGCATTTGATTATCACCCTTGAACTTTATAAATTGTACTCTTTTAATTTCCTCGACATCCTTATTATTGTTTATCATCTCTACCTATTTCGGAGAGATGAATGTTCGTGCACGGTGGTTCCTCCAGAAGCAGATCCTTGTCAAGGCGGAAGAAGATATGCTGGATATAAATTTTTGAGAAGATGGTTACCCTTAGTAGGATAGTAGATGGATTATTTCTATATGCTAGAGTTAGTATAAATTTTAGCATGAGAATTGAATATAGTATCAGAGGCCTAGAACTAATAAAACCTTACTCTTGCGTAAAGTTAGCAAGTAATTTGAAAGTATTAGAAGAGAGGATAGAGAGTTTGATTCTAATACACCGGAATACTTTAGGGAATACATGGCTTGATGCTAGAGATCAGATGTGGCTCATGATGGTGATACAAGGAATTACATTATAACCTTAAGAAAATGGAACCTTGCGTAGCAGGCCATAGTGGTTAAATCCTTAGTTGTCTTGTGACTTTTAGTATCAAAATTAGATCTTATGCCCCAACTGTTACATCCAGACTATTTATGCCGAAGAAGGATGGGACGGTATGCCTGTGTATTAACTACAGGGCACTTAACGCTGTAACCATCAAGAACCGGTATTCCTTGCCACGCATTAACCAGTTGAGTGGTGCGAGTGTATTCTTAAATATAGATCTTGGATTTGGTTATCACCAGATTAGAGTGCGTAGAGAGGATATACAGAAAACAGCCTTCAGGACCAAGTATGGACACTATAAGTTCTTAGTTATGTTGTTTGGGTTAACCAACGCACCAGCTGTGTTCAAGAGTTTGATGAATGGAGTTTTTGTACCGGGACAATTTAGTGGTTGTGTATTGATGACATCTTGATATATTCTAAGATCCACGCAGAGCACGAGCAGCACTCTTTCAGCAGGCTCAATAACAGAAGAGGGCACCATCGCAAGGGCGTGGACAGAATTTTGCAATAACAGTGGAGGACGCACAGACTCGAGGAATAGCAAATGCGAGCAAGATTTGAGTTTTAGCATAGCTATCTATTCCTAGTAATGCTTTAGCACGTGCCTGTAAGATCATTACCCTAGTCTAAGCCTAGTATTGTGTTAACATGAACTTGTTAGTCTAAATTAGTATCTGGTGCCCAAGTTTTCGTAAGCTGTAGTTGATATTCGTTCTAACCAGGCTCATTTACTCTTGAGGTACTTATCTTTCATTACCTAGGAAAAAGTTTATATTTCTTTCCTATGTGGTCTGCTTGAACAAATTCCTCACCCTTTCTCTCAATTTTTCTTGTTCATGATTTCTTATTCTCTGTGTCGTGCTTCAACCAACATGTCTAGCAACTGCGTCATCTCTGAGGTCGATTATTTTTTTAATTGCGAGGACAAAATTCTTTTTAAGGTGGGTAGATTATAACATCCTGTTTTTTAAAAATTTTTAAAATAAATTTTCTAGATTTTTCAGTAATTTTTAATTAATTATTAAAAATGTCCTTCATGGATTAATATTTTTATGGATTAAATTAATTATTCAAATATTACAAAAATTATATTTTTGGGTGTATTATTAATTATTGGATGTTGTTTAATTTTTCTGGAATTTATTGGGCTCAAAAAACTATTTTTAAATGGCTAAAAACCCCTATTTTAATTAAACCGGGTTGAAACGGACTGAACCGGACCAACTCAAACCGGTCTAAACCCACTCGAACCCAACTGACCCAAACCCTAACCTAATAGGTCGGGTCCTACCAGTACCCGACCCGACCCGCTAGCCAGCTAACCTTTCCCCCACTCCCCCGACACCACGATCCCCCGCCCCCTCCGTCGGCACAACCGCCCATGTCCCCCGCCGCAGACGACCGGCCAGCAGCCGAGCAGCCCAGCAACAGCCGCCGCCGTCGTGCCCCGCCGCGTCCTTTCACATCAGTGAGGTACCCCTCTTCTAGCTCTCGTATCTCCCTATGTGTTGATCCAAATTCTGTTCTGTTGAATCTTGTGCGAAGACCGCGTGACCCTCTCAATTTGTTCGGGGTATCGCGTCCTGTATCGGTCGCAAACCGCGACGCAAAAATAGGAAAAAATCTCCTATTTCTGAAAATTCAGAAATCGTCCCGAACTCGCAAGTTTACGACCGTTTTGCGTGCAACCTGTTAACTATTTCTAAAATCCACTTGAATAGTAATTTAGACCTTATAACCAATTTTTAAACCCTATAATTAGTTTAATTTATGGTATTGTATATTGTGATTTATTTGCGGATAAAATCGACCAAAAACTTGGTCTTTTAAAATCCTGATTTTCTGGAACTGGGTGCACCCCGCTAAACGAGGTGACTTGGTCTTGTGCGAGTTTCACTAAAAGGTGCACACTATTAATACGGATGTATGAGATTTTGCGAAAGTTGATTTGGATGTGCGTGCACACCGGAATCAACGCGTATCCGTTGACAACGCCCCGTATCGGCCATGTTCTAAAACTTATTGAACTTCATGTGTGCTCATCGTTTCAAAATAAAACTTATGTCATCAGACTCGTAGCAATACTCTGGTCCTGTGACCCAAGTTTGGTTCGATTCTGAAAACGTTGACAAAATCCCGTATCGTGGGCCCTACGGCTCTACTTGACGGGCAGTTTTATGATCGGCTCATCGAAATCAAGTTTTGGATATTTTGTTGGGTTCGTATCATCGTTCTGGACTTGTAGATACTAAGTTTGATGAATTTGGAGAAATTTGTCTCAGGCATATTTTTCGGTGCGAAGTGGGCCACATGTGGACCCCACTTTAACCAAAAACTGTCAATTTTGTCCCTGTGTCCAAATTAGACTTATGGACAGGCAATCCTAGCTATTTCATATCTTCTGAGAGTGATGGTAATATTTGTTTCAACATCTGGAGGTGTTCCTGAAGATTCTACGTACACCGGAGCAAGTGAAGGAGTCCAAACCCCAGGCAAGTGTACCTTGCCAACTTGCAGTGATTCCTGTTATAGTATTTGTTTGAGTTCTTTGTACATATATCTATACTCTTGATATAAATGTTCAACCTAGGACCATGTGATATTGCTTAGCGTCTAAATAATATTTGGGTGTCGACTAACGTCACTAGAGATTGATATCGCGACCCTATATATATCTTCGTGCTTGCATTATCAAGTACGTCATACCATAGGACACCTGACACTGTTCATGAGACAGAATCTTCCTGAGTCATTCATGGTGATTCTGTATAGGTTACAGGATTCGAGATATAGATTTTTTATATCCAGAGCTATCACATGACTTGCTGCATTAGTGTCACGACCCGCACCCGGTTATTCGGGCACGAGTGCGTGGGCACGTCCAGCCTACGCCGCAGAGTCGGCGGTAGTACGCTGTCTAGGTCTTACTCACAGGTAATTTAAATCTATCTCATCCACAATATAGTAAATAGACAAAGAAATTAACAGGAAATAGGAATGCTGATTTATAAAACAGATTGTGATAACAGATCCATAGTTTATACATGAACAGAAGATAAATCGGGGACAAACCCGATTACTGAGCTGAAAAGGGAAAAACTAGCTAACTGGCTACTACTCCTCAGAGATAATCTCCTGAGTGGGAACCGGCCTCTCAACTGTGTCACCTGCTACGTCATAGGGATCAGAATAGGTAGGGCAAAGTCCTCATCATTGCCTAAAACAACGGATCCAGTCAGGAAAGGAGCAAAGTACACAATGCACAACAAGATTAAACTAAATATTTATGACAATTAAGTATTGAATATCATATTGAGAAAATTGTATAGAGGGACATCATTATCTCACAGTTAATGCTGTAAACAGGAATATGAGAAAAGCAGGAAATAAATGAGACAGGAATGAAACTACAACAATCAACAAGAGCCATAACTAGACAAGAAACTATGTGTGTGAACTTGTGTTTTTAGAATACCTAGTTGGCATGCAGGGGTCTATAAAGTTAAACCGGCCGCCATGGACGGCTATTATTCATGAAAAATCGAGATCCGGCTGATGGACAGTCGTGTACCAACAGCTATTATTCACGACACGGGTCAGGGTAAACTACATGCCTTTCAGTATTCTCCCTCCCGACACGAAAAACAAGACATGAATTCCAATATTCAAGACATGAGATACAGTATTCTGACACTACGTGTAATCAGCAAGGGTACTAGTAGAGCAGGGAATTAATTATCACAATATAAAGATTAACTTGAGGTGCAGGTACTTGCCTGTTGTTTGGATCCGAATAATTGTTCTAGGGGAAGTTTCCAGAGGTGAGTCCAAAAGCTGAAATAAACATTACCATCACGCTCAGAAGATATCAAATAGCTAGAAACGCCTGTCCTTGGGTCCAATTTGGAGACAAGGGCAGAAAACGGCAGTTTCGGGCCAAAACGGGGTCCGCCGGTGGGCCCGCTTTGCACCGAAAAACGTGTCCAGGTCAACGGTCTCCAAATTCACCAAACTTAGTGTCAACAGGTCAGGAACGCTGATACGAACCCAGCGGAACTTCCAGATTTGGATTCCGATGAGTCGAACACAAAATCGCCCGTCGAGCGGGGCCTGTGGGGCCCACGACACGCGATTTCGTCAACGTTCTCAGAATCGAACCAAACTTGACCCACAGGACCAGCGTATTGCTACGAGTCCGATGGCGCAAGTTTCGTCTCGATCTGACGAGTGTACAAGAAGTTAGGGCAAATTGCAGAAAAGGCGGATACGGGGCGATGTCCGCGGATACGCGTTGATTCCGGTGTGCACGCACACCCGAATCAGCTTCCGCGAAAACTCACACGTCCGTATCGACGCTGCGCACGTATCTGTGAAGACCGTGCGCGACCAAGTCGTCCCGTTTGGCGGGGCGGACTCAGTTCCGGGGTGAAACAGGGTCTGGTTTTTCCTGTTTTTGGATCGCGGTGTGCGATCACCACAGGACGCGGTGCCACGAACAGTTTGTCCGGACACCGAGAGGGTCATACAGGCTTCGCGTAGGAATTGACGGATTCGAAAACGGAGGTCAGGGTTGCAAGATACGAATACCTGAACGCAGCTTCACGGAAAGGGGTTTTCTGTGTCCGACACACGTGCTCGTGTCCTGGCTGTGACTCCCGTGTCCGGGTCTGTCCGCGTGTTCGAGCTCGTACCCGCGTCTGGGCCGTGTCCGCGGCGTGTCCGGTGCTGCTGGAGGGCACGCCGTCGGTCGGCGAGGTCACGGCGGTCGTCGAGCAGCGTCGAGGGGGCTCGGGATGGCCGACGGCGGGCTGAGAAGAAGAGGGGAGGAAGGCTCGGGGGTCTGGCCGCCTGGGGAGGAGGAGGAAGGGGAGAGGAGGTTCTGGCTGCGGTGGATCTGGGGGGGGAAAGGTCGACGTAGGGTGGTGGACGGCGGTCTGGGAGGAAGTCGCCGGGGATTGGGGCTCGCCGGAGGTCGTTAGGGTTAGGGTTTTGCGGGGAGAAAGGGGCTGAGGTGAGGGCTATAAATAGGGGACGAGGCGAGGGTGAGTCCGGGGCGTCGTGGGCGGGTTTTCCGGTGGTGAGGGCGACGTGGGGAGGGCGTGGCCGGACGCGCGCGTTTTCCGGCGCCGGCGGCGGAATCGCCCGGTCGTGGGGGAGACTGGGTGACAGGGGTGAGTGACCGGGCGGGTCGGGTCGGGCGCGGATCCGGCCGAGCGGACCCGCCCGACCCGCTAAGAAGGAGGGTTGGGCTGAGCTGCACTGAGCTCGGCCCACTGGGCCGGGCCGGGCCCAAAACCTAATAAATATATATATAATAATAATAATATTAGTAATAGTAATAAACCATTAAATAAATAAACAAATAATTAAATAATTAAATAAATAGTTTTTAGGTATTTAAAAATAGGTCCGGGGTCCGATAAATTCCAGAAAAATTGCCCTAAGTCCAGTTTTTCATTTTACACCCAAAAATGTTATTTTCATGACATTTTAATATTATTTATTAGCAATTAAAAATCATTTAATAATTGAAAACCATGATTTTAATTACAGAAAATTTCCAGAAAATTTAGGAAAAATCCAAGATTTAATAATTTGAAAATTCAGGGGGTTTACAATTAGATATGATCTTGCGTGTCATGGACATGAGACGTGTAATTATATTACGTGGGGAGAGACTTACCATACTAAAGGCTGATTATATTATATATATATATATATATATATATATATATATATATATATATATATATATATATATATATATATATATATATATATAGTTATCTGGAGGTGCCTTAGACTCTGACACAGAGCTTTGGCACATGTACTGGCCCTTCGAAAAATGTTGCTATGGGTTTTTCCGACACAGAGCCTATAGTAGTCTCAGCCTGAGTATGATTAATGCTCTTATTTGCATATCACATAGCTGGTTACATAGTTTGCCCTGCTGATATATTTATACTGTATTTATTTTGGCATATTGTTTCTTGTACTTTGTTACGTCCCTCTGAGAACCTGGTCCTTTGCCAGTTTTGCAGCATAGACCGTTGTGGAGCCTGTTGGGAGTTACTGATGTGTGTTGCTTAGTCATGCAGGAATTGGTGCCAGGTACTTACATCAATTCTTCCGAAGTCATGGTTATTATTTATATTATTTATTCATCTGCTGATATAGCCTAGTTTTATAGACTCATATTCCTTTCTCGAGTTTATTCTAGCTTATGGGTTACTGGCGGTCGCCTTTAGCACATGTAGCTCATTCTTGTATATTCCGTTCATTGTGGATTGAGGTATAGATATTCATAGTTACTTGATTATATAGATAGTGACCATTCTAGCACAGCTTATACGTATTCGAATCAGACCGGAGTCTGGTCGAATGCGTAGCTGGCATGTTATGTATTCCTAGTCCTACGTATTTTGGGGACTGGGGCGTGACAGTCACTTAGAGATTTGATAAAACGATCCTATTTTTTTACGTGCTTGCACTACTAGCACGACAGACCATAGGACACCCGACACTGATTACAAGAGATAGAGTTCATCTTGATATATTTTTTGGTACCAGGATTCTGTGTAGGACTATAGGCTTCGTGACATTTACATACATACTTATATACTTGTACTTATGACTCATGGTGATAAATAGAGGTCTTGGCCCTGTATGTTATTATGTATTATGTGAGGTTACATGGGATGAGAGAGTCGCACCAAACTACAGGCTAATTTTTGTTTTATATATATATATATATATATATATATATATATATATATATATATATATATAATATATATACTTATGTTACTGGAGAGAGTGCCTTAGTCTCTGTACCAGAGCTTTGGCACATGTACTGGCCCTTCGAGATACTACTTGCCGCTATGGGTTCCCCGACATAGAGCCTGTAGTGGTTCAGCCTGAGTATGAGTAATGCTCTCATTTGCATATCACTTAGTTGGTTACGTAGCTTGTCCTTGAGGATATATTTTTTACTTACTGTATTTTATTTGGCTTGAGTATTTATTGTACCTTGCTATGTCCCTGAGGACCTGGATTCGAATTATGTCTCCTGGTCCAGCAGAGGAGGATTACCCCGAGATATACGGGACAGGTGCTGACGCTGGAGCAATATTGGCACCAGAGGACGAGGTTATGTCGGAGGATTTTTTTCTGAGTATTCAGTTTTATACTCAGTTATTTATGCCCATTGTTAATTTATATCTGGACTTATAGACATAAGTATTGACGTTATTCTCTTTTTTATTTTATCGGGTTGTTCCTCGAGACACTACTTATGTTGACTTAATGATGGACTATTTCCTTTATCTATTATCTTGACTGGTCTATCATATTGACTTATGTTTACTTTATGTGGATGAGATTAAAATTATTATGTGATAGATGATGTAGTCTGCATTTTTATTTATTATAACTTAAGTGAACTCTAACGGGTCTATTAAATTGGGTTTGCCCATTGGAGTTGTACTGCTGGCCGTTGCCACGTGGCTAGTCCCTCGGTATTTTGGGACTGGGGCGTGACAGAGTTTTTTTGGTGGCCCATGCAGGTCTACGACTATATTGTTTCGGTTTCACTAAGGAACCGAGCAAGCCTGCAATTAGGATAGGATGAATTATAGGATCTCATCCACTTGTTGATCTGTTCTTGACCTCTATTTCATCTTCAAAATAATTTCTTGACTTGCATCCTGCCTTGATTCCTTTGTACGCCTCTCATAGTTTACTTTGTATGCAGACTAACAGATCCACGAGCCAGCGATGAGACTCCCGCGGGAATACCACAAGGTGCTTTGGTCACTTACGATGATGGGGTGACGCCATTAAGTGGAGATCCCTCCACTCAATAAAGCAATCAAGCAGATCAGCACGCCTCGAGGTTCCCGTAAGACGACATTCCACCACTACCACAGTTTACTCCACCGATGCCCATTTTTCCAATAGGATAGCCTATGGACAGACAATAGATGTTCCAAATATTCTACACAATGATGCAAGCCCAACAACAGGTTTATCAAGAGGCTCAGCGTCACGAGACAGAGAACCTGAGAAACAGTATAGTGACCACACTGGAGCAGGCGAACCCACTAGCTAGACGACCATCAACGGGATCTATCATTAATTTCTTCCAATTGAAGCCTCGTACCTTTTCAGGCAAGGAGGAGCCCACTGAAGTTCATGAGTGGCTCACAACCACTCAACACCAATTAGAAGCAGCTGAGCTTCCGAGGGAGCGTGGGATAACTACCGTCAGAATGCAGTTGACGGGAAATGCACATCACTAGTGGCTATCTGAGGATAGACGGCTCGGACCGGACTGAGTCACTTGGGAGGAGTTCTCTAGACTCTTTCAGGAGATGTATATTCCATCTACTGCTCGATCAAAACTTTGGGACAAGTTCAATCATCTCACTCAAGGCAATATGACAGTGGAAGAGTACAATGTGAAGTTTATCCATTTGAGCCGTTTCGTACCTACACTAATTTCGACAAAAGAAGAGAAGGCTGAGAAATTCTTTGACGGACTAAACTTTGAGCTACAGAGACAGATTAGCTTTGTCGCACCTACTTCTTATACGAACGTCCTTGCTGCAGCCCGACGCATTGAATGCATCATCAGGAGAGAGTCCAGCCAGAAATGGTCGTATGTACTAGCACCAGACCGAGCATTGCAGGAAGGAGCTGTAAAGCGACCACAGATAAATTCATCACATAGAGCATTTAAACCACTAGTACTAGTCCTTCCTACTTATTACTATTGTGGCAAGGTAGGCCATGTTGAAAAGGAATGTAGACGCAAATGGAGATTATATTTAGCATGCGGATCCAGCCAGCAATTTACCAGCACCGAGACTAATCCAGTAGCCACATCGACCAGATTATCCAGCACTGGAAGCACCACAAACGAAAGTTGGAGGAGTCAGACCACCAGCACTAGGAGGATATCAATCGAGGCCACCCTTGGCACCACAGGTAGCACTCTTCCAGCAGGCCCAGCAATAGCAGAGGGCACCACCACAATGACGTGGACATGCTTTTGCGATGATAGTGGAGGAGGCACAAACTCGGGGAGTAGCGAATATAAGTAAGATTTAGTTTTATCATAGTGAGCTATAATAGCGAATATTCGTAGTAATACTTTAGCATGTGCCTGTTAGTTCTATTCCCTATCCTATACCTAGTATTATGTTAGCATGAACTGGTTGATCTAGAGTAGTAGTATGTAATTGGTACCCAAATTTTCAGAAGTTGTAGTTGATCTTTGCTCTAACCAGACTCTTTTACTCTTGAGTTACTTATCTCTATGTGTTCTGCTTGAACAAAACCCTCACCCTTTCTCTTGATTTTTCCTTGTTCATGGTCCCTTATCCTTGTGTCGTGCTTCAACAAACATGTCTTGCAACCGCGTCATCTCTTCTGGAGCAAACCTTTCCTGACCGGTTACGTTTTATTTTCTTAATTATGAAGACGCAATTCTTTTAAGGTGGGTAGGTTATAAACACCCTGATTTTTAGAATTTAATTTTATAATTTTAATTATTAGAATTATAAATTTTTGAGATTAAGGAAGATTTTTTTTGTATTTTTAGCTAATTATAATAAATGTTCGTTCATGGATTTATAATTATGTGTATTTATTAATTATTAATATAGTACAAAAAATATATTTTTTGGTGTAAAACTATTAATAGAGTATTGTAGAATTTATCTAAAATTTATTGAAGTCCAAAACTATTTTTAGATGACCATATATATATATATATATATATATATATATATATATATATATATATATATATATATATATATATATATATATATATATTGATTTAATTAAACCAACCCAAACCAAACCGAGTTAAACCAAACTAAACCGAACCCGTACCCGAACCCGAACCCTAAACCCTAGACCCACACCCGAGACCCACACCCGCTCACCCATACCCGTTACTAAAGTAACCCCTTCACATTCTGTAACCGCAGCCCCTCGATTTCTCTTTCCCAACAACCGCCGACCCCCTCTATTCATCTTCTTGTAACTCCCTCCCCTTCACCCTATATAAAGACCATAGCAGACCACCCCCACCATTATCATCTCCTCTACCACCCCGACCATCGCCGACCGTCGTCGACGCCGAACAGCTGCCACAAGCCACCGCAAAGAAGCCTGCTCCGACTTCAAGATCAGCATCACACAGCAAGATACCCTACTTCCCACCTCCGTATCTTTCTATACAGTAGACCTAATAATGACCCATTGACTCCTATGCAAAGACCACATGATCACCTTGAACCTTGTATAATTAGTTTAGTGTATCGTATCCTGTGTCGGTCGTAATTCGCGACTCAAAACAGAAAAAATAACAAGTTTGTTAATTAGAAATTGGTACAACCACCCATGTTCATGTCTGGTTTTCTTTTAACCAAGTTAATATTTTTAAATTCTGCTTGAAAATTAATTTAGACAACATAACCGAGATTTAATCTCTTTAATTAGTTTATTTTAATTCGTTGTATGATGTATTTTATCTGGTATTGAATTTCGTCAAAAACTTGGTTTCTTAAACCCAATTTTTCCTAAAATGGGATACATCCCGCGAAACAAGAAAACTTTGTCATTTATGAATTATACCGAAAGGCGCGTAACGTCAACACGAACGTGTGGAATTTTGCGAAAGTTGATTTGGATGTGCGTGCACACCGGAATCAACGCATATCCGTCGAAAAGTCCCTTATCTGTCTGTTTTGACACTCATCATAATTTTGTGTGTGCTTATCATTTCGCAACGAAACTTGCGTCATTGGATTCGCAGTATTACGCTGGTCATGTGACCTAAGTTTGGTTCGATTCAGAGAACATTGACGAAATACCGTTTCGTAGGCCCCACGGTTCCACTTAACAGGCAATTTCATGACCGACTTATCAGAATTCAGTTTTGGACAATCCATTGGGTTCATATCATCATTCTGGACTAATAGACACTAAGTTTAAGAAAATTTGGAGAACTTTGTCTCTGGCACATTTTTTCGTGCGAAGTGGGCCACATGTGAACCCCACTTTGACCAAAAACTGTCAATTCTGTCCATGTATTCAAATTGGACTTATGGATAGTCAATTCTAGCTATTTCAAGTATTCTGAGAATAATGGTCATGTTTATTTCAGTATTCGAAGGCGTACCTGGAGATTCTACTTAAATCGGAGCAACTAACGGAGCTCTGAACACAGACAAGTATACCTTGTCAACTGCAATAGATCATGTGATATTATTTCCTTGAGTTATATATATATATATATATATATATATATATATATATATATATATATATATATATACTTCTATGATGGACCTGCTCAACCTAGGACCGTGAGACGTTGCTTAGCGTCCGAAAAAGATTCGGATGTCTACGTCGTACGCGGAATCGAGCAACGTCACTTAGAGAGTTGATACCACGATCCTATTTTTTTACGTGCTTGTACTACTAGCACGACAGACCATAGTACACCTGACACTGATTACATGAGACAGAGTTTATCTTGATGTATTTCTTGGTATTAGGATTATGTGTAGGACTATAGGCTTCGTGACGTTTACATACATACTTATATACTTGTACTTATGACTCGTGGTGATAGATACAGGTCTTAGCCCTGCGTGTTATTATGTGATACGTGAGATTACATGGGAGGAGAGAGTCACAAAAATACTACATATATATATATATATATATATATATATATATATATATATATATATATATATATATATATATATACATACTTATGTTACTGGAGAGTACCTTAGTCTCTGTACCAGAGTTTGGCATATGTACTGGCCCTTCGAGATACTACTTGCCGCTATGGGTTCCCCGATACAGATCCTGTAGTGGTTTCAGCCTGAGTATGAGTAATGCTCTCATTTGCATATCACTTAGTTGGCTACGTAGCTTATCCTTGAGGATCTATTTTTTACTTATTGTAATTCATTTGGCTTGAGTATTTATTATACCTTGCTATGTCCCCTGAGGACCTAGATCCGAATTATGTCTCCAGGTACCTTAGAGGAGGATTACCCCGAGATATACGAGACATGAGCTGACGCAGGAGCAGTATTGGCACCAGAGGACGAGATTGTGCCGGAGGATTTCTCCTGAGTATTCAGTTTCATACACTGTTATTTATGCCCATTGTTAATTCATATCTGGACTTATAGACATAAGTATTGACGTTATTCTCTTTTCTTATTTTATCGGATTGTTCTCCGAGATACTACTTATGTTGACTTAATGATAGACTATTTTATTTATCTATTATCTTGACTAGTCTATCATATTGACTTGTGTTTACTTTTTGTGGATGAGATTAGAATTATTCTGTGATAGATGGTGTAGTCTATATTTATATTTATTACATCTTAAGTGCACTCTAATGGATCTATTAAATTGGGTTTGCCCATTGGAGTTGTGCTGCTGGCCATTGCCACGTGGCTAGTCTCTCAATATTTTGGGACTTGGGCATGACATTATTGGATGACTTAGAGTTTATGATTGAGATCAAAGATTGGAAATTTAATCGTGATTTGGTTGTCTAGACTTAAAATGGACATATGGGTTCTATCAAACATGCTTGAGGAGATAGACTATGCAAATTGCTAGGCTTGACATGCGACATAGATTTATCATGGATTTGACTGAACGAACTTGGACTATGTACAAACGAACGTGTTAATATGAGTAGGATGATATGTGCTCGATATTTAAAAATATGAGTGAATCTAGCTTGGATAGAATATCCCGTGCAAATGAACAATGGTTTAACCTTAGGAATTGGGGCAGGCATCATGCGATGAACTTGCATGATGAATCGTGTGCTTGAACTTGTACCTATGACCTTGTGAGCTGACCTAGTAATCAGGCAGACGACCCTGTGCCAAGTGAAAGAACTTGTGTAACCAACTTTAGAGTATTGCTTAAGCAAGCCATAGAACTATGGCAGCAAGACTTGGAGTTAGACTTGGAACGGTAAGGGTATGCTATATTTGATACGAATGGAATGGACGATAGGACATGGACGCTAGTCGGTAGATCATATAGATCATGCTTGATGGTAGTGCAATGCATAATTTTTGGTTGGATTGGAATGACTCGAATTTTAATTGACCCCGTTGGAGGTATCATCGTAATTTGTAAGGCGAGTACCCTTAAGACTTTCCTGAGTAACTCGACCGACTCTACTATCTCTAAGATTGGTTAAAATATATGTGTTTCGGGGATGCCTGGAATATGTGTACGATCCAAACTCAGTGATGTGCTAAAATCGAATATCGTTATAAGTAAATATGCTAGATACGCTTGGACGAATGTAACGACTTGGATAAGTTTGCCTCGGCCTTAGATCGTCATTCAAAATAGATTATACCGTACCCCATGTTGAGTGATATATGTTCCACGCTAAGGCACAGTAGTGACCGAGTCAGAGCTTGGACTGAATGATAGAGTCATTCAATAAGACACTACCAGAATAAGTCAAATTAGCGACGTCTTAAAACATTGCTAAATGGCATAAAAATGTTGCTAAAAAAATTTAGTGACGTATTCAGCGACGTTTTAATAAAGTCGCGTTTAAGCTAGTCGCTAACAGGAAAAATATCGCAAAACGTCACTATAGCGACGTATTTGTGTCGCTAATATTTTTATATTAGCAACATTTAGCGACGCAACGTAGCTAAATTAGCGATGTGTTGTGCGTCGTTAAACGTCGCTAAATTTTTTCTATTTAGCGATATTTTGCTACATATTTAGTTGTTGACCTGGCAAATACTGCCATGTCAGCAATTTAGCGACATTCAGCGACGTATTTAGCGATGTATTTGGTGACGCATATAAACGTTGCTAAATTTCCAGTAAAAAAATAAAAAAAGTAAAATATAAAATAGTTTTTAAACCAATCTTCCTGCAGTTTATGAATTCACAATTTATATAAATAGACCCAGAACAATCCTCCATTGAATTTTTTGGGTTCGCCGACCCCTTCGGTGGAACTCTCAACACCGGTAAATTTACATACATTTAATCTGAATAATATAGTAAAATTTGAAGAAAACAAAATATTAAAATTATAAACCGAGTCTGAAGAAAATTTTATCGTAAAGAATGCAATAAATATCTACACAAACAACCAGTAAACTGTCCTAACTAGGACTACTGCGGATCTGCAGGAGGATGACCACCGGCGCGCATCAGGGATAAGAATAAATTATACTGCTATCGTAAAATCGACACCGATGTCGATGAAGAAGGCAGTGACGTTGGTGGAGTCTATGTCGATGAAGGCACACCAGGAGGACGTATATGCTCCAACGCTGCTAGTCGATGGTTATATGAATCCATGGTAGATAACAGCCTCATACTGCTATGAACCATTGAATCATGTATCATCGTTAGCCTCTCGCCCATGGACAACTGTGATGTATGCAGCTCCATCACGCTGCATTCTGTCGACGCTCTAAGATCAGCTATCATATCCCTGAGCTCCATGATGCTGCGCTCGAGTATATCAAATCGTGCGATAAGCATCGCATCGTCCGCCTGCGGCTGGGACAGGGGCTTCTCCTCCATCCTTCACAGTAACTCATCGCGGAGAGATACAATCTAACGGTCAATGATCTCCTGGACTCAGGCCAACGCCTGCGAGGGCTGTCATGACCTGCACCTGATGTAGGGATGCAGGTCGGGAACAACGCCCAGCCTACGCTACAGAATCGACAGTAGAACATTGTTTGGGTAATCTATCTAACAATACAATAAGCCACCAACAATAATAATATACTTAATCACAAAGATCTAAGATGGAGAATAGCACTAATATGATAAAAGAATAGAATAGTCATAATACAACTCATGAGTCAAAAATGATAACATCAATGAGTCTGAAAAATACTAAACAATAAGCTGGAGACAAATCCAGTACAAAAGAATAACCAAACATCTAAGCTATGAGTCTCGGGTCGTCTGTCTCAGTCGGAATGAGTCCCTCCAGAGCCAAGGTCTCTGACTCTAAGCCCACAACATCCTGAGGCTCGTAATGAGTAGGGTACCACTCCTCAGTGTCATCTGGGAAAAATATATCCAGTCAGGAAAGGAGCAGAGTACATCTCTAACAGCAGTTCTAATCAATGATAAAAATAAAGTAACAGTAAATAGATGTGAATATACAAGATGCAACAATAGATACAAGAGATATACAATAAAGGAAGTATTGGAAATAAATACAAGAATGAACAATATGACAATGAACAAGAATACTAATGAATAAGTGAGTGAGTACTAGCTTTAACATGTGATCGACTTGGGAACTTGATACAAGATATATGGCCTGGCTAATCATATGTACGGTGTATGATTAATACTATTCAATGAACAAGACTTGATACAAGGAGGGTATGATAAAAAATCTATACTACATACTCTCCAACCTCGACTGGTATAGTGGATCCAACCATGGTACACTATGGCACGAGATTCTCTAGGAGCTTGATACAAGATATATGGCCTAGCTAATCATACATGCGGTGTATGATTAACACTATTTAATAAACAAGACTTGATACAAGGAGGGTATGTTCACAAATCTACACTACATACTCCCCAACCCCGACTGGTATAGTAGATCCAACCATGGTATGCTATGACACTTATTCTCCCCGAGAATCAGTGTCTGTACGTGTACAGGAAACAAGAAAATAAGGCTTGCACAAGATACACCATATATACCAAGGAATAACATCTTATGACAAGATCCGGATATACCAATCCGTATAACCATCGTGTCAAGAAATCAAGAATATCTATACTAGATACAATGAACATAGAGAATATCATAAATGAGAAACTATCGGAGAATGTACTTGCCTGAAGTCCGGTGAATAGTCTCACAGATGTCCGATATAGTGCCACGAAGACCTAGATAGGGAATATAACATCAATACAAGGTTTCAGAATAAAAATAAGTTAAACTAGTCAACATCTAGGTCAAAGAGCCATTTCTAAGTCAAAATCGTCAAACTAGGTCAACACTAAGTCAAACCGATCAAACTTGGTCAAACTACCAATTTCTAGGTTGTATGAGTCTATCTCAAGGATATTGGGTCTATACACTAAGAATCTAGGCCACACTAGCTAAATCTAAAGTACTAAGATATCGTATCTCAGGATACACAAACAAAGACATGGAAATAGCATATATGTATATTCAATCAAATATATATATACTAATCATAATTACAATTAACAAATGGATACCTTGGCTTTGAACCAATGCAGTATCGTACTGCTAAACCTCCATCTCGATACCCAACTCAAATACCTTGAGTAACCCTCAATACCTTGACACTTACCATGATATCTCAAGGTAAATGTGATTCTAATATATAGTAACTACCCCACTAGCTATATATACTAAGACATGTATATATCAATCTAATATAACTTCTATAATACCAACTACTAGTACATACTACTAGCTATCCAACTAATCTCTAACTACTAAAGCAACTAATACATACATATACCTACTTACAATAATAACTTACTACCAATGCCCTTATACAACATAGATACACATAGCTAAAGATACATAAGTAGGTATCTATACCTATCACTAAATAACTATGTGTGTATATATATATATATATATATATATATATATATATATATATATATATATATATATATATATATATATATTAAAAAAACTATATAAATACTAACATATATATCATACCATCAACTAACAATGCATATATAACTACTATCTAGCTAACTACTAATTGCTAATCATTAACACTAACTAATTGTGCTTAAAACTAGTTAACTGAACCAATACCCTGATGATACGCTGATACTGAACTGATACTCTGGTTTACTGTGCAAGAGCACAGTGCTACTTCTCGTTCGAGTTGCTGCTGCTGCTGGGGTTTCCTGTCGAATGCACTGTGCAGTGCAGAGCTTCCTGTCCTGAGCCTCCTCGCTGTGCTGCTACTGCTTGTTGTTTCTCCTCGCTGTGTTGTTACTGCTTGCTGGTCTACATGCTGCTGCTGCTGCTAGTCTATATGTTGTTGCTGCTGCTGCTCCTTTTCTTGCTGCTGCTGCTCCCTGTCGAGCCCCTCCCCCTTTTGCACACACAACTTTATACATATATATACACATGACTATATATATATATATATATATATATATATATATATATATATATATATATATATATATACACTCAAGTGAACTTCCTTCATCATATACAAATATATATATGGACAACTGTAACGCCTGCAGCTTCGTTATGTTGCGTTCTGTCGATGCTCTAAGATCAGCTATCATATCCCTGAGCTCCATGATGCTGCGCTCGAGCATATCAAATCGTTCGATAAGCGTCGTATCATCCGCCTGCGGCTGGGACAGGGGTGTAGAAGCATGAAAAATACGCTGCAGAATTATACGCAATATGTGTGAAGACCGCGTAAAGCAGACTTTCAGTGTTGTACAGCGTAAAGCATGACTTCAGAGCCAATGGCGTACAATAGAGCTTCAACGCTATTTAGCGTAAAATATAGCTCCAGAACAACCCGCATAATGCAGTATTTTAGACTGTTTCGGCGTAAAAAGATTGTTACATCGCCACTTCGGCATAAAACCTATCTGCTTTTAATGTAGTGGGAAAATGTACGAGGAACTCTTGGTATTCCTCGAATGAACCTGTCAGACAGTACAGCGAACCTGACTCCTGACAAAGAGTACTGCACGACTATCAAGGAGACGGCTGTAATGATGATTCGGCACAGAATTCCAGACTGTCGTTTAGTGTCAAAGCCTTGAATTAAGACGTCGTTTACGCATTCAAGTAATACGCTGCCTATTTTACATAGGCAGACATGAGCTTTTACGCTCAGGACGAGAGAAAACCAACCGCCACGTCAAAAGTTGCGCCTCGTACAGAACTCGAGGCACGTCTCTGCAATTAATGCGCGAGATGGGGGCAGATCTCTGCATTTAATGCACGAGATTTTGTTCTATTTCCAATGACTAGGAGAGCTATAATTAGGGCTAATACGTCCACATCACCATCCCTGCACATTACCCTATCAGGCTATTTTCAGCTATAGGAGTACGCCGTATGCTATCTCCTCGAAATACGCCAACTCAGGCTATATTTACAAAGGTGAGTGACAATCCTATTTTGTCCAGAATACGCTCAAGACCTCAGTCAAGGAAGGATGATTGGCTATCTTTACGCCGGTTACCTATCCGTGCAGCATTAAGCTTTACACAGCATCAGGCTTCTATGCCTACTAGGCTTCTACGCCTATTTTGGTTTCTATGCCAACTTGACAGCTATTGGGCTTCTATGCCTATATGTCAGCTACTGGGCTTCTACGCCTACCTGGCTTCTACGCCAGTATGACAGCTATTTTGGCTTCTACGCCTATCTGGCTTCTACGCCAGTATGACATCTATTTTAGACTTCTACGCCTACCTGGCTTCTACGCCAGTACGACATCTATTTTGGCTTCTAAGCCAACCTGACAGCTATTCGGCTTCTACGCCAATCATCTCTACACGAGGGGCAATTACCCACGTGGCTTGCATTCCGTGATCTTCGCAGCAGTTATACGCGTTACCTCATAATGGGACACGCATCACACGCAGAGTCGAGAGATTATTTATACGTGGGTAGCAGTTATCATAACTGCCGTGTAAAGAGCGCCACACTCTCCACTGTTCGGCTTCTACGCCAACTGGACGGTTACAACAATTGGACTCTATAAATAGAGACCTCTATTGACATAGGTCAGAGGTCGGATTTTGGGTCAAATTTTTGGAGAAGAGAGTCGAAAATATTCAAGGGTCAAAATTTTCATACAAACCCTCTTATCTGTTTTATCTAAAACAAAATGGCGACTCGCCAGGCAAATTTTCAAAATATATCATGTTCATGATACCTCTGATAGTGTTTTGTATACCACGTGAGTTTTAATAGCCTGAGTTTGTAAACCAGAAAGAGCTTCGTATGAACATTTCTCTATTATTTTTGGCAACGAGAGTTCAACCCTTCCCTTGCAGTCTTTGAAGCTTCTTTTTCGTCTTCTATAGCACTTCTTCGTCATCGTGTGGTCCAAGGGACAAAGTGATCGACCGCAGATCAGACTCCTATAGCAATATTTACCCAGAATTAAATTTTTGTACTTAACATCCTAGATATAGGATTAATTGTACTTCTTTTTCTTGTTTGTAAACCAAAGAAAGGATTTCGTATAAACCTAGTTTCATTTCTTTCGTTTATTATCAAACAACAGATGGCGACTCTATGGGAAAAAACTTTCTCATCTGACGAGAAGACTATTGCTCAACATGATGCTGTATCCGTAGGATCATTGAAAAAGAATCTGGTCGTCTAGTTCGACCAATCTGCTTATGAAGACATGCTTCACGCAGGGGGTAGCTCTCATCCCCTCTCTGTTCAGGACAGCAGGAAGTGGCATAAAGTATGCGATGCCCCGGACATCCTCTACCCTTACTACAAGCTCTCTCTCTCTCCGACCAATGAGGTTGTAGCATCGTTCCCATCCGCACTTTGCGTGTAAACCAGTCTCACATCACTGGCGGGGCAGACAAAGCTTCTGGCAATGCCTCAGTGCCAATCCAGAAGTCGACTCCGCGCCTTATGCGTAAAATTCAGTCTTTCCGTCGCTGGCTGGGCAGACAAAGCTTTTGGCAATGCCTCAGTGCCAATCCAGAAGTCGACTCCGCACCTTGCACATAAAACTCAGTCTCCCGTCGCTGGCGGGGCAGACAAAACTTCTGGTAATGCCTCAGCGCCAATCCAGAAGTATACAACGCGCTCTGCGCGTAAAAACTCGCCTTCCGTCGTTGAAGGGGCAGACGTAGTTTCTGACAAGGCCTCAGCGCCAAGTCAAAAATTTCAAATGCGCTCGGCACGTAAAAATACATCTCCCACCTATAAGAAGGTAGATGGTCCCTGCAATCTCTGTAAGGGAAAACAAGTGGCGAATTTTTCGACCTCTCGGCTTTTACGCCATCAAGAGAAGAATCTGCCTTCTCTTCAGATTACACGGAACGCTGATGGCCGTCTGAGGACTTCCTCAGTTTTACGCCAACCTGAGCAGAATTCAAGATTACGCCAAGATAAGTCTCTCGGCGTAAAAAAAGCCCAGTTTGTGGATAGATACGCTCCTCATGGATCATGTGCTACTCACATGGCTGAACTGCTGTATTCCTACGGCAGAGAGAGGGTTGGGGTTCCCAATATCCGTGCTCCGACTAATGTAAAAAGGCAGAATAAGCCTTCTCCTTCCTATTCTTCTGTTAATCTTCCTGATTTGTGTGATTTCTTGATCCAGAAACGCAATAGCAGGGGTCAAAATTAAAATATAGAGCCTCTAATTACCAAACATGGGGAGATCATATTGGATATAGCGAAAACATCTAATGTCGTCATGACAGATGGGCTACACGAAGAATCTGTCTTTACTGTCCCACCGACTCGTAATGATCAACATCAAATAATTTTCGGTCGAATGCGGAATAGACCAATTGTATAAGAAGATTCGCACGAGTCTGATGTTGGGAGGATACAAATCCACAGATATAGCCCACAGGCTTTAAAGATTATCCAAAGCATGGGTTATGATTTGAAGTCGAAACAAGGCCTCAACCATGGAAAAGGCAGACGAACACCGTTACATGGTGGTCCTTACTGTCAACAAAATCGTTTTGGGTTAGGGTATACTACATCTCTTGCAAACTCTAAACATACAAATTCTGATCCTGTAATTCAAGAGGCAGGTCCTTCTAGACCAACTTTGGTGGACAAACACAACGACATGTCTGGGGGTAGACTCCCTCAACGAAATAGAGCAGCATCCAAAGCTGGGGGTAGAGTTCCCTCTGTGTCCGAAGATGATGCAACTATGACCATCTTCCCGGAAAATCTTAAAAATTAGGCATCGGGAGCCCGAAGGCCAAAGGATATTTTCTCCTTCAATGAAGATGACATCATTGAAATCTTCAATATATTGATGAGGGAAAACAAACTTTGGCTACCCAACATCAGACATCCTGAAAGGGCTGGAAAAATCGATGATCCAGAATATTGTCTCTTTTATCGGTACATTCATCACCCCCACAAGGGCATGCTATGTACTAAAAAGGAGAATCTAGGAATTGATCGATGCCAAAGTTATCACTTTGCATCTATAAATAAGATGACGGTCACGGCAAATTGATATCACTCCGACGTAGCAATTTGCCCCCCCCCCCGGGAAGTATGGAGCATGAGTCCCTAAAACCTCCCCCAGAGGAACAACCTTCAGTTGAGTTTTCCATGTCCAAGTGACCTCTGAGCAAACCTCCTGGGTTGTCTGCTATCGATCAGTTCACATCCATACTACCTCTGAACTGTGTCTCTCCACTTTCTCTGGCAGAGTAAAATCTAGCACCACAAAAATAGGTATGTTACCTCTGTCCAGTTTTTCTTTATTCCCCAAAGAGTCATATCTTACCACGTCCACACTACCACTGAGTAAGATATCTTCAGAACTTTTTCCACGTCCATATAACCTCTGAGTGAAAGTTCTTCTTTTTGACTTTCTACTATCACGGTCGCATAACCCCTGGAAGTGCTAGTTATATCAACTTATTATCCGTACTTAAGGTACGCCATGGATAATAAGTCCACAACCTCGATGTACGAATCAAACCTTGGTTTGTTCATCCCCAGTAAGTGTTTATGTGCAACATTTTCTCCTTCGCTTTTTGTAAAAAGCCATCATCCGTATCCAAGAGTCTCGGATATGCAATTGATGATGGATCCTCAAAATTTTCTAGCGAAGCAATCCTTAGGTCTACTTGCATACTCTCGCAGTGACTTCTCTTGTTAGATGCTAGCCATGTTCATATCACCTCTGAACTATCGTCCCATCAATCTCTCCAATAGAATGATCTTTCGGTCTATCTTCATAGACCTCATTCTCAAGAAATATTCCCAACATTGGTTTACGTCCATATTACCTCTGAACTGTTGTCATAATTTTCTCCGGCTAAGTTTGTCATGTCCATATTACCTCTGAGCAAACCTTCCGGATTCGGCCATCGATATCACGTTCATATTACCTCTGATATTGGTTGTCATCTCAACTCAACACCGTATTTAACTCTAAGTACGCCAGTGGTATTGAGTCCACAAAAGTTTGTCATGTTCATATTACCTCTGAACAAACTTTTCTGAGTTTTGGCTATCGATTATCATATCCATATTACCTCTGATATCGGTTTTTATCTTAACTTAACACCCGTACTTAACTCTAAGTACGCTAGTGGTGTTGAGTCCACAAAAACTGCCATGTTCATATTACCTTTGAGCAAACTTTCCGAGTTTTTGGCAAACGGTTCATGTCCATATTACCTCTGAACTATCCTCAGTTTCCCCAGCGAAGAAAAAGTTAGTCTTTGTTCATCCCCACAGAGTCATATTTTATAAGCATCCACCAGGACTTGTCTCAAAACTATTACTTGCACTAGTGTGCGCAAAAAAGTAATAGGTCCTCAAAAATCCCCCAGCAGGATGTCTTTACTAACCAGGGACTTGTTTCAAACTTATTATTTGTACTTAAAATGTGCGCAACAAATAATAGGTCTACCAAAGATCCCCCAGTGGGATTTCTTCAACAAACACGGTATTGTACTACGTCCATATTAGTACAACATCCGAAGTTCATACAAACAATCATAAAGGAATGGAAGGCCCTTTTTGATTGAAAGAACGTTCTCAAATGGCGCTTACAGATGAGCCAAGCCTAACGGAGATCTGATAATGACTCCTATCAACGGAAAATTTTTGAAGAAGTACTATGCTTAATCTTCCTTGTTTAAGCGGAGTATGGTGAAGATCTCATTCTGGCGACACTACATACAAAGGTTAGCTGGATCATATTCTATCAGGTTCATGTGACCTCCGAATAGATATCCTTAACTAATTTGTAAGCCTATCATGTTCATATTACCTCTGATAGTATTTAGTATACAAATTTAGTTGGATTATATTCTATCAGGTTCATGTTAAATCTGAATAGATTTATATTTCAGCTAAACCTTACCGAAAGAATGTCATGTTAATGACACCTCTGATATCACTTTCACCCTAGCCTATCATTTATATTCAAAAAAGATGGGTACACCAAAGTCAGATAAAGTCTCTTTATTATCTCCAGAAAGAGCAAGTTACATATAAAAGTAAAAGTACATCATCGGGGAGGAGCAGTCAAATCATGAATCTGTTGTGCCAAAGCGGCCATCCTCTCATTCCTGGAGTTCAAGACGTTAGCGCGAGCCCGCTCCAACCTTGCCTCCTCATTGTTCAAGACAGACAGTTCAGACCGAGCATGTACAAAACCTGCGTGGATGACACCCGCATGTGCCAGGTTCTGCTGAGCCGCTTCCATTTGGTCCTTCAACACATATCGAGCTGCCAATGAAGTGAGAGCCCTCTCCCTGGCCTGAGAGAGTTTATCTTCCAATTTGCGGACCCTCGCTGCCTCTTCCTCATATTCGGACTCGCACTTAGCCAGCTGAGGAATGACATACCCCAATATGGCACGCTCTTGATCCATCTCCTGCTGCTGTTCCTGGATGGATTTGTTTAAAGATTCCATTTGCCCAGCAAGCTCTGTAGTTAAGAGTCATACTTAGCTTGAACAAGATCGTCGATGCTGCCTCGAGATAGTTGCAAATACTCGTTAATGGGTTGTTCCAAACCATTAACTATTTGCTCTAGAGCATCAGCTCGTCCAGCGTCATCGAAATATTTAATCTGCGCTATACTGAGGTTGGAGGACGTCTTCAGAGCCTCAAAGCCTAGATTCTTCTCCAGCACCATCGATATCAGCGTTTTCAAAGTGGTGTAGAAAATGCTAGAAAACTGCTCAACTAGCATGGCGAGACTCGAATGGATGCTGGAAGTGGCTGCGATATCGGTGAATCCCCCTCCAGGAATGACTGCAGAGGATTTTGCCACAGTCGTCGCTTTAACAGATGGCGCGACAAAAGAAGAAGCACCAACAATGGTCGAAGTTGCTGGCATGCTCGACAAAGGAGTCACAGTCGAGACAATCGGTTCATCCTCCCCCGATGTTATTTGTACTGGTACTGGCAAAACAACATCCGATAATGTTGCATCGGCAGTATCAAAGCTTGCTCCCTCAACGTCGAACACCATCGGTTCATTAGCAGAATCCGCAACAAAGTCAAAAGTTGCGTCGACTCCGCCTTCCCCTGAGATGTCTTCACCTGAAAAGAAGACAAGAGAAAATTAATATCAATTTGATGTTAATTTTCCTAAAAAGAGGCGTAAGGACAATATTTACCCATGGCTAATGGTATATATGTCGCGTCCGCAGCCAGTACAGCTAAATCATTTCTTAATGATGCTAAGCAAGTTGTCATACCTGGAGAAGAGGGTGCACCAAATGATGTCTGAGGGTAGTCATCCAAATCTTTACCCAGATCCACTCGAGGTTCATCGAGTGGAATCTCGTTGGAGATACTTACAGATAAAGAAGGGGCTGGACCCATTATTGGTCTGGATAAAGATATCCTTAATTTGTTCGACCTCGAACTTGACCTCACTGCACCACCAGTAGCGGTAGTAGCGACAGCAGTCTCGAGCAAAGAATCTCCGGCACTGTCAGCCAGAACTGTGGAGGTTCCCTCTCTAAAAAATAAAGGATCTCTTATCAAAGAATCATCCCCAACCGGCGAAACGACAGGCTCGCTCCTAGAAGCCTCCCTGGTGGAAGCCCTTTTCGAACCTTTGGTAATCCTCTTCTTGCGGGGAGAAGGTTCTTTCGAAGCGGGAGCCTTCCTTTTATGGGGGATAACGAGAGGCTCTGCAGACGGAGCTATTAAGCCTCTCGGTATTGTCGTTAAAAATTTGTCTGCCCCAGTGGTGTCTTCATTCTCATCCGACGAAACAGACGGAACATCAACCCTTCCACTTGACTTATGGGGGGGCATTCTAAAACTTCCACGCATATCAAAATCACGATGGAAGGTATTGATGGACGCGTAGAACTGCACGTACGAATGAAGGATGCGCAGCTACATGCAAAGAGAAGTCGCGGGTACGACAAAAGTTATACCAGTACAACCTGTGACGAAGTACCGCCACCCTCTGGCTCCATCTATAAGTCCACCTCTGGACTGGAAGCTGGTGATAGCATTCCCCACATGCAATTGGTCATACCCAAACTGCCTGGCAAATCGACTGGGCAGATAGGGCTCCAAAAAGCAATGATCATCACTCCTGTATAGCAAGTGGGAAGGTCTAATACAGACCAACCAGTAGAAGGCTTCAGGAGAAAGAATGGTTCTCCTATGACCTTCATCCTTGAGCTTCCTCCCCTATTGATTGATGTGTACATAGGGAACGATACAGAAGATTTTCCAGCTATGGGCTACATTTAATGCCCGCCGGCAATCCGTGACGGTCACCACGTTCCAAGTAGAATTCTTGTAATTCAGCAAAAAATTATTTCCTGAATTGCTGGCGGAACCAGGAGACATCACCCTGGCGTTATGAAGAATCAACCATCCCATCGGATACAGGAATGATAATTCCACCCTGGGAAAGCTTTCTCGCTGCGTCTCATCAGCGAGCAATCCATTAGTAAGGGCCCTCAAACTTGCTTGTATTCTACATACCATAGCAGAAAGCAGGCCCAGTCTTGCTCCGAACACTAAACGTACTGTGGGATATAAAGTGTTGTGATGGATGCGATCTGCAGAAGTGATGCCCGGCACTACCCATCGGCGTTGCCATACGGAGAGAAAGCCAGCCAATTGAGCTTCCCTTGACAGAGGCTTCCGGTAATGTCTCATATAACTGAAGACTTTTGTGCCTGCAGGGTAACCCTCTGTCTCCTTCTCAAAAACATAATCCGGAGCCCCGACATCTTCGATGAGGTCGTCGACCATGTCAGCATTTAGCATGCTCAGGAGGTTCAAGGGCCTATCTCGGCTATCTACCACCTTGTCCGGCTTAGCATTTCTAGCCTGGTGGAAGAAGAGATATGTTGCCCACTTGTTGGTATAAGCCAAATCAGACGACTCCTGGTAGAAAGTGGTAAAAGCAAGGTAGTGGCACATCAGCTCCTGATACACTGCCACTGCCCGAGGGTTTGTATCCCTCAACTCCCTGTTTGTAGGGACATACTCCTCATAAGGAACATCCCCCATTGGCAGCTTCAAAACCTCTGCCATCTCGTGCAGGGCTAAGCCCAACTCCCCAGCGGAGTGGCAAAAGTCCTAGTGAGCAAATTATACTGCTCCATCAAGGCTAAGAACAAGTTAGAGTTGAGAGGCAACCCAACACTTGTGGAACTCACGGCCGCGAACAAGCCAATTCTTTCCAGCTCTATCTGGAAATGCTTCAGGGCCCAAGCAGTCAAACTGGTCCATCGAAGGTTCCCTGGGCTAAGCCATCCACTGGTCCGAAGATTGACTCTGGGGTACATTCCTTCCTGCCCCATGAAGTCGTTACAGAAAGTCGATATCTGGATAGGCTGGACTAGCAAAGTGTCCTCACTCGGGACACTACCCGGCAGCAATCCCCTAAAGGGCACAACTGGGCCTGTAGGATGGCTCATATAAGATCCTCGGTCACCTCCCTTATTGTATAAGATCTTCCCCGGTCGGCCGTGAAGATCTGGAGTCAGCACCCACACCATCTTCCTAGGATGTGTGGCGTGAAAGAAAGCTGAAATAGGATAATCCTGGGGCATCGTCGACAAATACATCACCATGCCCTCAGCAGTGAACACCCAGTCCTTCTTCTTGGGCTTGGTCTGGGATTGCTTGTCAATAGCATCCCCAAATAAGAAACCCGATTTCTTATACTCCATCCTGTCTATGTATGTCAGTGGCTCTCCACTGATCATACTCAGCAGCATGCGCTCTCCTTGGGACGATATCAGGGTTCCCCTTTCTTCAGGGTAGTTGGCTCCAAAAATGGGGAATGTCACATGCGACAAATCCTCCAGATAATTCGAGTTCAGCATCCCGGCAGCGAAACCTATCACCTCAGCCAAAAGAGGGATATGCAAGTCCACTACAAAATACAAGAGAACAAGTCAGTTTCTACACTAAACGTTACACTCTTGCGGTTTACACCAAAGATTATCAGTCTGTGCTTTTACAACGAGACTGCAAAAACTTGATCTTTTCGCCGGAACCTATATCCGAGGCATAAAATTCAAGGTGGGCAGTATACTCCAAAATTTAACAGTTTAAGCTTTTACGCCAAAATGCCAAAATTTGAGTTTTTATGCCAAAATTTTCATCCAGCGCACAAAACTCAAAGTTTGTAGTATACGCCAAATTTTTGATAGTCTGAGCTTTTACGCTAGACTGCAAAAATATGGAGTTCTTACGCTGACACATTAGGAATGTGGGCGTAATGATAAAACATCTATGTGCATCATCTTCCTCGAAGAGGCTCTCAGCACAGAAGAGGACCTAGCGCGTTCACGTACAACGTATGCGAAGGGTTTTGCTTTTCTCCTCCCACGAAGTCCTTTTACCTATGATGTCCAGAGCACAGCTCGACGGAGGGGTGTCACATTCCAATCGAGGCTCGCTTAGCCTAATGGGAGTTGCTCGTACTTGAGCAAAAGAGCGAGAAGAAGAGGCAACTTTCTTTCCCTTAGCGGTGGAAGTGTGTTTTGGTGCCATTGCTAAAACTCAGAGTGCTCAGAGGAGAGACGAAGGAGAGTTCTCGAAGAGACGAAGTTTTTTTCAAAAGGCAGATGAAGGATTTCTTCTCTGAAGACCTTAGGGTATTTATAGAGTTCGGATAATTCTTCGAATTCCTAACCAAATCCGATATTTAATATTCGGTTATGATTGGGTGCCACGTCAGCCTATCATTTGAAAAAAGAAGACGGACAGTCAGTGATCCAGATTCTACGCGCAGAGCAGATCTATAATTTTACGCTCAGGAGCTTTTTTATGCTCAGTGGCTACAAGTCTACGATTTTACACTCAGAAGCTATAAATCTATGATTTTATGTCCGGATGCTTTTATGCTCAGCAGCTTTTACGCTCGAGAGGCTATAAACCTACGGTTTTACGCTTAGAGGCTACAAATCTATGACTTCACCCTCGGAAGCTTTTTTTTATGGTTTTACGCCCGAATGCTTTTATGCTCAGCAGCTTTTACGCTCGAGAGGCTACAAACCTATGATTTTATGCTCAAGAAGCTACAAATCTATAATTCTACGCTCAACAGCTACAGATGGCCAACCGCAAGGATTTACGCAGAAATGCTCCTTCTTGGCTACAAAATATTCCGAGTGCCTAAAACATACAGAGTTCAGCATTGAAGATGACTCTTCTTCTTGGGTCGATTGGAAGTTCATCCTAAGTCCAGTCTTTTACACAAGTTCAAGTATGGCCAGTTTGACGGCCATTTCTCGCCCGATTGCAAGAGATTTTCGGGAAAACATTCTTGAAGTTGACGGCCATTTCTCGCCCGATTGCAAGAGATTTTTGGGAAAACATTCTTGAAGATGACGGCCATTTCTCGCCCGATCGTAAGGGATTTTTGGGAAAACATTCTTGAAGATGACGGCCATTTCTCGCCCGATTGCAAGGGATTTTCGGGAAAACGTTCTTGAAGATGACGGCCATTTCTCGCCCGATTGTAAGGAATTTTTGGGAAAAATGTTCTTGAAGATGAGGGCCATTTCTCGCCCGATTGCAAGGGATTTTCGGGAAAACATTCTTGAAGATGACGGCCATTTCTCGCCCGATTGTAAGGGATTTTCGGGAAAATATTCTTGAAGATGACGGTCTAAACAAGAATTCTTCGCATCAGAGAAGTGACAGTTCAGAATTCTACGTGACTCCTCGTTTAAAATAGCATGACAGTTTGGACATTCAACTTAATGCTAAGAAGCTTTCTGTGCGTCTTCAGTTACGCATAAAAGACGAGACGAGATCATATACTCTTTTTATCAGAGTCGGCATAAAGTTATTCAAACGTGCCGAAGCTGTACATATTCAGACTTCCTCAAGTCAGCAAGACGAACATCGACAACCATCTCTTTTTTGTGGTGAAGGAAGTATGGAAAAAATAGGTTAACTCATCAGCCTTTATATAAGCAGAGAAGATCACATTAAATCCCAACAAATTCCTAAATATTTGTCGAGAAATCAGCCTCGCGGAACGAGTCAAATTTAACCGTTTCATGCTTCATTCAAAGTATTTTAAATTACGAGGAATTTGAAAACTTTGAAGGGGGTCTTGTAGAAGCATGAAAAATATGCTGCAGAATTATATGCAATATGCGTGAAGACCGCGTAAAGTAGAGTTTCAGTGCTGTGCAGCGTAAAGCAAGACTTCAGAGCCAATGGCGTACAACAGAGCTTCAACGCTATTTAGCATAAAATATAGCTCCAGAACAACCCGCGTAATGCAGTATTTCAGACTGTTTCGGCGTAAAAAGGTTGTTACATCGCCACTTCGACGTAAAACCTATCTGCTTTTAATGCAGCGGGAAAATGTACGAGGAACTCTTGGTATTCCTCGAATGAACCTGTCAGACAGTACAATGAACCTGACTCCTGACAAAGAGTACTGCACGACTATCAAGGAGACCGCTGTAATGATGATTTGGTACAGAATTCCAGACTGTCATTTAGTGTCAAAGCCTTGAATTAAGATGTCGTTTACGCATTCAAGTAATATGTTGCCTATTTTACACAGGCAGACATGAGCTTTTACGCTCAGGACGAGAGGAAACCAATCGCCACGTCAAAAGCTGTGCTTCGTACAGAACTCGAGGCACGTCTCTGCAATTAATGCGCGAGATGGGGGCAGATCTCTGCATTTAATGCATGAGATTTTGTTCTATTTCCAATGACTGGGAGATCTATAATTAGGGCTAATACGTCCACATCACATCCCTGCATATTACGCTATCAGGCTATTTTCAGCTATAGGAGTACGCCGTATGCTATCTTCTCAAAATACGCCAACTCAGGCTATATTTACAAAGGTGAGTGACAATCCTATTTTGTCCAGAATACGCTCAAGACCTCAGTCAAAGAAGGATGATTGGCTATCTTTACGTCGGTTACCTATCCGTGCAGCATCAAGCTTTACACAGCATCAGGCTTCTATGCCTACTAGGCTTCTACGCCTATTTTGGTTTCTATGCCAACTTGACAGCTATTGGGCTTCTACGCCTATATGCCAGCTACTGGGCTTCTACTCCTACCTGGCTTCTACGCCAGTATGACAGCTATTTTGGCTTCTACGCCTACCTGGCTTCTATGCCAGTATGACATCTATTTTGGGCTTCTACGCCTACCTGGCTTCTACTCCAGTACGACATCTATTTTGGCTTCTACACCAATCATCTTTACGCGAGGGGCAGTTACCCACGTGGCTTGCATGCCATGATCTTCACAACAGTTATACGCGTTATCTTATAATGGGACACGTATCACACGCAGAGTCGAGAGATCATTTAGACGTGGGTAGCAGTTATCATAACCGTCGCATAAAGAGCGCCACACTCTCCACTGTTCGGCTTCTACGCCGACTGGACGGTTATAGCAATTGGACTCTATAAATAGAGACCTCTATTGACAGAGGTCAGAGGTCGGATTTTGGGTCGAATTTTTGGAGAAGAGAGTCAAAAACATTCAAGGGTCAAAATTTTCATACAAACCCTCTTATCTGTTTTATCTAAAACAAAATGGTGACTCGCCAGGCAAATTTTCAAAATCTATCATGTTCATGATACCTCTGATAGTGTTTTGTATACCACGTGAGTTTAATAGCCTGAGTTTGTAAACCAGAAAGAGCTTTGTATGAATATTTCTCTATTATTTTTGGCAACGAGAGTTCAACCTTCCCTGCAGTCTTTGAAGCTTCTTTTTCGTCTTCTACAGCACTTCTTCGTCATCGTGTGGTCCAAGGGACAAAGTGATCGACCGTAGATCAGACTCCTATAGCAATATTTATCCAAAATTAAATTTTTGTACTTAATATCCTTGTATAGGATTAATTGTACTTCTTTTTCTTGTTTGTAAACAAAAGAAAGGGTTTCGTATAAACCTAGTTTTATTTCTTTCGTTTATTATCAAACAACAAGGGGCTTCTCCTCCACCCTTCGCAACAACTCATCATAGAGAGATGCAATCTAACGGTCAACGGTCTCCTGGACTCAGGCTGACGCCTGCTGTAGAAGCATGAAAAATACGCTGGGAGGATCCACGCGGCATCTTAATGCAGAGCAACGTAAGCAGAGGCCTCCAGAGCCATCGAACATGCAACAGAACTCTTCCGCCAAATACAGCATGAAATATGAGCTCAAAGGACCATCCGCGTAAGTACGGTACGTCCAGGCCGCCCCTTCAGAGCCATCCGACCTAAAACAGGGTTCTTCATCGCCTCCATGGCGTAAAACCCAGCCGCTCTCAAAGCAGCATTAAAGCGTACGAGGAACGCTTCGTCTTCCCCGAAATGAACCTGTCAAGTCACGCGGTGAACCTAGCCTCTGACTCCTGACAAAAAAAAAGTACTGCACGGCTACCCAGACGACGGCTGGAAACGATGGCAGACCCCTCGGGACGTACTCCACAGTATGATGGCGAATCTCTGCATTTAATGCAGAGGATTTGGTTAAAATATCACCAAACCGTCGTTTACCAAAGTCCCCCCAGCGTAAACCACTCTTTCGCGTACAAGGGAATACGCTGCCTTGCTTTACACAGGCGAACATGAGCTATTTTGCGCTCCGCGGTAAGACAAACCGCTACCACGTCAAAAGCTGCACTTCATACGGGGCTCGAGGCACGTCTCTACGTCTAATTACATAGAGCAGTGACAGTTTCCCTCATGGCACGTCTCTGCGACGGATGCACAGAAGGGCTGCAGACCTTCAAAATACGTCTCCGTATTTAATGCACAAGATGATGGCAAATATCTGTAGAAGATTTGATTATATCTTCGAAAGCCGTAAATTCCGGCTAAGACGTCCACATCAGCATTTTGGCACGGTACGCAGCGGCTTCTACACCCAGGATCTGTGCCTATTCGGTTTCAACGCCCGTTCGGCTTCAACGCCCACTCAGTCTCTACGACCACTCGGCTTCTACGCCTGTTCGGCTTCTATGCCTGCTCGGCTTCTATGCCTGCTCGTACTATGCCTGTTCGGCTTCCATGCCTGTTCGACTTCAACGCCTGCTCGGCTTCTATGCCTATCGGGCTTCTACGCCCACCCGGCTTCTATGCCTACTTGGCTTCTATGCCACGATGACAGACATCGGCTTTTACGTCCACCTCTTCTACACGGGGGATACCTACCTACGTGGCTTTTACGCCGTGATCTTCGTAGCAATTGTACGCGTTGTGTCCCTTAGTTGGACCCGCGTCACACGCTCATTCAAAAGATCATCCATACGCAGGCATTGGTTACTTTAACCGTCGTGTAAAAGGGTGCTGTGTTGTCCGCTCCTCGGTTTTTACACCAACTGAGTGGTCACTGTCACAAAAACTCTATAAATAGAGACCCCTATCAATGGGGAAAAGGGTCAAAAAATTGAAAGATCGAACAATTGAAGACTCAGAGAAGAGGTCGAACAATTGAAGATCGAGCAAGGAGAGAAGAGATCGAGAGAGAGAGAGAGAGAGAGAGGAACCCGGAGCTCAGGCAAAGGATAGGGATCGGCGACCAGGGCATCGTGCATCCACCCTTTTCTGCAACCCCCGAGGCTGCTTCCTGTCTTCCACGGCACTTCTTCAACATTGTGTAGTCCAAGGGCTAAAGTGATCGACCGCAGATCAGACACCTATAGCAATTTATACCCAGATTAAATAAATTGTACTCCCACATCCTCGTATAGGATTACATTGTACAAGTTTGTTTGTAAACCAAAGGGCGCGGGTCTCTTGTAAACCCCGTCATTGAAATACACTTTCATTCTTTCGTTTAATACCACAAACAAGATGGCAACTCTGCTGGGGACATCTTTCTCTTCTGACGAGGAAATAATTGCTCAACACGATGCAGTATCTGTAGGAACCGTGAAGAAGACACTGGTCGTTCAGTTCGACCAGTCTGCCTACGAAGACATGCTTCGGACTGGGGGTAGCTCTCACTCTCTTTCCGTCCAAGACAGCAGAAAGCTACGCAAAGTGTGGATGCCCAAGACATCCTCCGTCGTTCCTGTGGACTCTTCGATCTCTCCGATCTCTCCGACCAATGAGGTGGTAGCATCGCTCCCTCCGTGCCCCGCACGTAAAATTCAGTCTCCCGCTACGCGCGGTACAGACAAAGCTTCTGGCAAAGCCTCAGCGCTAACCCAGGAGTATCCTCTGCGCTCTACGCGCAGAAATCAGTCTCCCGCTACGCGCGATACAGACAAAGCTTCTGGCAAAATCTCAGTGCTAACCCAGGGGTATCCACTGCGCTCTACGCGCAGAAATCAGTCTCCCGCTATGCGCGGTACAGACGAAACCGCTGATGGCGCCTCAACACCAAATCAGAAGTACAGATCACGCTCTACGCGCAAAACGACATCTGACCTTTATGGTGAACCAGATGAGCGCTGCGATCTCCGCAAGGGAAAGCAAGCAGGTGAATACTCAACTACTGGGCCTTTACGCCAGCAAAAGAATGATCTGCCTACTCTCCGGATTACGCTAGAAGCTAATGGCCAACTGAGGGCCTCTCCAGCCTCACGCCAGACTGAGCGAACCTCCAGATTACGCCAGGCACGGTCCCTCGGCGTAAAACAAACTCAGACGGCGGAAAGAAGCCCTCCTGACCTACGCAAGTATCTAATCAGGAGGCGTAAAGAAAGGGGACCTTCCAACATGTCTATTTTGCCTCCTGGAGAACACTATTGTAATAGTCATAAGGTTGTGATTAATTGCTGCTGCTCCAAAGCAAAACAATCAGTTTTTGACCGGTTGAGCTACTCGCTATCTTTCCAGGAAGGGGAACCCGCGCATGCGTCTGTGAACATGGCTTCACACATACCTAGAGGAGGGTCGAGCTCAAGACGTCATCCTTCTAGACCTCTGAGCCGAAGGAGGTTTAGTAAGCCCCTCAGAGACGTTGAAGCCGGGGTGTTCTAAAACACTCGCACAAGGTCACAACAACCAGCGTCATCTTCTTCTGATTCCGACGCCGAAGGTCGCCAAGTTCCCGAATCAGAGGCAGAAAGTATAGAGTCAACTTCTATAACGACCTATACTAATCCCTCAATGACCCCCAGGGAAATGGGAGCTTACGCCATTGGAGATGAGCGCGAGGAAGCTTCGCCATCAGGGAACGCGGAACGCATCACTATACTGGAGACATCTCTGAAACAAATGTAATCCGTAATGGAAAACATGCATCAGATGATGCTCGCTCAGCACGCAACTACCATGGCTCAAGCGTCGGTCCCGCCAACTCAGATACGCACGGGGGTGGACTCACCACCACCCAACCCAAGCCAAGAGCCTACGCTGGATCAAGAGTCAACGGTTCCTCCGCTTCCTCACCTAGAAAATGCTCTACCTCCCGCTGGAGCTACAATACAACTGACTCCGCACCACTTAGTAGCCCCACTTTCGACTGAGAATCCGATGCAGGCAGTGCGAGAGTTGAAAGCCCAGTTCGACGCCTTGAAGCACAAAGATCAGCTCAAGAAGCTGGGAATCAACCAGCCCTACCAAGCTGTCTGGGAGGAAGTCCCTTTCCCTCCGAGATACAAACCTCAGACTATGGCTCTGTTCGAGGGAAAAACATTACCAAGTCAGTACATGAACTATTTCAGTATGATGACGGTGTTGCTACAAGGGAACGATGCCCTCCTCACTCGGGTGTTCAAAGGCTGTCTCTCAGGAGTAGCCTACCAGTGGTACCGTAGCTTGGCGGACAACTGCATTACTTCCTTCAAGGACTTCAAAGCTCTGTTCTTCACACGATTCTACGAGGGAGGAATGGACATGTCTATGTCCTCCCTCATTGAAGTCAAACAGAAGGAAAAGGAGGACGTTTGCATCTTCATCGAACGCTTTCGTCAGGCCACTTTACAGATGCCTCCAGGAGTTCCAGACTCTGCGTTGGTGGACATTTGCAGGAAAAATCTCCTTCCCGTGGTCTCGGTGTTCACAGGACCATATCAGTTCCATGATTGGCCCTCGTTCATCATCTCGGCAGTAGCCGCCGAAGACAACAGTCGCAAGGCGCGCGACAATGGCATCATGATCTCCGCCTCTGACAGAGGCAAGAGGTCGTCTTCCAGCAATGACCATCCTCGTGGTCCCAAAGGGAAAGAAGCCCTGACAATCAACACGGCCAGACCAAAGATTGCGGCAACCACACAAGCAAAATCTGGGACTTCTAGGCCCGTCGAAGTCTACTCTTTCGACGACGACGATATCCCAAGTATCTTTGAGTGTGTCGTCAAAAGTGGCAAGATCACCCTCCCGGAGCTAAGGCGGCCCCAAGAAGTTGGCAATACCGACGACCCCAAATACTGCGTCTTCCACAGATACGTACACCACCCGACAAATGCGTGCTATGTATTAAAATGGAAGATCCAGGGATTAATTGATGCTAAGGCCATCACTCTGCACAGCACCGAGAAGACGGTCGCGGCCAACATGATCTCTCTGCAGTTTGGCAATCTGCCTCCCCAAAAGGTCCCTAATGGTGTTGCACCTATATCCCGGACAACGATGAACATCGTTAACCTCCCCCCGGCTAGGGGTCAAAATCACAACCTGGTGCCCCTAACTACCCGGCAGGGCGAGATTATGTGGGTTCACCCGGATTTGGTGCCAGAGCTCGAGAGGGAGACCAAGGCAACCAAGCCTACCTCCAAGAAGAGTCCCAAATACAGATCATGCCACATGATCACAACTTCTTCTGCATCAGACGAAGACGAGGTACTTGTCACAACCCGTTCAGGGAGGGCCTACCTCGACGACAACGGAGCAAATCAGGAAGGCGCGCCAGATGACGTTCCAGCTACCAAACCTTCAGAGCAAGGTCCCGTCATGCCAAACATCAGCCCTGCGAAACCTACTCCGGCGGAAAAGGGAAAGCAGAAAGAAATACGCTTCGACAAACCTGTGAAAAATATTCCAAGCAAAGGTTTAGAGAAGCCATACAAATTTGACATCCTGGCCCAACTAGCCAATACGCCAGCCAGGTTGTCCATCTTTGAGTTACTCAGGCTCTCCCCTGACACTCGTCTAGCCCTGAGTGAAGCGCTGATACAGGCAGAGGCGTACTTGACCCAACTCAAGTCCCCCGACGAGGAACCAGTGGCATGTCCTCAGTGCCACAGCGTAATGGAGGTGGTCCCAAATATCACTTTCACTCAAGACGACATGCTGTTAAAACATAACAGACATGACAGGCCCCTCTATTACACCGGGTACGTCGGTTCCATAGAAGTCGACCGGATTCACATAGATCCGGGATCGTCGATCAGCATCATCCCGCACGGTCTTCTCAGGCCACTGAGAATTCCTACCAGTGAACTGGCTTACACTACCACTACAATCGTGGGTTTCAATGCTGGAAAAAGTAAGCCATTGGGAAAATTTTGCTTGAGAATCCAGATCGACAACCTTAGATCGGTGGCCACATGTTACGTCATCAATTCAGAGGTGTCCTACAACATTTTGCTAGGGAGACCGTGGATTCACGACCACAACATCGTTCCTTCAACCCTACATCAATGCCTTAAATATGTAGACGCACAAGGAACAGTACAGACGGAGGTGGCTGACCTAAACCCGTTTAAAGGAATAGAGTCATACTACTCCGACGCCGTATTGTACTCCCAGGACCACGTGGAAGAAGGGTCAGGCGAGGCAAAGAAGGAATCCCACTGGGAGCCAGAAGAGCCCTCTGCCACACTGCCGTTGTCCATTAAAGTGAAAGGACGAACCACTCGTCCGAAAGCCATAAAACCTTTGGCTATCCACCTGGACAAGACCAAGACGGGAGAAGGGGTGATCCTCTAGTGATCACTTTGAACCAAAAGCCTCCACCCTTGGTCATCAACCTTCGACGCAACAGGCAGTCGACTGGTGTAAAGGCAACCAGGAGTGAAATTCCAGATGATAATAAACATCCTCTTTTCCAGTATATTTATGCTCGAGCTCCAAAACAAGGACCCACTCCACATGACGAGGTAGAACCCATAGCACAAAAATTCTTGAAAGCTATAAGCTCCTACCACCCATATGTCTGGGAAGTAGCATCGCCATCCAACGTCGTCATGACATATGGGCCACATGAGGATTCTATCTTCATCGTTCCGCCTACCGGCAGCAGTCAGCACTCAATAGTCTTCAGTCGCAGGCGGAATCAACCGACTGCCCAAGAAGATCCCTTCGATGATGATACCGGGAAAATACAGATTCACCGTTATAGCCCACAAGCGCTAAAGATCATGCAAAACATGGGCTACGACTTGAAACGGAAGCCAGGCCTCAACTACGGAAGAGGTAGACGAACGCCATCGTGCGGCAACCCCCGCAATCGATAAACTCGTCTCGGGTTAGGGTATGTCGCCTCCCTCGCGACTTCCGAGCCAAAAGAGGACCCCTTTTCCTCCTTCCAGAACAGCTCATCGCCCTCCAACTCGCCAGATGCTCTCGAACAAGCACTATCAGTGAATATGGTAATGATAAATCCCTCAGAAGCCGAGAAGCGGGATACGGAGCCATTCGAGGATGACCCCTGGGCTCAACAGATGGATACGCAGTAGGAATTCCGCTTCGAGCAGAGGAAACCTCCTACCAAGGACGAAGTCATCCAGATCAATGTTGGGGGTGAGCTCTCACCAAAGCCGATATTTGTCAGTAACAATCTTCCCCCACCTGAAAGGGAAGAAGTTATACAGCTGATAAAGGAATATATTGACGTCTTTGCGTGGGATTATGAGGACATGCCAGGCCTAGACCCGAAGGTAGCTACTCATAAGCTTAATATATTGACCGACTCGAAGCCGGTAAAGCAGCACCAACGACGGTTTCGCCCCGATATGATGGACGCCATCGAGGCTGAAGTCAAGAAGTTGATAACCTGCGGTTTCATCCGGGAGGAACAACACCCCGACTGGGTCGCTAATGTGGTCCCAGTCATAAAAAAAAATGGGAAGGTACGTATCTGCATCGACTACCGAGATCTGAATGCGGCCTGCCCCAAAGATGAATTCCCTCTTCCCATCACGGACATCATGATCGACAACACCTGCGGTTTCGAACGCATGTCTTTCATAGACGGATTCTCAGGATACAATCAGATCAAGATGCATCCTGAAGACGAGAAGCACACTGCCTTCCGGACACCACTGGGGGTATATTGCTATACGGTTATGCCCTTCGGATTAAAGAACGCTGGGGCTACATACCAACGGGCTATGAGTAACATATTCTGTGGGCATTTACGCAAAACAGTGGAATATTACGTAGACGACATAGCTGTCAAAAGTCGCCTCAAAGGTGATCACACCCGAGACCTGAGGGCGGTATTCGAATTAATGCGCCAGCATCAACTCAAGATGAACCCTACAAAGTCCTTTCTAGGTGTATCCAGTGGCAAATTCCTGGGATTTGTCATTACCACCAAAGGCATCGAAGTAGACCCTGACAAAGTCCAAGCGATCACGGCAATGCGACCGTCCCGTAATATGAGGGAACTCAGGGGGTTCCAAGGACGTCTGGCTTATATCCGGCGATTCATATCCAACCTCTCGGGGAGATATCATCCCTTCTCTCATCTCATGAAGAAAGGTGTATCCTTCATATGGGACGAAACCTGTCAGCAAGCGTTCGAGGATATCAAGCGCTACCTAACCAGTCTGCCAGTTCTGGTGCCTCCCGTCATGGGAAAACCGTTCTTGCTGTACGTTCGGGTAATGGATCATTCGCTAGGAGCTCTCCTCGCACAGAAAAATAATGCGGGTCATGAACAGGCTATCTACTATCTCAGCAGGATGATGGTCGGGGTCGAGCACCGGTACAACCCAGTGGAGAAGGAATGCTTGGCTCTGATATTCGCTGTCCAGAAAACGCGGCACTATATCACCGGCCAGACTATTCATATCATCTCCAGGATCAACCCTCTCCGAGTGCTGATGAGCAAGCCAAGTGCCCTCAACTCCCGACTCGCAACTTGGGCGATGCTGCTAACACCATACGACATGGTATACATCCCACAGAAGTCCATCAAAGGCCAATCACTGGCCGACTTCCTAGCGGCTCATCCGATCCCGGAGACCTCCAAGCTATACGAAGACATCCCTGATGAAGTTGCAGAATGTAACTTCGCAAGAAAAAGTGACGTATGGCAACTGTTCTTTGATGGTGCCTCCAGAACCTGTCCTAAAGGAAACGTCGTTTCAGGAGTGGGAGTCATCCTAGTTACCCCGGATCAACTCGTCATCTACCGAGCATACTCTCTTAGCGAGCCCTGCTCCAACAACGTGGCGGAATACAACGCTCTACTAATTGGGCTCCAAGTTGCTACAGAACTGGGGGTAGAATCCCTGGAAGCTTTCGGTGATTCTCTGCTCATCGTCAATCAAGTCAGGGGAATATACGAAGTCCGTAATCCAGACCTCATCCCCTATCACCGGGCGACAATCGAGATAGCCATGACGTTCAAAGGGTTCTTCCTGGAGCACGTACCTCGATCTCAAAATCTGGAAGCTGATGCCCTGGCCAGTCTAGCTGCAGACTTAGCTACTCCTATAAGAAGGCAAGATTCGGTAATCCTTCTTAACAGAGATTTATTCTGTGTGAAGAACAGCTGTCACATAGAACGCAGCTACGCTGTAAACACCGATCCTCCTACGAGAGATTGGACAAGTCCTTTCATAGATTTCGTAGCATACGGAATCTTACCGGAGGACCCCAAGGAAGCAGTATCCGTCAAGAGACGATCGCTACGCTTCTACTTCGATGCATCTTCACAATGCATGTATCGCCGGACCTACGACGGACTGCTGTTGAGGTGTCTCTCTGGCGCCGAAGCACAGCAGATTATCCGTGAAGCTCACGACGGCTTATGCGGAGCGCATCAACCCGGGCCTAAGCTACAGGATCGCATCAGGAGAATGGGCTATTACTTGCCGACCATGATCGCAGATGCAATACAGTATGCAAAGCATTGCAGAGCCTGTCAGGTTCATGCGGACTTCATACATCAACTGTCGGAACATCTACATCCTACGGTCGCATCCTGGCCTTTCGAAGCATGGGGAATGGATATCATCGGTCCTATTCACCCGTCTTCTTCCAGGGGTCACAAGTTCATACTGGCCATCACGGATTACTTTTCCAAATGGGCCGAAGCAATCCCTCTCACTGAGGTAAAGGCATCCAACGTGGTCAGCTTCATCAAACATCACGTCATCTATCGCTTCGGGGTACCCCGGAGGATAATTCACGACAATGGGCCCCAGTTCATCAGCCAAACGTTTCATCGGTTTTGCGATAAAAACCGGATACACAAAGTTGCCTCCACGGCGTACTATCCAGCTGCTAATGGTCTGGCAGAAGCTTTCAACAAAACCATTATCAAACTCTTGAAGAAGTTTGTCTCTTCAAACAAGAAAGACTGGAATGAAAAGCTGGGCGAATGCCTCTGGGCATACCGCACGACGGTACGAACGCCGACGGGTTGTACCCCATTCTCGCTGATCTACGGGAGTGAAGCAGTTCTTCCCATTGAAATCTAGATCCCGTCGCTCAGAATAGCCGTGGCTAATGAGCTGACTCAAGAAAAGAATGACCTTTTAAAGCTTCGGGAGCTAGAAGGATTAGACGAGAAACGCCTCCAAGCTCAACAGCGCATCGCGCTCTACCAAGCACGCATTTCCAGGGCTTTTAACCATAAAGTAAAGGAAAGGGTGTTCAAGGTCGGCGAGCTAGTTCTAGCAGTAAGAAGGCCGATGATTTTAACTCACAGAAGTAAAGGCAAATTCCAGCCCAAGTGGGAAGGCCCTTATGTGATCGAGACAACGTTCTCGAACGGCGCCTACAGGATAGCCCAGCCTAACGGGGACCTATTAATGGCTCCCATCAACGGCAAATTCCTGAAAAGATACTACGCTTAATTCCCCCCTGCCCAGGTGGAACATAGTAAGAATCTCAATTCTGACAAAACTACTCCAAGAAAAGAAACTAGTTAGGTCATATCCTATCATGTCTGTACGACCTCTGAATAGATATATCCTGCTAAAGAGGTTTATCGAGAGTATATCAGGTCCATACTACCTCTGATATCCCCCTCACCTAAAAAACTGTCATTTACATTCCGAAATGACGGGTCCACAACAGTCAGAAAAGAGTCGCTTTTATTCATTCCCAGAAGGAGGCGAAATTACATAGGGAGAGATACATCAAGATGGCGGAGTAATCAGACCATGAATCTGCCGCTCCAGTGCAGCCATCCTCTCATTCCTAAGGACCAAGGCATCGGCGCAAGCCCGCTCCAGCCATGCCTCGGGGGTATGCGTAAGGGTCAGATTAGCCCTTGCCCGAAGACAGCCCGCACGGGCAGCTTCCGCACGGTCCAGATCCCGTCGCGCTTCACTCAGTCGACCAGCCGCTACCTCTAAACCTGCCCACGACTGGGAAGCCCACTCCTCTGTCAGAGCAAGTTTTTCCCTCAGCTTGGAGGCCCTCGCTGCATTCCCTTCATGCTCGGATCGACACTTCGTCTCAACAGCAAGAGCTTCTTCCACAACAGCTTTTCTCCTATCCATCTCCAGCTTGTGCTTCTGGATAGAGTTGTCTAGGCTTTCAAGCTTTGTAGCGAGCCGTTCAGCCATGAGGCCGTATCGAGCCTGGACATCAGCATCAAGGCTACCCTCAGCCCGCTGCAAATATTTGTTAATGGGTCGCTCTAAACCATTAACCACCGCCTCCAGAGCATCAGCTACTCCAGGATTGCCAAGCCCCCTGACAACCTCGATCGAAAGCTGAGAAGTCTTCTTCAGGAGCTCGAAGTCAAGATTCTTCGCCAACACCATCGTTTTTAAACCGGTGTAGACAAGGCTGGTATGCTGCTCGGTCAACGCGACTAGACCCGACTGAACGCCCGGGGTGGCCGCGATGTTAGTAACTCCCTCTCCAGGGACAATTACAGACAAGGGAGCCACCGCCGCCGCCTCGACGGGTGGCGCGGCCGAAGAAGGTGTAATGGCAACGATCGAAGTCATCGGCATACTCGCGGAAGGCGAGGTCACGATAACAGGTTCGTCCCCCTCCTGAGACGACGAAACCTCTCCAGGCGAGCTGGCCCCCGAAGACACTTCTGCCTCGGAATTAGGTGCCTCCACGTCATCGCTAAGAGCCGGAACAGAGCCAGAAGGCGCTTCAACGCCGTATTCCCCGTGGACGTCATCCCCTGAAAAGAGGACAAAAAGGCAAAAATGTCAACACAATGGTAATCTTCCTAGGAGGAGACAAAAACGATATTTACCCGGAGCCAACGGCATATACGATGCGTCTGCAGCCGATGTAGCTAAACCACGCCTTAATGATGCGATACGACCTGTCATACCTGGAGAAAGAGGTGGGCCGACCGACATCGCCAAAAGCTCGGTCAAGCCTTCCCCAAGACGCGGTCGAGGTTCGTCAGCCGGGGTCTCGCTAAGCGCACTCGCTGACACAGAAGCAACTTCCCCCACTGCTGTCCTCGGGAAAGATTCTCCCATCTGCAGCGGCCACGTGGGCAATCCCGTTCCACTACTTGGAGCAGCCGCAGCTAAAGCAACCTCTAGCGAAGACTCTCCGGTGCCACCAGCCGGAACTGTAGAAGGTCCCTCTCTAAAAGGCGAGGAACCTCCAGCCAAAGATTCATCCCTGATGCAGGGAGGTGCCGGCTCACTCAAGGGAGCCTCAATACCAGGGATGCGGAGAGGACGAGCAACCGTCTCCTTCCTCCTCTTACGAAGGGAAGCTTCCTTCGGAACAGAAGCCCGTCACTTCCCAGAAGAGACTACCAAAGCCCCCGCCGGCGCAGGCACTGCACACCTCGGCAACGACACCAGAGGCTCGTCCGGAGTACCAGACTCCTCGCCCTCGTCAGAAGAAACCGAGGGGACTTCGACTCTTCCCCCAGGCTTGGCAGAAGGCACTCTAAAGCTTCCATGCCTGTCGAAATTGTGATGGAAGGTGTTAATCGCCACATAAAACTGGGCGTAAGAATGAAGGATGCGCAGCTCCGTGGAGGTTGTAACGACCGGCACGATAAAAATTGCCCCTGTGCAACCAATGATAAAATATCGCCACCCTCTAGCTCCATCAATGAGTCCGCCCCTGGGCCTGAAGCTGGTGACGGCGTTACCCACGTGCAACTGATCGTACCCGAACTGCCTGGCAAATCGACTAGGCAAGTAGGGCTCGAAGAAGCAATAGTCTTCGCTCCTATACAGCAGATGGGATGGTCTGATACAGACCAACCAATTAAAAGCCTCAGGAGAAAGAACGGTCTTCTCTCCACCTGAATCCTCAAGCCACACCCCAGATTGGTTGCGATGCACCGGAGGGGGAGTACAGAGGATCTTCCATCCATGGCTGAGGTTCAACACTAACCGACAGTCTAAAACTGTGTTCACATTCCAGGTAGAATCCCTGTAATTCAGCAGGAATATACCCCCTGAGCTGCTATCGGAACCGGGAGACATCACCCGGGGGTTGTGGAGAATTAACCATCCCATCAGATACAGGTATGGCAATTCCACCCTGGGAAAACTCTCACGCCGAGCTTCATCGACGAGCAACCCATCGGTCATGGCCCTCAGGCCAGCCTGAATACGGCACACCATGGCAGGAAGCAGGCCCAGTCTTGCCCCAAACACCAGACGCACTGCGGGCCACAGGATGTTCCGGTGAATACGATCTGCGGACGCGATACCGGGCACTACCACTCGACGCAGCCATATGGAGAGGAAACCAGCCAGCTGGGCTTCCTTAGACAGAGGCCTGCGACAGCGCCTCAAATAGCTGTGGGCCTTGGTACCTTCGGGGTATTTTCCTACCCCCTCAACGAGAATCTGATCGGGAGCCTTGGCGTCTTCCATAAGAGCCTCAACAACCTGGGCACTAAGGATGACCAAGCAGTTCACGGGCTCATTCTTACCCCCCGAAGCTTTCTCCGACTTGGCGGCCCTAGCCCGATGGAAGAAGAGGTAAGACATCCACCTAGTGGTATAGGCCAAATCAGAGGGCTCATCATAAAAAGTGGTGCACGCGAAGTACTGACACATCAACTCCTGATATACTTTCGCCACCCGAGGGTCCGAATCCCCCAACTCCCGGTTGGTTGGGACATACTCTTCATATGGGGTATCCCCCATCGGCAGTCTCAAGACAACTGCCATCTCATGGAGGGCCAATCCCAACTCCCCCAGTGGAGTGGCGAAGGTCCCGGTGAGCGGAATATACCGCTCCATCAGTGCCAAGAACAAATTAGCATTGGGAGGCAACCCAACACTCGTCGCACTCACGGCGGCATATAGTCCAATGTCCTCCAACTCTCTTCGGAAGTGCGTCAAGGCCCAATCAACTAGGCATCTCCATCGGGAGTTCGTTGGGGCGATCCACCCGTTGCACCAAGGATTCTTCTTGGGATATACCCCACCTCGACCCATGAAGTCGTTGCAGAAGGTCGGCAACTGGACAGGCTGGATCACCGAGCTATCTTTACTCGGGACATTACCCGGGCACAGCCCCCGGAACAGCATCACAACGCCAGAGGGGCGACTGACAAACGACCCCTGGTCAGCTCCTTTCAGATGAAAGATCTTCCCAGGCTTCCCGTGAAGATCAGGAGTCAGCTTCCACGACATCTTCCTAGGATGCGTCGCATGGGAGAAAGCCGAGATAGGATAATCCCTCGGCATCGTCGGCAGATACAAGACCAAATTCCCGGCAGGGAAGACCCAAGGCTCCCTCTTGGGCTTCGTCTGGGACTGTTTATCGATCATATCCCTAAAGAGGAAAGCCGGCTTTATGTACTGCTCCCCGTCGGCATGCGTCAAGGGTTCGCCATTGATCATGCTCAACAGCATTCGCTCACCCTGGGCCGATATCAGAAACCCCCTGCCCTCAGGATACTGGGGTCCAGAGATGGGAAAGGCCACATGGGACAGATCCTCCAGGTAGTTCGAGTGCAGCATCCCGGCAGCGGAGACTCACCCAAATCAACTACAAAGGTGCAAAGAAAATAGTTCATTACAAATCCTGCACGAAGTACGGACCAAAGAAACGACAGTCTGTGCTTTACGCCAAGATTGCGCAAATTTGGTCTCTATACGCCGGAAGTCTCCTCCGCAAGCGTAAAAATTCAAAATTTTACGACATACCCCAATTTTTGTTAGCCAGAGCTGTTACGCTCAGAACTACGAAAATATAGAGTTTTTTACGCTGGCATATTAGAAATGTGGGCATAAAAGATGAAAACATCTCCGTGCGTCATCTTCCTCAAAAGAGGCTATCAGCACAGAAGACGACCTAGCGCGGTCACGTTCAACGTGTGCGAAGGATTTTTCGTCGTTTGTCATCCCAAAAAAACTCTACCTCTAAAGCCGGGTGCACTGCTCATCGGCGGGATACTCCTCTCAGAAGGAGGTTCACCTTGCCCGACCGAAGAATCTCTCGCCGGTACCGAAGAACGAGAAGAAGAACCTACGCTCTTTCCCTTAGCGGAGGAAGTTTGTTTCGACGCCATTTCTGAGGACTCGAAGTGCTCGGAGAAGGAACAAAGGAAAGCTCTCTTTCGCAGAAGACAGATAAGAAGCTCTTTCTCTCAAAAGCTTGGGGTATATATACGGTCCGAGTCGACTCCTCGAATCCTCGGACGAACCCCTCGAGACCCCAACCGGATCTCGCAATTAAGAGTTGGTTATGATTGGATGCTACGTCAGCCCACTACCCTCGAAAAATGGACAGTCAGCGAAATCGGAAGGTTTTTTCGTGCAAGACGGTTCAGCGGGTTCTACGCTAAAGGAGCTTTCTACGCTCGACAACAACAGATCTACGGTTTTACGCTCGCAAGCTGCAAGTCTATGGTTTTACGTCCGGATGCCTTTGTGCTCGATAGCTTTTATGCTCGAGAGGCCACAAACCTACGACTTTACGCTCAGCAGATACCAAATCGACGATCTCACGCTCGGTGGCGCTAAGTTTACGCTCAGAAGCAACAGATCCACAAAACCTCACGCTCGAAGAAATTTTCTTTTCAGGAGCTAAAAATCTACATTTCTATGCTAAAGGAGCTTTTCTACGCTCGACAGCAATAGATCTACGGCTTCACGTTCGACAGCTACAAGTCTACGGTTTATGCCCGGATGCCTTTGTGCTTGGTAGCTTTTATGCTCGAGAGGCAACAAACCTACCACTTCACGCTCAGGAACCACAAGTCTACGATTTCACGTTCGATGGTGTTTTTACGCTCACAGGCTACAGATCTACAGTTCTACGCTAAAGGAGCTTTTCTACGCTCGACAGCAACAGATCTACGGCTTCACGTTCGGCAGCTACAAGTCTACGGTTTATGTCCGGATGCCTTTGTGCTGGGTAGCTTTTATGCTCGAGAGGCAACAAACCTACGACTTCACGCTCAGGAACCACAAGTCAACGATTTCGCGCTCGGTGGTGTTTTTACGCTCAGAGGCTACAGATTAATAATTTCAAGCTCCACGACTTTCCGCATATCCGAACAGTCCCCAAGGCGGTCAATTGCAAAGAGTTCACACAGAAGATACTCGTTCTTGACCCAGAGCATCCCAAGTACCCGAAGCATACAGAGTTCAAATATCGAGAAATTACTCTTCTCGGGTCCAAAATTGGAGGTTCATCCAGACTCCAGTCTGAATATCCCGTCTATCAAGGTGGCAACTCAATTTGACAGCCAAAAACCTCGACCCTGTTCCAAGGGAGTTTCGAGAGATATTCTTGAAGACGAAGTCTGAACAAGATCCTACTCATTAGAGAAGCAACAGTTCAGAATTCTACGCCGTCCCTCAGTCCTAGCAACAGGACATTTCTAAATGTTCAAGGACGCTCAGCGGCGTTCTACGGACTATTCGCTACGCGTAAAAGACGGGGCCTAATACTCTTTCTATCAGTCGGCGTAAAGATTCAGACGTGTCGAAGCTACACATATTCAGACTTTACAGCAACGTATGGCAAAGACGATCATATGCAGAGAAGAAAGACGACTTTATTTAAAGCTAAAATCACAATTACATATGAGGGAAATCCTGTCTACAGGGGTTTTTTTCATTTTTGTGATTATATATGAGGGAAATCCCGTCAACAAAGGATTCCCCCCCATCGTCGTCAGAAGATCGCCCAGAAGCTGTCCTGACAGATTCTCGCGCCGGTGCCGGTCTTCCTCTTCCTCCATGGCTGTTCATGACCACCACAGTCATGAACAAGAAGATCCTCCATTCGCCATGGCCGATCCAGTTGGGGTTTCTTCAAACCCAATCCAATCAGGACGACAGATTACGGTTTGTCCGATCTCGTCCGCAGGGGTCTCAGGAAGAAATAAACAGTCTATACAAGCTGTGTGGTCTAATACGACCCTTCCTCTCTCCTGGTGCAACGCCATACAAAGTTGCTGATTATCCCGAGCAAGGGAGGCTAAGATATCCTTCCATGATCCATCGTTGCAATGGACACTTACTCGAAGACGCCGTCTTTTTTGGCTCCTTACATGCTGGAAGAACATGGTCTTCTTCTTCCTCAGGTCGACCCGACGAACTCCGGCGATCATCTCAGCATGGTGAAAGGAAATGTGGGAAGAAACAGGTTAACTCCTCAGCCCTTTTATAGGCAAGCGAGGTCACACCTACCCCCAATAAATCCGCCATCAAGACCGGCCTGAAAGAACGCGTCAAACTTGACCGTTTCCATGCTCCACTCAGAAACGTTTCGGGTTACGAGGGGCCATTCATGCTTCATTCAAAGCATTTCAAATTCTGAGGAATTTAAAAGCTTTGAAGGGGGTCTTGTAGAAGCATAAAAAATACGCTGGGGGGATCCACGCGGCATCTTAATGCAGAGCAGCGTAAGCAGAGGCCTCCAGAGCCGTCGAACATGCAACAGAACTCTTCCGCCAAATACAGCGAGAAATATGAGCTCAAAGGACCATCCGCGTAAGTACGGTACGTCCAGGCCGCCCCTTCAGAGCCATCCAACGTAAAACAGGGTTCTTCATCGCCTCCATGGCGTAAAACCCAGCCGCTCTCAAAGCAGCGTTAAAGCGTACGAGGAACGCTTCGTCTTCCCCGAAATGAACCTGTCAAGTCACTCGGTGAACCTGGCCTCTGACTCCTGACAAAAAAAAGTGCTGCACGGCTACCCAGACGACGGCTGGAAACGATGGCAGACCCCTCGGGACGTACCCCACAGTATGATGGCGAATCTCTGCATTTAATGCAGAGGATTTGGTTAAAATATCACCAAACCGTCGTTTACCAAAGTCCCCCCAGCGTAAACCGCTCTTTCGCGTACAAGGGAATACGCTGCCTTGCTTTACACAGGCGAACATGAGCTGTTTTGCGCTCCGCGGTAAGATAAACCGCTGCCACGTCAAAAGCTGCACTTCATACAGGGCTCGAGGCACGTCTCTACGTCTAATTACACAGAGCAGTGACAGTTTTCCTCAAGGCACATCTCTGCGACGGATGCACAGAAGGGCTATAGACCTTCAAAACACGTCTCCGCATTTAATGCACAAGATGATGGCAAATCTCTGTAGAAGATTTGATTATATCTTCGAAAGTCGTACATTCCGACTAAGACGTCCATATCAGCATTTTGGCACGGTACGCAGCGGCTTCTACACCCAGGATCTGTGTCTATTCGGCTTCAACGCCCGTTCGGCTTCAACGCCCACTCAGTCTCTACGACCACTCGGCTTCTACGCCTGTTCGGCTTCTATGCCTGCTCGGCTTCTATGCCTGCTCGGCTTCTATGCCTGTTCGGCTTCCATGCTTGTTCGACTTCAACGCCTGCTCGGCTTCTATGCCTATCGGGCTTCTACGCCCACCCGGCTTCTATGCCTACTTGGCTTCTATGCCACGATGACAGACATCGGCTTTTACGCCCACCTCTTCTACATGGGGGATACCTACCTACGTGGCTTTTATGCCGTAATCGTCGTAGCAATTGTACGCGTTGTGCTCCTTAGTTGGACCCGCATCACACGCTCATTCAAAAGATCATCCATACGCAGGCATTGGTTACTTTAACCATCGTGTAAAAGGGTACTGTGTTGTCCGCTCCTCGGTTTTTACACCAACTGAGTGGTCACTGTCACAAAAACTCTATAAATAGAGACCCCTATCAATGGGGAAAAGGGTCAAAAAATTGAAAGATCGAACAATTGAAGACTCAGAGAAGAGGTCGAACAATTGAAGATCGAGCAAGGAAAGAAGAGATCGAGAGAGAGAGAGAGAGAGAGAGGAACCCGGAGCTCAGGCAAAGGATAGGGATCGGCGACCAGGGCATCGTGCATCCACCCTTTTCTGCAACCCCCGAGGCTGCTTCCTGTCTTCCACGGCACTTCTTCAACATCGTGTAGTCTAAGGGCTAAAGTGATCGACCGCAGATCAGACACCTATAGAAATTTATATCCAGATTAAATAAATTGTACTCCCACATCCTCGTATAGGATTATATTGTACAAGTTTGTTTGTAAACCAAAGGGCGCGGGTCTCTTATAAACCCCGTCATTGAAATACACTTTTATTCTTTCATTTAATACCACAAACACCTGCGAGGGCTGTGGAGAATACGTACTTGTAGTGGAGGCCCTAGAGGACTACATCACAATAAGGGCGTCATAGGATCCCGTACCATAGTATGTACCCCTCTGGAGACCACCAGCAGTGGTCACCCACAACTCGTCCATCGACGGAGCTGGAGAGGACTGGGAGAAAGTACCAGCCTCTCCCTCTGTAGGTGCACTAGCAGTCACCCGCTCACGTAGTCTAAGATACTCGGCCTAGAAAAGTTTGGATACTCGATAATTGCTAATTTCTAATATACTTATTACTAACTACATGGATATTTATTTGCATATTTACTAAGTTATATTAAAATTAACACAAAGTAAAGTAATACTTACATAGGTTTGCGAGACCCTCTCATCAATGAGATTCCCGTCCTTTCGTTAGGTGGCTAGGAAGACAGTCACCATGTTGGCATCCTCACCCCTATGTACCTGTTAAAAATATATTATTTAGTACTAAAATTAAATATTTTATCCTATTACCATTTTATCGTACTTACATTAAAATAATATATCTAAAATAAAAAAATATACCAAATGACGAAAATGTTCCGTCATCGGATTCGTGCCACCACACCACTTTGTTGCTTTCTTTCTAGCCACCTTGGCCTTCTCAAACCTTTCCTAGTAGAGGGACGGAGCACCGGAGGGGGTCAAAGAGCCAGAGGGGGCACGGGGTTTCAAAATTTTGTGAATAAAAATAAACGGGGGAAATAAAAAATCAGAACCCTATATTAAATTATTTAGCGACGTATAAAGTAGGAGTCATTAAACGTCGTTGTTTTTTAATATATTGCGACGTAATTATTACAATATTGCTAAATATGTCGCTGTAATTAAAGCATTAGTTACTTTTAGAGACTATTATCGACGTCTATTTCCATAATAATAATGATAGTCACTGGATGACGCTGAACATCGCCACTAACGACGTTTTGTGACTTTTTAAAATGGATTCGCTAAATTCTTAGGAATTGGCAACGTTTTACTCTGACGTCGCTAAGGACGTCGCTAATTGGACAAAATTTAGTAGTGAGACAGACCCAGTACACACGCAATATGGATTGCTATGCTTGAGATAGATTCGATAGTCTGCAATAGAATGGTTTGCACTCAGGAAGTCTCGAGGACGAGACTTTTTATAAGTGGTGTATAATGTAACGACCCATTCCGTTCAAGCGGACAGCCAATTCAAATGGCACAAGTGCAATGATCTGACCTGCTTTGCTCAGCGAAAAAACTTGCTTGAGGCAAAGGATTTCAGACTTGGCCCTTCAGGAGTTCAGACTTAGACTTTCAAAAAAGTGCTCAGAGTATCGCTCGACCGAGGTAAAACATTGCTAAGGTGGGTAGCTACGATGAACTTGTCTTTGCTTAGCCAGCACACATAAAATATGGACGATACATGCTAGTCACTAGGTGAATCACCCCTTGCATGCTAATAAAGAATACAAAGCACCTAGATAAGGGAATAATCCTATCTTGTATTGCTTGTGTTAGAACATAAAAATAAAACTTGGCTAATATCGGACCCTCGCATGCTACCTTAGCTTCATAAAGTAGACCCCGCTATGCCTCAAGTAGATCATTGTATACTCTTCGTAGTGCACTGCTTCACCTATTTACACTGCTCGCCTTATGGATTATGTCGTCCGATAATATCCATGTACAGTTTTACTCCTCGCACTAGCCCTTAGACTCATGCTAGCGTACTCGCTTATATTTTCAAGTAAGACTATGTTGAATATTTTCTTAAGTTATATTCATAGTATTGCAATATTTGTCTGTTTTATATATCCGCTATGCTCGTCCCGTAAATTCATGCCACGACCGTGTAACACTATCCTTGCCTTGCATTCATCTAAGTTCTCCGAAAGACTATCAAATAGTCGTTCCGTGTAAGTATGAACCTGAAAGTATTCGGGATCGTTTGGTCGCCAAGGCAGTTCTAAACTAGGGACTGCATCATGACAAGTTAAATAACACTCATCCTATACTGAATTGAACGGCTCAGGGAGTCGATATATTTATGAAAAATCTTGAACTTGGAACTGAATCTGACCCAAATTTGTACCTGATAAGAGACCTAAGACTGGAGACTTGCATGGTCATGGACAACTCCTGCACCAGGTATCTAATTCCTTAGACGATCATCGGGACACCGAGATCGTACTGGTCTAGGAGTAATGTCTGGTGTATTGCATGCTAATTTCAGTTATGGTATTCGGGCATTAGTAGACCATACTACCTTGGCCGAATGGAGCGGGAGAACCTCGTTCGGTTGGAAAACTCCTTCGTGCGACCTAAGGCATGGAGTTTGCTCTGGAGCCTTGGAGCATTACGTCCGGAGCTGAAGCGCATATACAAGACATAATGTTGAAATATTGCCTATGTATCATTCCACAAATTGTAGCCACTTGGCATGCTTTTATTGTTTTGAGAGAGGACTTAAGCGACTTATAATCTCGGCCTAGCGCCGCTTGTAATACTGATTCAATATCAATAAAGTACTTGTTTTACTTCCATACTTGTGTTATTCAATGCTTCAGCTATGACGACTCTATGAACTTGTTAACAACCTCCTGTTCATTTCTTATTCTGCTGTATTTGGACTATCTGTGCGACAATGTGCCTTAGTTATCTTACCGCATGTTCGAATTCATGGCCTTGCACGGGCGCAGCTTGTGCTCGTGCGATATCACATCCAGATGGGAACGATCGTCCTACGAAAATGCTGGCACGGTGATTCACGACTAGTGAGTACGGCCGATTCCTATGGGAGATCAGGGCGTGACAATACGGGTTCTTCTCAAGGTTGGAGGAGGAGCATCAACTACATAAATTGGCTTCAAAGGTGGGTCTGACGTATCCAATATGGAGCAAGATATTATGGTTGGCACACAATGGAGGTGTGGATAAATGTGTCAGTTCGGTTCTGTGGTCGAACGGATCAAGATGATAATATATTGGATCTCTTGGGTGCTCGGTTAGCGGGAACGAACAAAGGTAGCCGAAGTGTGCTAAGGTTGTTCGGTTAGCGGGAACGAGCAAAGATAGCTGGGGTATGCTAAGGGTGCTCGACTAGCTGGAACGAACAAAGGTAGCCGGGGTGTACTAAGGTTGTTCGGTTAGCGGGAACGAGCAAAGGTAGCCGGGGTGTGCTAAGGGTGCTCGACTAGCGGGAATGAGAAAAGGTAGCCGGGGTGTACTAAGGTTGTTTGGCTAACAAAAATAAGCTAAGGTGGAGATTGTTGGATTGTATCTCATTTTTGGTTGAGCGTTCAAAGGAGGGTAACAATGGAGTTGGCAATTTAGTCCCACATCGGATATGATATGGGATCATTAGGTGTAGATAATTGGGATTGGTTCAGGCCTTACATGGTAATTCCATTTTAAGACATACGGGCCCAATCCAATATCGCACCTCATAGACCAACTCCGGTTCGGGTCATACCATATTTTCAACAAGTGGTATCAGAGCTCATGGTTATGGGACTAATTTAGGCAGCTCTAATTAGTTCAAGACAGATGTGCTGAACATTCATGTGTATAATTATACGGGCTATTTTAGGTGGAATCGTATTATTATTTTAAGATTTTCTATTTAAAAAAATCCTATTATGATCTAAAATATGATTTCTCATCCTATAAATATAGGAGGAAGGTGGAGGCACAAAGAAGAGAATAATTTGGAGATTCGGGGTGCTTATCCACAGAAAATATAGGAAAAAGTTCGTGCTTTGCTCTTATGACTTCGCCATCCAAGACAGAAAGAAGAAAGAGATCTGATCGAGGAGTCATCGCCTTCGCTCAGAGAGATTGCTACGGGTTGGTGAGTGATTTTAATCTCTTTCTTTTCTTCTTGAGTATGGTGGAGGGTTGAATCTATTAGGGCAAAGGGTTCAACATTGATTTTGTCAATCTTGTAATTTTACCTGAGTTATAAAGGTTAAGATTTGTCCAGGTAACGTAGTCACCACCATATACTTGTTTTTATCTGTGCTTGGTGTTCGTTAGACAGGGTTTGGTTATCTCAGGTGGGTTGGCCTAAAGTTTTTGCTGTGGATACTCTCAAACACGGTATCGAAATACTTTCAGGGCATGTGTGATTCCCAATATTTGGTATCATAGCCCTGGTTTGATAGTCTGATACCGACATCTGGTATCAGAGCTACTATTTTTGGTTCTAAAAATTATGTCTACGGAGCAAACGAACACTCGTATGATCACCCTTATATAGGAGAATTGGGCGATTTAAAAGCCAAGGATGGAGGATCTACTCTGGTGCAAGAACTTGTATGGTCCGTTAGAGGGCGACAACGCTAAGCCATCAGACAAAGCTCCTGAAGACTGGAAATGACTGTATTGGAAGGCCGTTAGATTCATCCGCCAATGGCTGGATGACTAGGTGTTTCACCACGTGTCCATGAAGAGTTCGACAAAAGCATTATGGGAGAAGCTGCATTCGTTGTACGAAAGGAAGACGGTTGGCAACAAGACGTTTCTGATTTACCAACTCGTCAACTTAAAGTAAATGGAGGGTTCCCCAGTAGCACAACATCTGAACAAGGTTCAGGGTATTATCAATCAGTTGTCTGCGTTGAAGATGGTGATTGATGATGAGCTTCAAGCCCTTTTGCTTTTGAGTTCTCTGTCGGAAAGTTGGAAGACGTTGGTGGTGTCAGTGAGCAACTTCGCACCTTGTGGAGTTGTCACGATGGAGGCCGTCAAAATGTAAACACCCAAATTTTAGAAATTAATTTTAGAATTTTAATTATGTATATTTTAGTTTTTGGAGATTTTCTGTAATTTTTAATTAATTATAATAAATGTTCTTCATGAATTTATATTTTTGTGTATTAAATTAATTATTAAAATTTGTAAAAAAATTATATTTTTTGGTGTATAATTAATAATAGAGTATTGTATAATTTTTCTGGAATTTATTGGCTCAAAAACTATTTTTAAATAGCTAAAATACATTATTTTTAAATAAACCAACTCAAATCAAACCAAACCAAACCAAAATGAACCAAACCAAACTAGACCAAACCAACCCAGACCAAATGGATCTGGATCCTACCCGAATGAACAACTCGACCTGACCCGACCCACAAACTCTTAAAATTCTGTAACAGTAGCCAACTCTCTCCCTTTCCCTCCCCCAAAATCGACCGGCCGACCCCTTTTCATCTCCTTGTAACGTCCACCTCTGACCCCTATATAAACATCCAGACCCACCTCCTCATCCACCATCCAACCCTCACCCATTTTAGATGAGCCACCGCCGACGATGATGCCGGACCGCCGCGCAACACCGCCGCAAAGTAGCCGAGAAGTAGCCGCCCAGAAATTCGAGCAGCAGTAGCAGTAAGATATGCTAGTTTCCACTTTCGTATCTCTTTGCACAGAAATCCAAATGTCGATTTGTTAAATCCATGCGAAGACCACATAACCCTCTCGAACTCTGTATAATTAGTTCGGGATATCGTGTCCTATATCGGTCGTAAATTGTGACACAATACAAGAAAAAAAAGACCCAATTTGTAGTACAGAAAACTGTCCCAAAGCCGCATGTTCATGGCCATTTTTCTTCCAACCTAGTTAATATTTTTAAATTTCACTTGAGCAGTAAATTAAACAACATAACCGAGATTTAATCCCTTAAATTAGTCTATTTTAATTTGTTGTATGCTATATTTTATTCGTGGTTGAAGTTGACCAAAAACTTAGTTTTCTAAATCCAAAATTTTCTGAAACGGGGTGCGTCCCACTAAATGAGACAAATTCATCATGTGCAAATTATATCGAAAGGCGCGTATCGTCAACACGGACATGTAGAATTTTACGGAAGTTGATTTGGATGTGCGTGCACACCGGAATCAACGCGTATCCGCCAAAAAATACTGTATCAGCATATTTTGACACTCGTCATAATTTCGTGTGTGCTTGTCATTTTGTAACAAAACTTATGCCATTGAATTTATAGCGTTACGCTGGTCCTGTGACCCAAGTTTGATTCAATTTTGAGAACGTTGACGAAATCCCATTTTCGTGGGGCCCACAGTTCTACTTGACGGACGATTTTATGACCGGCTCATCGGAATCCAGTTCTGGACGTTCTGTTGGATTCGTATCATCGTTCTGGATTCGTAGACACTAAGTTTGACAAATTTAGAGAACTTTGTCTCTGGCACATTTTTTGGTGCGAAGTGGACCACATGTGGACCCCAACTTTGACCAGAAACTGTCAATTCTGCCCTTGTGTCCAAATTAGACTTATGGGTAGTCAATCCTAGCTATTTTACATATTCTGAGAATGATGGTAATATTTATTTCAATATTCGGAGGTGTACCGAAGTTTCTACTTTTATGAAGCTCAGAACATAGGCAAGTGTACCTTGCCAACTTGCAGTAGATCTTGAGATATTATTTGCTTGTATTATTTTTATATACTTATGTGTTGTACATGTTCAACCTAGGACCGTGAGACATTGCTTAGCGTCCGAACAAGATTCGTGTGTCGATGTCGAATGCGGAGTCGTGTAACGTCACTTAGAGAGTTGATACCATGATCCTATATATATTTACATGCTTGCTTCATCAAGTACGTCATACTATAGGACACTTGACACTATTCATGTGACAGAATTTTTCTTGAGTTATTCATAGTGATTCTGTATAGGTTTAGAGGATTCGTGACATAAGACTTGCATACATAGATATCATTATGACTCGTTGTACTAGCTAGAGGTCATGATCTTGCGTGTTATGGACATGAGATGTGAGATAATATTGGGTGGGAAGAGACATACATGATACAGGATGATTATATATATATACTTATGTTACTAGAGAGTATCTTAGTCTCTGTACCAGAGATTTGGCACATGTATTTGGCCCTTCGTGATATTACTGCTACTTGCTCCCCGACACAGAGCTTGTAATGGTTTCAGCCTGAGTACTAGTGATGTTCTTATTTGCATTTCATATAGATGGTTACATAGCTTGCTAAGAGGATCTATTTTTATATACTATATTTTATTTGTTTTGAGTGTTTATTGTACCTTGATATGTCCCCTGAGGACCTGGATCCGGATTATGTCCCCAAGTACAGCAGAGGAGGAATACCCCGAGGTTTACGGGATAGGAGATGACGCTGTAGCAGTACTGATAACTGAGGATGAGGTTGTGACAGAGGATTTCTCCTGAGTATTTTGTTATATACTCAGTTATTTCTGATTCCAGTTATTTTATATCTTGACTCTTAGATTTATATATTAATTTATTATCGGGTTGTTGCCCGAGACACTTTATATTGAGACTTGTTGATGGACTATATTTCTTTATATTGATTAGTCTATCATATTAAATTGTATTTACTTTCTGTAGATGAGATTAGAATTAGACTGTGACATGTATCTTGGACCATTGTATTTGTTTTACAGCTTAAGTACACTCTAATGGGTCCATTAAATTGGGTTTGTCCATTGGAGTTGTGCTGCTGGCCATTGTCATGTGGCTAGTCCCTCGGTATTTTGGGACTGGGGCATGACATAGTTTTTGTGGTGGCCCATAAAGATCTACGATTATGTTGCTTCGGTTTCAACTAAGGAATCGAGCAAGCCTGTAAATTATGATAGGATAAATTATAGGATCTCATCCACATATTGACACGTTCTTGACCTCTATATCGACTTCAAAATAATTTTTTGACTTGCATCTTGTCTTGATTCCTCTGTGAACCTCTCATAGTTTACTTTGTATGCAGAGTAATGGATCCACGAGCCAGCGACGAAACTCCCGCGGGTACACCACAAGGTGCTGTGGTCACTTACGATGATGGAGTAATGCCATTAAGTGGAGATCCATCCACTCAACAAAGCAATCAAGCAGATCCGCATACCTCGAGGTTTCGGCGAGATGACATTCTACCACCGTCGTAGTTTACTCCACCGATGCCCATTTTTCCAATAGGATAGCCTATGGACGGACAACAGATGTTCTAAATGTTCTAAGCAATGATGCAAGCCCAACAGCAGATTTATCAAGAGGCTCAGCGTCACGAGACAGAGAACCTGAGAAACAGTATAGTGACCGCACTAGAGCAGGTAAACCCACAATCTAGACGACCATCGACGGGATCTATCACTGATTTCCGCCAGCTAAAGCCCCATACCTTTTCTAGCAAGGAAGAGCCCACTGAAGTTCATGAGTGGCTTACAAACACTCAACACCAATTAGAAGCAGCTGAGCTTCCGAGGGAACGTTGGATGACTGCGTCAGAATGCAGTTGACGGGCAATGTACATCACTGGTGGATATCTGAGGAGAGACGGCTCGGACCAGACCGAGTTACTTGGAAGGAGTTCTCTAGACTCTTTCAGGAGATATACATTTCATCTATTGCTCGATCAAAATTTCGGGATAAGTTCAATCGCCTCACTTAAGACAATATGACAGTGGAAGAGTACAATGTGAAGTTCATCCGTTTGAGCCGCTTCGCACCTACACTAATTCCGACAGAAGAAGAGAAGGCTGAAAAATTCTTTGACGGACTAAAGTTTGAGCTATAGAGACAGATTGGTTCTGTTGTACCTACTTCTTATACGGACGTCCTTGCTGCAGCCCGACGCATGGAACACGGCATCAGAAGAGAGTCCAGCCAGAAGAGGCCGCATGCACTAGTACCAGACCGAGCGCAGCAAGGAGGAGCTGCAAAGCATAGATGAATCCATCACCGAGAGCATTTACACCACTAGCACTAGTCCTTCCTACTTGTTACTACTGTGGCAAGGTAGGCCATATTGAGAAGGAATGCAGGCACAAATGGGGATTATGTTTAGCTTGCGGATCTAGCCAGCATTCAGACAGGAATTGTCCTGAGCGTCGAGAAGGAGCACCGATGGTACACCGATAAGCTTTACCAGCACCGGGAGGATATCAGCCTAGGCCACCCTTGGCACCACAGGCAGTACTCTTCCAGCAGGCCCAGCAACAGCAGAGGGCACTACCACAGGGACATGGACAGGCTTTTGAGATGACAGTGGAGGAGGCACAGACTCGGGGAGTAGTGACTATAAGTAAGATTTAGTTTTATCATAGCTACCTATAGTAGCGAATATTTCTAGTAGTACTTTAGCCTGTGCCTATTAGTTCCATTCCCTAGCCTATACCTAGTATTATGATTAGTATGACCTTGTTAGTCTAGATTAGTAAGATGTCAGTGCTACCCAAGTTTTTATTTTTTCCCTACGTGTTGATCTGTTCTTATAGTTTTTATTTCTTCTGCTTGAACAATACCCTCTCCCTTCCGCTTAATTTCTCCTTGTTCATGGTTCCTTATCCCTTGTATCATGCTTCAACAAACATGTCTTGCAACCGCGTCATCCCTTCTGACTGGTTATGCGTCATTTCCTTAATTGCGAGGACGCAATTCTTTTAAGGTGGGTAGATTGTAAACACCCAAATTTTTAGAAATTACTTTTAGAATTTTAATTATATATTTTTGAGTTTTTGGAGATTTTCTGTAATTTTTAATTAATTATAACAAATATTCTTCATGAATTTATATTTTTGTGTATTAAATTAATTATTAAAATTTGTGAAAAAATTATATTTTTTGGGTGTATAATTAATAATAAAGTATTGTATAATTTTTCTAAAATTTATTGGGCTCAAAAATTATTTTTAAATAGCTAAAATGTATTATTTTTAAATAAACCAACTCAAACCAAACCAAAATGAACCAAACCGAACTAGACCAAACCAACCCAGGCCAAATGGATCTGGATCCTACCCGAACCAACAACCCGACCCGACCCACAAACTCGTAAAATTTTGTAATAGTAGCCAACTCTCTCCCTTTCCCTCCCCCAAAACCAGACCGGCCGACCCATTTTTATCTCCTTGTAACGTCCACCTCCGATCCCTATATAAACATCCAGACCCACCCCCTCGTCCACCATCTAACCCTCTCCCATTTTTGATGAGACATCGCCGACGACGACGTTGGACCGTCGCGCACCACCGCCGCAAAGTAGCTGCGAAGTAGCCTCCCAGAAATTCGAGCAGCAGTAGCAGTAAGGTATGCTACTTCCCACCTTCATATCTCTTTACACAAAAATCCAAATGTCGATCTGTCAAATCATATGCAAAGACCACATGACCCTCTCGAACTCTGTATAATTAGTTCGGGATATCGTATCATGTGTCGGTCGCAAATCGCGATGCAAAATAGAAAAAAAAGACCCAATTGTAGTACAGAAAACTGTCCAAAAATCCCATTTTCATGGCCATTTTTCTTTCAACCTAGTTAATATTTTTAAATTATATTTCTTAAATTAGTTTTTTTAATTTATTGTATGTTGTATTTTATTCGTGGTTGAAGTTGACCAAAAATTTGGTTTTCTATACCCAAAATTTTTTGAAACGGGGTGCGTCCCACTAAACGAGGCGACTTCGTCGTGTAAAAATTGTATTGAAAGGCACGTATCGTCAATACAAATATGTGGGATTTTGTGAAGTTGATTTGGATGTGCGTGCGCACCGAAATCAACGCATATCCGCCAAAAAGTACCGTATCAGCCTGTTCTGACACTCGTTATAATTTCGTGTATGCTTATCATTTCGCAACAAAACTCACGCCATTGGATTCATAGCATTACGCTGGTCCTGTGACCCAAGTTTGGTTCGATTCTGAGAACATTGATGAAACTCCATTTTCGTAGGCCCCACGGTTCCACTTGACGGACGATTTTGTGACCGGCTCATCAAAATTTAGTTCTGGACGTTCCTTTGGATTCATATCATCGTCCTAGACTCGTAGACACTAAGTTTGATAAATTTAGAGAATTTTGTCTCTGGCACATTTTTCGGTGCGAAGTGGACCACATGTGGACCCCGCTTTGACCAGAAACTGTCAATTCTGCCCATGTGTCCAAATTGGACTTATGGGTAATCAATCCTAGCTATTTCACATATTCTGAGAACGATGGTAATATTTTTTTAAGCATCCAGAGGCGTACCTGAAAATTCTACTTTTATCGGAGCAACTAACGGAGCTCAGAACACAAGCAAGTGTACCTTGCCAACTTGCAGTAGATCTTGAGATATTATTTGCTTGTATTATTTCTATATACTTCTGTGTTGTATCTATTCAACCTAGGACTGTGAGACGTTGCTTAGCGTCTGAACAAGATTCGGGTGTCGATGCCGAACGCAGAGTCGTGTAACATCACTTAGAGAGTTGACACCACAATCATATATATATTTACGTGCTTGCTTCATCAAGTATGTCATATCATAGGACACTTAACACTATTCATATGACAATCTTTTTTAAGTTATTCATGGTAATTCTGTATAGGTTTAGAGGATTCGTGACATATGACTTGCACACATGGATATCATTATGACTCGTTGTACTAGCTAGAGGTCATGATCTTGCGTGTTATGGACATGAGACGTGAGGTTACATTGGGTGGGAAGAGACACACATGCTACAGGCTGATTATATATATATACTTATGTTTCTAGAGAGTGTCTTAGTCTCTGTACCAGAGCTTTAGCACATGTATTTGTCCCTTCGTGATACTACTGCTACCGGCTACCCGACACAGAGCTTGTAGTAGTTTCAGCCTGAGTACTAGTGATGCTCTCATTTGTATTTCACATAGCTGATTACATAGCTTGCCCTGAGGATCTATTTTTATATACTGTATTTTATTTGGCTTGAGTGTTTATTGTACCTTGCTATGTACCCTGAGGACCTGGATCCAGATTATGTCCCCAGGTACAATAGAGGAGGAATACCCCGAGGTTTACGGGACAGGAGCTGACGCTGGAGCAGTACTGACAACAGAGGACGAGGTTGTGCCAGAGAATTTCTCTTGAGTATTTTGTTATATACTCAGTTATTTCTGATTCCAGTTATTTTATATCTTGACTCTTGGATTTATATATTGACTTATTATCGGGTTGTTCTCCGAGACACTTTTTATTGAGGCTTATTGATTGACTATATTTCTTTATATTGATTAGTCTATCATATTGAATTATGTTTACTTTCTGTGGATTAGATTAGAATTAGACTGTGACATGTATCTTAGACCATTGTATTTATTTTACAGCTTAAGTACACTCTAACGGGTCCATTAAATTGGGTTTGCCCATTGGAGTTGTGTTGCTGGCCATTGCCACGTGGCTAGTCCCTTGGTATTTTGGGACTGGGATGTGACACAAAAGTAGCTTGTTGAACGAGGAGATATGTCGTAAGTAAGTGGAGTCATCGCAGGAGTCCGCTTTGATGGCTTTCCACGGGAAGGGAAGACCCAAGTCACAAGCGAGGACAGGGGGGAGTTCTCAAAATCTTGCGACTGTGGACCGCAAGAAGGGCTGCTATCACTGTGGCAAAAGGGGTTATATCAAGAGGAACTGCATGAAGCTCAAAGCTGAGAAGGTCAAAGGCAAGGATAATCAGGAGAATCTCACGTCTATGGGAGATCTCATCATCGCAGCAACCAACACAGAAAAACCTTGTGGCATATTTCATGATGGCGATTGGGTCATGGACACGGGGGCGTCGTATCACGCCACTCCATATAGGAGGATCTTTACGTCATATCACGACGGCAGGTTTGGACGTGTGAATATGGAAAACAAGGGGACGTCTGTAATTGTAGGCAACGGTGATGTGCACTTGACAACGAAGCTTGATGAGAAGCTCGTTCTCAAGGATGTGCAACATGTACAGAGTTTGTGCTACAACTTAATTTTGGTAGGGAGGCTTGCGGATGATAGCTGTTGTAGTTTATTTGGTGACAAACATTGGATGCTTGCGAAGGGTTCCCAACAGCTGGCCCGAGGAGATTTATGTTGTGACATGTACAGGCTCAAGCCGCTAAGTTGTACAGGCAGGCCACAGATATCAGATGGAGGCTCGAAGGATATTCGACAGGAGTTGGATCGTCGAAAACTTGTTGAGGAGGGTCTTCGATATACTTTGAGGATTACGGATGATTAAGTTCGTCAAGACAAAATGATGAATGGTGATGAGCCAAAGATTAAGGGTCAGTATGTCGGTCCCATGACAAGTGGTTGGTCTCCAGGTGGGGGTTGCTTCACGGATCCAGTTTTGGCGACGAGTGGTTTTCCAAAGCTTCACGGAGCAACATTGATTTCAGCAGTTCGAGCCCAGGGAGGAGATCAAGGTTTGCAGCAAACTCAATATGAGGCGGGAGCGTCATCATTTACACAGTTCCGGATGAGCTGTGGGTCATCGACGACATGCACAGTGCATGATGTTCTGCTTGAGGACGCATGTGTATGGGAGAGCTTCAACTTCAAACACGAAGGTGGGCAGATTTAGGAGTTCGAATCTCGGGAGAATCGCACCGTCCGCTTGGTTGAGCCAACCAAGGGTGAAAAAACTCGTCGGAACGTTAACACGTTTCGATAGAAGACGAAAGTTGGGGACAGGCAGCCAAGACTCGCGGTGAGACTGATAGTCAGGGACTTTGGTCTCAGCCGTGTCATTGATGTCGGCAGGATCCTAGTGGTACAGAAGGTGTTACGTATGGCAGCTAGCGTCGACGTGACGATCGAGGAGATGGAGACGAAGGAAGATGCAAAGTAGCTCAGGAGATTGGAGAACGGTGGCATAGGGGAGCAGGAACTCTGTCGCGGGACGACACGCATGGAGTCCAGTTGAGAAGCCATGTGGTCAGTACCCTCTCATCAGACTGGAGGTGGAGATTGTTGGATTTTATCTCGTTTACGGTTGAGCACTCAAAAGGAGGGTGACAATGGAGTTGGTAATTTAGTCTCACATCGGGTAGGAGGTAGGATCATGAGGTGTAGATAATTGGAATTGATTCAGGCCTTACATGGGAATTCTCTTTTAAGGCATATGGGTCCAGTCTAATATCGCATCTCATGGGCCAACTCCGGTTCGGATCACACCGCGTTCCCAACAAGTTCTATCTATTTAGAAAATTCTATTATGATCTAAAATAAAATTTCTCATCCTATAAATATATGAGGAGGGTGGAGGTACAAAACATAGCACAAGTTAAAAATTCGAAATTTTCATCCACATAAAATCTAAGAAAAAGTCTGTAATTTGTTTTTAGGATTTCGTTATTCAAAACAGAAGGAATAAAAAGATCTGATCGATGAGTTGTCGTTTCTTTCAGCAAAAGCTTTGCGATGGTGAACATGGAGCGTAGAGTCTCAGTAGTCCGTCACCTGTCGACTTGACTAGAGCATGGATCACGTTAGGATGCATTTCTCTAAAATCCAATATCCAAAGAATTGTAGAAAGTTGGCCTGAACTTAAATATTTTCTTCTTTAGCAACTGCACGCGCAGTTTGCCGAAAATAAGTCCCAAATCATTGGGCTTGGGCTGAAACCTACAAATAGTTTGCATTATATGAATACTATCAATCAATTTTGAAGTTATTCTCCAATAGGACCAAAACTTACTTTTAGGTTTATCACATGTGTCAACTATTTTTAAGAATACTTCTGCATAGGCCTAACATCTCTAAAATTCTATCAAGTCGTATGGAGTCCCTCATAAAAATTTCTCCATTTTGAATAATTTTTTAATCTAAAATAGAGACTTAGATAGAAACTCATTGACGTTTTTCTTTTCAAGACTCTATTATAATTTTATTTTTTTTAAATCCTTAGGCCTAGCATCTCTAATATTATAATACGACATAGAAACGATTCAAATGAACCGTCTAATCCATATATATATATCATCATTTAAATTAATTATAAAAAATAATTAAATAATAATTAAATAACTATTTAAGTACTCTACTAATTATTATTATTTTTAAAAATTAACCAAGAATTTAATTACCTAATGTGATAAATTTATAATTAAATAATTATAATTCAAGAGGTTAAGGTATAATTTTTTTTTTTTATTGTCTGAGTTTAATTTCTATGAATAATAATTTTTTATAATAAATTTATTATGCATGTGTGCATTACTAAGTATCATTAAATGCTCAAATTGTAATAAATGCTGAAGAATTTCAAAGTGTTGTATGGATTTCTCCATACTTAATCCTGTCACTGAACATCATAAATTATTAGATATTATGATGTGCCTATCATTTGTCCAAAGTTGCAAATGGGCTGACTACCAACGCTATGTAAATAAACACAAATTTTTTAGTATCCGTATACTTGGGGCTAGTTTGATTGTCCTATTTTTGTTCATCCACCAAAACTAATAACGATGTTCACCGTTTTACTCTAAAGTTAGCACGTGTCACTAGTGATCAAAACTACTAGTGTGGATGTTCATCGAACCATTTAAAAATTGATTTTAGGTTTAATAAAAATGATACGTGGGAACTTGTCACGTCTCAATCTCAAATTACGTAGGACCAGCATATGACTATGCCAACTAGTCTGCATGTGTAGGATAATCCAATATATGGAACATACAAAAACATGCTTATGCTGTAAATAGACTCTAGCTTACGAAATATCAAGGAACACCAATATAATCTAATCGCATCCACAGAATCAAGTGAATAAACTAAGAAACCAACAGTAATAAAATAAAGTCCATAAATAAACAATCTAACAAAAATAGATAGTCGGGTGGAGACAAATCCACTACCAAACGACTATAATAAAATGAAAGCATAGAAATAGTCCACTTCTGTGGAAATAAAATAAAAGATAATCAAAATACGATATTCCAAGTAAATAATACAGATAAACTCAGGTGGATCGACCTCCTCGACCACAATTGCTCAATCAGGTCCATATTCGTACTCATCGGGATACTGTTAATCGTCTACACCTAGAAGGATACCATGTTCTCAGAGAGACGTAACAAGATACATAATATACATTATATAATAAACTGAAAATCAAAACACAATGGTGTCATAACCGTCTATGTGAATCAGTTGAGAACAATATTCCACGCAGGGGCTTTCCGAACAAAATAATAATATCACACAGCCACAAGTACCGCTCATCCAAGTCACTAGTGGCCAACATGTGCAAAAATAAATAAATAGTAGCCCTACGTCTAGTACATGTCATTTCTACCCCCATGAGACTGTCCAAGTCGTACCCACCACTTCTGTGTTCTACTTCGGAGGGAAAAAACCTTCAATGTCAAAACTACGATTTTGTGCCAGACAAGATTTATGGTCCGTTTGGTTCACCATAATGTAATCGAAATGATGATTACGTTGTAATTCTAATTTGGATGTTTGGTTGGACAATAAAAAATTAGATTTAATATAATCGGAATTAGAAGTTTGATTATATTACATCAGTTTATTCTAAAACCAATTACGTCATAAAACTATTGTAATCACGATTGCATTACAACTTAAGGGTATATTTTGTATGCGGTAATTTTTTTCGTTTTTTAGTCGGCTTCGCTCATTTTTTGTCTTTTTGGTCGTTTATAGCGTTTTTTGTCGGTTTGTCTGTTTTGCTTGTTTTTTGACATTTTTTTTCGTTTTTGGTTTTTTTTTCACATTTATTGTCTTTTAAGTAGTTTGTTTATCGTTTTTGCTCTTTTTTGTCAAATTCTTTTTATCGTTTTTGGTCTTTTTTGCTAATTTTGTCGTTTTTAGCATTTTTTTGCTCATATTTTTTTTTGTTTTTGATGGTTTTTGCACGTTTTTTGTGGGTTTTGCTCTCTCTTTTTTGTCTTTTTTTGTTATTTTTTATTTTTTTTGCACATTTTTTGTCATTTTTATCGTTTTTGTTCGTTTTAATCTTTTTCATCATTTTTGTCCTTTTTTATCGTTTTTTCTCTCTTTTGCTAATTTTTTTTTATCGTTTTTGATCTTTTTTTTGTCTTTTTTATTTTTTTGTCATTTTTGTTTGTTTTTGCTCTTTTTTGGTCCTTTTTTTATCGTCTTTGTACTTTTTTTTTATTTGTGTTCATTTTTTTCGTTTATAATCATTTTTTGTAGTTTTCGGTTATTTTTTTCGTTCTTTTGCCTTTTTTAATCTTTTTTTTAGTTTTTATTCTTTTTAAAAATTTTTTGGGGTCTTTTTTGATCTTTTTTATATTTTTTGTCGTTTTTTTCTTTTTGTCATTATTATCATTTTTTTGATAGTTTTTTTTTGTCGTTTTTGTATTTTTTTGTCATTTTTGATCTTTTTTTTATTTGTTTATTTGTTCATTTTTGATCATTATCATGTTTTTGTCTGTTTTTTTATTGTTTTTGTTTTTTAGAGCTTTTTAATCATTTTTTGTCTTTATTTATTTTTTATCATTTTATCGTTTTAGTCATTTTTTCTTGTTTTTTGTTATTTTGGTTTTTTTTTTCGTTTTTGGTTATTTTTTTCTTTTTTTGTCGTATTTGATTTTTTTTGTCATCTTTATCTTTTTTTCGTTTTTGATCGCTTTTGTTTGTTTTTTAATCATTTTTTTTATAGTTCTTAATTATTTTTTGTCATTTTTTTATTGTTTTTGATCCTTTTTTTTTTATCTTCTTTGTCATTTTGGATTTTTTTTGTCTTTTTTTTATTATCGTTTTTCGTCTTTTTTGTGTTTTTCAATTTTGGTCCTTTTTTTTGGTATTTTTTAAATTATTTTTGATCTTTTTGTTGTTTTTGTTGTTGTTGTTGTCTTTGAACTTTTTTCGTTTTTTGGTAGTTTTTTTTATTTTTGTCTCTTTTTTATTTTGGTCGTTTTTTTATCATTTTATTTCTTTTTAAATTTTTTGTCGTTTTGTATCTTTTATTTTGTCTCATTTTTGAACTATTTTTTTTCTATCTTTGTCCATTTTTGTTTTTTGTTTTTGATTATTTTTTTGTCGTTTGGAACTTTTGTCGTTTCTTAGTTTTTTCTTCATTTTCTGTGTTTTTTTTGATTTTTTTGTCTTTTTTTGGCAAAAGGACAGAACTATTATTTTTCACTTTATTTTTATTTATAATTTTTTCTTCTTTTATATAAATTTTATTATTTTATCATTTATTGATTTACTTTTATATTTAATGTTGTATTTTTTTAAATATTATTATCTTAAAACTCAATTACATTACATGATAGAACAAACATATGAATGCAATTAACATTACATTGTATAGTTTGATTATATATTCCAACCAAACATAGTAGTGAATCATTATATTACAAATTCAATTCTATTACGATTACATTACTGTAAATCAAACTGTCTTTATTGTTCATATCAAATTATAATAAATTTTATCTGTAATTTTTTAAATAAACACGCGAAGTGGTCAAATTTTCAATTTTTCCAAATTCATCAAGCAAACGGCCCCTATGCTTTGTTGCAGATTTTATCCATTGTAGTTTGGGTGATACTATGACTCATAACCAAACCCCTACAACCTACTTGTAACCGCCATGTTACAGTTTCCTGATGGAGGAGAGACAACAAATAGAAAGATGCCACGTCATCGGTGGGAAGGGGTTTGGGTGCAGGTAGGGAGTAAACTTAGCATTATTGTTGTAGTTTTACCCTACCCTACCCTACGCGACCCGACGACCGGACCCGACTCGACCCGGAATTAAAGGGAAGCAACGACCGCGTGGGCGCATGATCCGAAAATATAGGTGCTCTCTTCTCCTCCACACTCATTTTCCCCACACTACTCTCCCTCCCTTCCTCCCATGAGCGCCATTTTCCACTTTGCCCCTTCGCCCCGCCACAGTTTTCGTACCACTCCTCCTCCGGACCCGATAACCCGTTAAACGAAGCAGCCCGGTTCCTTTCTTCCCGTCTCTTCCAACTCTCTATATAGATAGTACTGGAGTCACGTTACTCTCTTCCAAAGCCAAAGCAAACTCTCCTTTCCTTTAGGACCAGGTACTTCTTTCTTTCTTCTTCTTCTTCTTCTTCTTCTTCTTCTTCTTCTTCTTCTTTAACCTCTCAATTGTGTTCTTTCATTCATTCTCACGGACACAATCTGTTGCTCTCATTGAGGAATTTCGTCGAGCAGCATGTGGTATAAACAAGTGAGCAAGTTTGTACTCTCTTTCGTTGCTAATTTCAGTACAGATTCACTTGGTTTGGTCTGGTTTCTTTTTGCTTCTAGAAATAGTATTTCAATGGCGTTAGATCAAAGGACCAATTTGGTATACTTCTAGCCTAGTGATCATGGCAGATTGTTTTGGCGTTTGCAGGAAAAATTTATTGGGTTTGGTTCTGCATTCTAGAATATTCTGCATCTTAAATTAGCGTTACGGCAACGATAGAAGAGCTTTTATCCAATATTTATGCGGTCGGCTATTTGAATCCCTTCAGTCCAACGTGTCGCTACCTATGTAGCACGGATACGGATACGCATGCACGATACAATACGATACGATGTAATAGTTAATATATATATATATATATATATATATATATATATATATATATATATATATATTAAAACCCAAAAAAACCATAATCAAACATATTTCACCAAAAAGACCTATACTTCTACCAAACCGCTAAAATTGTAGAGGCGTATCGCCGGTACGATGCTGGTTCAATAAGATGCGAGGATACACAAGTCCTTGGGCGTATCCGTGCATCAGAGGTCGCTACTGAGGGACATTTATAGGATTTGATGTACTTTATTGAAAATACTCCGTAACCAATGGCTTGCTGTTACTAGTTGAGTATGGTAATGGAGCTGCAGAAGTATGCAGTAGTTGGTAGCCCCTAAAATTTAGATCATTGTCTTTGCAAAACTGCATCTTTGTGGTTGTTCCTTTCATTTGCCATAGGCCTACTTTTCTTTTGATCTTTCGGGTGATGCTTGGGATTTTATTTAGATATGGCTAGCATGTAAATTGTCACAGGAGATTCAAGCATAATGTATCTAGAATAAATCAATAATGTATTACATTTGGTCTTTGACGATTAACACACAGTTATTGTTTTTGAAATTATGTTTTGGTAAAGGGGGTAATATAACTAGTTTCTCTGTTTCTGCCATCTTATATAGAAACAAAATTTGTTCATTCTTAAATGTTAACTAGTTCTTTCCTCTTATAGTGGTACCTTTTCATTTAACAACTCTCTTTTACTCATGCAAGTTATATAGAAATGCAGAGGTTGTGAAAAGCGCTAGGCACTAGTCGTGCGGGCATCTAGGCGGCCGCCTAGATTAGGCGGTTCAAAAATATAAAAAAAATCCAAAAAAAAACTACTGAAAATTATAGAAAAGGTCTATAAAACCCCAAAACATGCATAGTCTGGTGTCGGAGGGACTAGGCGGTCGTCTAGGCGGACATCGGGCGGACACCCGACGCCTAGCGCCTAGGCGCCGCCTAGGCAGACGCATTTTAGAACAACCTTTTAGAACAGAGGAAATGCTTGATCTTTACGATTAGTCGAATTTTCATGTTTCTTATGTAATTATATTCTTTTTGTGATGAAGAACGACATGGGATAAAATCCAAAATCTTACATCTCAAGGAACCAAAAACATTTAGCACATTGTTAGATCAACACTTACCACTACAAAACTACATAGTTGATAAGATAAGAAAAAAGATTACTAGAAAGAATACAAAGACACATCTAGTTAGAAACTCAGGATTTGAAGATTGCATTGTGCCGAAAAAATAGTCTGTGAGCCCAAAATGTGCTGGTAAGCACATTTGCTTGCATGTCTGACTCGCCTCTAAGTTCATCTGGTCTATAGAGGTGGACGCATCAACGTTGACCGAAGAATTAGCAGTTGAATTTTGGGAAAGTCTCTTGGCTTTGAAAAGTTTATACTGACTTTTATAATTTACCTCTTCAATGAAGTACATCCTGTGTCATTTCTGCATTTAGCTGGCTAGAATCTTTTTATTTGCTTCTGAAAATTCAAGGATTATATTCAATCCAAAAAGAGGTGGGTGTCGCCCCAGAGACCCTGATCTTGTGCTCTCGCTATGTATCTTTCCATGTACATTATCCGTTTTCTTCACATTTTTCTGTATTAACAACACGGGAATAAGTTTCTTAGCCAAGATGCTGAAAAGCAACACACCAGGCCAGTCCGTTTCCTCTTAATGAAGTTCCGTAGTTCCTATTACTAGGTATTTGCCTGTAAGCCAATTGAATGATCTGTTTCATATTTTCATCTTCCTGATAACCTTATAGAAAGTTGTAGATTTCCACCCTGTGAAAGAGGTTTCTGTAAAGAAATTCTATAGAAGATATTTCATTCTTCTCCTACCTTCATCTTAATGTAGGAAAGAAACTGGCTTACTTTTGAATACTATAACTGCAGTGACAAGCCTGACTTCACAAATTCTACCTATAGCAAGTTGGCAAATTCTCAGAAACAGGTAGGAACTAAGTAATTTCGAGGTTGAGTTCATAAATCTTATTCAAATATGGTATCAGAATAAACCTTCCTTTGCCTCTGGCAATTTCATATTCTTTCTACTTTATCTCCTCTTCAAACTATTATTTCTATTCATGTTCTTTTTGTAACTACCATGATCTCCACCAACCCTGCTTGATCCATCCTTTTCATTTTCATACCATTATTTTGTGGCCGTGAAAAGCCTAAGAAATATCTTCATTAGGAAAGCGAGCGATGTTGAAGATCTATTTTTCTCATCACGTATCTTTGAAAATGAGAACATCCATACCTTGCTAAAATTACGTTTTTGCATGGGGGATAAACAAGAGAGAATCATTATATGAAGAATTAAAATGTTGACAAGGTATGGAGAGAAAAAACTAGTATCTCCTCCACCAATATCTTCATCTGAATGAGTCGATATTTATCAAATGTCCAGGCTTCATTTACGACTTTATTGATATCCCCAAACAATTGCTCCTTCCTTCATCTTCATCATCATTGTTGTCCCCATCTTCCTTCCAATATGCCTTCTCAACATGTTAGTGTGTACAACTTGTTTCAAGGGGTTGAGAACTGATATAGGATAAAAATAACGAAAAATGTCACATTTTTAGAAATGGACATGCATATGCATTAAGAAAAAACTGAGCTTACAACTCATAGGTATAACAAATAAAACAAAGATGGCATGAAGTAAACAGTAGAAAGGCTAAGTTCTCCATGTTTTTTTCTCTCACATCTACACTAGTCAGGGCCTTGCATATTCACTGGTTTCTTTTGATTGAGAAACCTGATCAGGTTCTCCATCCCATCTTCCTATTGGTGTTTGCGGTTCTAGGAAACATAGTCTGGTGTTTGCGGTTCTAGGAAACATAGTCTGGTTGCGGATATCCATATTTAAAATTTCTGAAAAAAACTATTCAAATTGAAATATGAAGTTGGGATGCAAGTTAATTGTATCATTTTGTTAGGTGATTAGATTGAAAGGCTGCAGTGTTCTTTTTAACTTCCTTACTAGAATTCTTAGTCGAGCAGAAAACCCCATCTGTAGTTTCAAATTTTAAATATTCCTCATGGAGGAAATGACGGTCCATTAATTAACGTATAAAAGTTGTTGCACTTGATTTTTTTTTTTTTTGAGGTCTCAAAAAAGGTGCAAATGAAAACTTGTGTGAATGTTTAGCTCTGATACCATAATCCTGTAATTCTGAAAAAAATGACCAGTGATCTCAGTGACTCTAATCTTGGAAGGTTAATCATAAGGCATATTTTACTGTAACTTCAGTTATAAAAAGTCCGTACGGATAAATGATTTAAATTTTTTTGCCAATATAGTCTGTAATCTAACATTTTCCATGTGTATCTTTACATGTAAATCACATGCATACGTCATACATACCAGTACACAGATTGAGAGAGGGAAGGGACGGAGGGAAGTTATGAGATGTTAGTGTGAGGAGGGATAATACTTTAAGAACTAATGCAGAGAAATTTTGATGCTAGTGTGTGTTGGACTATTAGTATTGAAAATCTACACCGGATTGCAGTTCTGGGCCAAAAAAGTTTGGGATATCCATCCATTTAACTCTCTCTGCCTTTCTCAGTCAGGTTAAGTATGCCATGTCCAGGCATTCTAATTGTATTAATATTTCTATCATAATAGACTTCAGAAAGTCAAACCTCGGTTCAGTAGTAATGCCTATTTTTCTCTGGGAGATAATGTCACAGATATAGATTATATATGTTTCCTTAGCTTCATTGTAGTTAGTCTTCTGTAAAGAAGAATAATCTTGTCATTCTGGTTGAAAGTTTCGGTTTTATGGCTGTTGAGTCAGTTAAATATGTTTTTTCAAATTTTCTTAATAAAATGTTAATGAAGTTTTTTTTTTTTACTTTTCCTAATTCCAGGATAAATCCGGATCCTTGAATAGCTTGTTCCTGTCAAAATTTATTAGGGAATTTTCTTCTATATAATTGATCATCCAGATGAAGGCAACTTGCATTCAACTTTCGGTGTCCTGAGATCTTTGATGCGGAATCCACACTCTTTGCACAATGTCCCTTGGTGCTATTTGGTCGGGTAACTTTCTTCAGTTAAGGAGCAGTTTTGGGAGCAACCATAGTTTCAAATTGCTCAGGTTCCATTCTTCATTGATTCCTGGAAAAGTAGTAGATGCTAGAAGGTGCATCCTGCAACCTATAGCAACAAAAGTAGAAGGAAATAATCAGAAATCAAAGAGCAAGAAGCCTTGCAGCATCAATCTGAATCTTCATGATGGAAAAACTAAGTCAGCAAGCATTAATAGTAACAAGTCAGAGATTCATACATTTGAAGCTGTTCAATGCCTTAATCTTAGTCCTGACAAGAAGGTTTTTGACTGGCCCGCCACTATGATAGTTTTTGATATTGAAACCACAGGTTTCAGTCGTGAAAATGATAGAATAATTGAGATTGCCCTGCGAGATCTTAGAGGGGGCAAAAACAGTACATTCCAAACGCTGGTTAATCCTGGAAAAGATGTAACAAATTCATATATTCATGGCATAAGATCCTATATGGTTAATAGGCCTGATGTCCCAAGGTATCATTCTAAATCTTATGATGTCCTGCTTGCTTCTTTTTTCCTTGGTGTGCATCTGGTAAGGAGTTCCCTAGTGGCTGCTCCACTTATAGTAACTTAAGCCTCAGACGAACCATTCATAAATTTCAATATTAAAAGAATTAGAACTTCCCTTTAACAATGAACTCTACAATAACTCTATTGTAGTTTCTCCTATACTAGGGTCTTGCTTGCGTACTTGGAAGTTATTTGAAAATCAATTGTGCACATTTTTGACATCTTTAAACACATGTAGAAGATGCATATCATGGTGAGTCATGCTGCGGAATTACTTTTGGGTATGTTGCACGGTTACTCCTCAGGTGGACGTATATGTGTGCCCGTATCCATATCCGACATGTATATGATACTTCCTTGGAACTCTTGTCATATATGGCTTGTCTGTGTCTAGGCTCCAAAGGACCCAAAAAAGTTAGTTGAAAGTGATTTTGGCATGTGCTTGATTGTACCAAATATAATTGAGATACGAGAACATAACATTCTGTGCAGTGAATTATTTCTGGAACTTTTTGTAACCTAGTTACTATTCAAGACATGCTTAAATACTAATATTATTAATAATAATGTGTAAATTATGTATATAAACATATCTTCATGTATATACATAACCGTATTCATGTTGTACCCTTATACCAAAATTTTCTAACTGTTGTAGGAGTCAGTGTCCATGTCTATGCAACCTAGCTTTTGGGTTATTAATGTTGTAAAGTCACTTTCTAACGAGTCATTTGACTCCTATAAACTGTCATAAATATGCAAAGATAGAATTAATGATCAATAAAATATCCCTTTTGTGTTTTGTATGCTCTAGTAAAACCGTAAATGGACTTTTGAATAATTTCTAAGGAAGTGGACCGAAAGGAAGCATGTTCTTTTACTGAAAATGGAAATAGAAGCAAAAGAGTATCTAGGAATGGATATTTTGAGGTAGAATGAGGGAGTCAATTTGATTGATGCTATGCATGATACAAGTTTTATTTATTGGGAGAACCCAAGTACTATTTTGCGAATCCATGGAACACCTCTTAGAATTTTTTTTCCCATTTGGAAGATGCAAGAACAAAACAATCAACCTATTGGACCCATTATCATCAACTACTCTCCAGAAAGGCTTTCACATGGCATTCCTATTCCAGCCCTCAATAATTCATAAACCCCACCAACCAATTGGATTGTATATGAGATGAATGGAGGATGGGAGCACACAGTGCTCCGTTAGCAGCTGATAATTTGATGCTTTAATAGTTGAACCAGATAAATGACCTCAAGTTGATTATATACCAAGAAAGTTAAATTCTGCACAATATGGCATCTTTGCTTTAGGAACTTGTCTCTCAGCTCTTTGCAGAGTTCTAGTTTACTGATGTAATAAGGTGGAAGTCAAGGATATTAATTGAGCGACTTTCAAAGTCTACTTTTACTGATGTAATTAAACATATACATATATTCTTTGAGTGACTTTAAAGGATACTAGTTTACTGATGTAACAAGGTGGAAGTCAAAGATATTAGTTGAGTCAGTTACAAAGCTACCTCTAGTAATGTAATTAAACAGATACATTATCCTTTGAATGAAACTGAAACACACAATTACTATGTTGAATAATGAGTATGGACACAGATACTATGTTGCATAAGTAATTATTACGAGTAAAAGCAGTGTAAAATTAAGAGTTGATGTCCGAGAATGAGAGGAAAGGTCATCCAACTAGTGTAAACTAAAAAACCCCGACCATTTCTTTTAACTGCTTTACTTCAAAGATGCTAATGAGGTTCCCCCGTCACATGTACAGTAAACAAAGGTATATTCCCGATCCTTCCTGGGATTCATTATCAAGTTGTGGATGTGTTTAAGCTGGTGATGTTTATGGCACTAAGGTTTATTTGCTTGCTTATAGTTTCTAATTCCCCATTATATGTTTTTATGTAGGTTTGAGGAATTGATCCCAATCTTAATTAAATTCGTTAGGAGCCGGGAAATAGACGGCAAGCCAGTTGTTTGGATTGCTCACAATGGATGTCGATTTGATGTACCTTTCGTCAACAAGGAATTCAATCGTTGTTCTGTGGAGATACCTAGTCACTGGCGTCATCTGGATACTCTTCCTCTTGGACGCCAATTGGTACAGCCAGATGGTAGGCTATTGCTTCTTAATTCAGCTTAGTAACCTTGCTATTTTATGATTCTTGCTCCAATAATACTTTTATTAAGCCTAATAAATGGTGTTTCTATTTTAATTGGTGGTCATTCTGTTAAGTGTGGAACTCTAGATACAAATTCCGCTTTCAAAATTTGTTTCATGTGACCAAGTAGGTAGGTATCCACGTAATTTGCAGTTTTGCACTCATCTTTTATATTAGACGGATAGTTCATGTTGTATAGAAGAGAGGCTAGAAGTATTGTCTGATACATTCATTCCCAAATTAATCTATGGATACATTGTGTAGTTCAGTCGTTAAAATTTCACATTGTGGCTTTGAAGACAAAAGCATCACTCGATTACACCAGCAGACGATCCATATTTTCATTTTGGCCTTCCAAAATGAAACAGTAGGGAGCATAGCATGTGTAGACTGTAGTATATAATTCTCATTAGTGTTCCTTTAATATTATTAGGTTAGGAGGAAAGACCAGATTTTGATTCTCATGCATGTGGCAAGCATGATTGTCCTCCCTTGCCAATACATAAACATTATTGCACTAGTAGAGTATGAACCTAAACATAACCTGATGTTAAACTGAGCAAATCATGAAAATGGCCCAACTAGAATTCCAATATAACACCCTACATTGCCATTTTTGCTCAGGATAGAGCAAGAACTGTGGCATTAATGGCTTTACTAAGCACATGCAGTTTCCAATTTATTTGCAGGATCAAAGCTAGCCTCAACTTCACTGCCGGCACTCCGTGAGCACTATGGAATTCCTTTGGTGGGTCCTGCACACAGAGCTATGGGAGATGTGACAGTTTTATCATCAGTGCTCCAGAAAATGACCTTTGATCTGAAACTGACCGTTCCCGCACTCTTGGATCTGGCGAAACCTTTCGGGCTACAGACCTGATCGAAGTTTCTCCATGACAGCAATATGTTGTTTCGAAGTTTCAAGAAGAATCAAAGAGTTGTCTCATAATCTAATTTAAAACATTGTTGTATCACAAATCCATTCATTTCATGAGTGGTCTCTGGTCATGTTTTTGTACCACAGAGACACTCGGAACGTAGAATTAGAATTGGGTTCTGTTATTACTCTCACTAAGTTATAATCTCAGATAAACACGAGATTGGCTCCGTTGGTATTTTCTTGAGACTAAATTGTTCTCTGATATAGTACAGGAGCATATAGAGTGGATAGCAAAATGTCCTTGAATATTTATGTATTCTGTTTTCTTCAATCTGCTTCTCACTATATTGTTCAAGCTGCTTCATTATTGAGGGAAGCTACGGAAACAGATTGTGGAGCCTTATCTAAGAATATATGAAGTTTCAAGCCCATGATATCTGATGCTGCTGGCACATTTCGGTTTTCCTTGTGATTTTGAAGTTCTTACGATTTTAGAGCAATCTGAATAAATTGTCTAGGTATATTTTGGCTGTTCTTGTTTCTGAGAGCATACATTGTATGGGTTAATTGAGAACAACTTTTATTCTTAATTCGTCATCCGATCGTTTTCGGGTGCGATTCCACAACACCCGAAAAACCAGAAGGTCCCAAAATTTTTAACCTCCCTATATATTACTAATGTAAAATTTTTATTTTAAGATTTAGGCCTTTATATCTTTTAGAAATTGCAGTAACATAATCTTAGAATGTCAAAAAAAGTCTTTTTTTGTAACTAGTTAAAAGGTCATTCTTTAGTATTTCGTTTGAATATCAGAAATGGTCGGTCCGGATTCGTGTCATATGATTGGTTAATTGAGATAAAGTATAAATGCAATTGGTTCGACACAAATTATCTATATGGGGCCACAAGTTTTCAGTAGCTATACAAACAGAGAGAAACACGGCAAAATACCAAAATTTACCAGTTTGTATCAACGACGAAATTAGTTCAAAAAAATAAAAAATAAAGAGAAAAACATGGGGGTAAATTACCTAAAATTACTAGTTTGTACCAGCCGTGTCCGTGATGTTCAAAAGAAATAAAATATATTAATTTATGTTCCTCATCCAAGAGGAAAAAATAATGAAGGATAAATTAGTCTTTTTCTCTCATTTTTCATCCTTCTTTCCTTCCCGTCCTTTCGTACTTGCCACCTATAAATGCCACTCTTCTTTTTGGTAATCCAACAATCAGAGCTCCTCACGAAACCCTAAATTTCTGCCAAACAAACCCTAGAATTCCCATACCTCCGACATTTTTTCGCAAAATTCCAGATCTAGTCTCCCAATTCCACTCCTCCAGCCCTAAATTTTATCGAGACTTTGCAACAATGGAGGGACGAGAGTTCATCCCGCCGTTGTCTCGAACCCCGCTCGATTTGACCCCCAGGTCCTCCATCTCATTCTGTTGGATTGTATCTCGATTCCGGATAAGCCCTCAACGGGGAGGGGGGGGACAATGGAGTTGGTAATTTAGTCCTACATCGGGTAGGAGGTGGGATCATGATGTGTAGATAATTGGAATTGGTTCAAGCTTTACATGAGAATTCTTTTTTAAGACATATGAGCCCAATCCAATATCGCACCTCAACTCCGGCTCAGGATCACACCGCATTCCCAACACCTTCGGGGACCTCGGCAGCGTCGGCGGGGCCTTCCGATTCTGGCCTCCTGCAAGGAGTTCACGGTACGGAAGCACGAGCCGCTCCGCAAGCTCCAGCAGTTCGTCAACGCTACAACGACTGCTTCCTCTACCTCAAGGACGTGGTCGCCTCCAACGAGCTCCTCCGTAGCGTTTGAGGAGAAAGGGATGATGAGGAAGAAGTGGAAGAATGATCTGCTGGAGTCGCCGAGTGGTTTGGGCTCCGTATCCGACAAGTCACGTGGCGGAGGCGTGCCGAACAACATCTCCATTCGGACGAGCAGTTTTTTGGCAGTGAAGAACCCGCCGGCCGACGGTGCTCATCGGCTCCGCCTACCGGCTTGTCCTGTTCTGAGTGTAAGTGTTCCTCTGTTCTCGCAGTTTAATGCAACTTGAATTCTGAACTTTATTTGGTCGAATATGTAGAAATATTTCACAAATTCCTTTCACATGTGCATTGCGTGATGGGCACGCATGACACAGGAACGACGGCACGTCATATCCATTTTGGTGTCCTAATAAATTTTGGCTTTTTCTATAGGCACTACATATTTTACTGGGACTAGTCCAAATTTTTAAGACTATCAATTTTTTTTGATAGTCCTAAAAATAGGTAGGACTGTAAAAAAATTTGACAGTCCTCATAATAGTTAGGACTGTCACAATTTTCTACAGTCCTAAAATCTTTAGTTCTGTCAGAATTTTTGACAGTCCTTCCAATAGGTAGGACTGTCAAAACTTTTGACAGTCCTACATTTTTTTAGGACTGTCGGAATTGTGAAGGACTGTCGAAAATGGTTACAGTAAAAAATAAATTTGGCTAGCTCAAGTAAAATATGTAGTGCCTATAGAATTTTTCTAAATTTCGGAGTACTTACATCGTGTCCAACAGGTGTCCGACATGACACATCATTGTACTGGCCAGAAGCCGTCAAACTGAATTTTCTTGGAATTTAGACCAAATTGGGAGTGTCCACGCTTCCCTAATTTGGTGTGAATTTTCCTAAAAATTGGTTGTGTACCAATTTTTTGAAGTTGGCATGTTCTGGAATATTCAGGGGGAGGTGGAAGTGTACAAGTAGGGCATAAACAAGACCGAGCTGTGCGACAAGTGGGGGGAGATGGGCTGGTGATCCGAGAAATTATTGTATGGTCCTGACCCACCACGTGGCAACAGTGAGTGGTGAGTCCGACCAATATTTATTTGACATTTCTTTTCTTTCACCATACCACTACACTTCTTCTAATTCATATATAAATTCTTTATAATAATTTTAAAGAAAAAAAATCATAATATTTTTTGATTTTATGCATAGTAGATTTTTATATATTATTTTAAATTTTTATGCCAATTATTAAATAAATATTGGTCGGGCTCACCACTCACCATTGCCACGTAGTGAGCCGGGACCATACAATAATTTCGGTGATCTGCCACCCCCATTACAAGACCCAGCTCTGCCGCATGATCGACATAGGCGGAGACTGCCCTTATGGCCACCAATGCCACTATAGTTATGCCCTCCCCGCAGATCGCTGCAATTAATGTATGGTTTGGTGTCTGATTAATGATAATTGTCTCACTGCACCATTCTCGGTTATAAAGCTTATACAACAAACTATATATAACCAGAAAACTATACTTTATCACTCGTTGCTTGCTGCCTATTGTTAGTGTTGTGTCGAAAAAAAGGATGTCGTCTTCTATCAAAATTTTGAAAGCTTCTAACAAAAAATAATGTAAGTGCAGGAACGAAGCCAGAATTTAAAATTCTAAAAAGACCGGACTACTACATATACAAATTTAAATTATCATGTTAATTGAAATTCAATAGCAAAATATATACTAAAATTCAAACAATAATGAAAAAAGTCAATATTTTCAAAGTGTTACAAAAAAGAGAGCAAAAAATTGTATATGATTTTTTTTTTAACTCGTGCCTCATTTGAAAGTCCAAATCGTTACCATTAGAACCAGCTTATTCTTTGTACATTAGAGGACTAAACTAATATATATTTTTAAATTATAACAAAAATCTATACAGTAATTAACATTTTTAAAAAAATGGGAGGAGACAATGTCTCCCCTTGTAAACCTCCTGACCCAAATCTAGGATTATGATTTATGTAGGGTTATTTTGAATTATTAAATGGAGTTATAAATCACCTTATTTAATTTTTGATTCACTTGTTTCATATTACCGTTGTCTAAATATCTAGAGCACTACATTAGCTCTTGTCTTCCAACAAAATTCACACTCTTGACCTAAACATGCCAATCTTCAATCCTGACCTTTGTGTCACTCATAATTACCCTCTCTTGTACTTCATTTTAATCGCACGACATTCGTCACAAATAACTGAATTCAATTCTAAATTTTGCACCTTTGTCCGTTCCAATTGAAATTGGAGACACAACTTAGATCCGTTTCTTACAATCCAATATATATTAATAATCTACTCTAAGTCTACTACGTTCATGATACTTGTGTTCTACTCAATTGAAACCCTATGCACTTCCAATTTATTGACAAACACCAATGACACAATTTCTACTCATTTTAGGCAATCAACTTGATCGAACCAAAAACGAGTCCAAACACCAACCCAAACCCACACTCATACTCACATGGCTCATACAAAATACCCCACACCAATCTCTCTCTCTCTACAACACACCAAACATCAATTTTGGCACACTAAATCCTATTTTTCACCCATTTTGAATTTGAATTCAGCAATGGATATTTTTGGCTAGACAAAACCCATCTTTCCCTCTTCCACATATGTGTGTACACCCATTTTGGTGTAATTTATGTGGAGCAACCAACCCCCCTTCCTAGGTCTGAACTCATGCACTTTATACCCCCACCACTTGATCAAAATACTCCTTGCATCACAACCCTCCATTTCCACAACTCATATGCATTTATACATGTCTTGGCCAGCCCTAACCCACTCCAAACCGAGATTCCCCTCTTCTAGAACCTCTTCTTCTTCTTATTCTTCTTCTTCACTTCACATTCTTCTTCATCCTCTCATCTACTTATTCAACTTCATTCACCTCCTCTCCAACCCGAGCTCCCTCCTCCTCCTTCACCACCCGACCTTCACCGCCATCACCATCACCTCCACCCTCATGACCATCACCATCACCTCCACGGGCCCCCAAAATGACAGAACTCTCCGTAGAACCAAGCACCACCTCCATTTCCTCCCATCTCCTACTTCCCCCCCCGAGCTGCTGCCCCCATGGCCGATCGCTGTACCTAGTTGCCGTCATTGCTTCCTTGTTGCTACTACTGTGTTAGCTGCTGCTGCATCTGGCCGAACATAGCAAGGAGGTGTTTCCCCTTCCCCTGAGAAGTAGGGTCGACCATCTCATTCGGGTTCGACCGACTTCACTCCGGGTTCAGTTCAGTTCCGAGTTTATTCCCCCTCTCCTTTAGGTACACCTTCTCCTTCACCTTCTTTTTCTTCATCTTCATCTTCTTCTTTAACTTGTCAAAGAGCCCCATGAATGCATACCAAACGTACATGTATTTAATCACCCTTAAACCCATCGTTTAACCTTGATAAACAACATTTGATGATGTTCAGGAATTATGATTTAGTTGCACAAGGTTATGTGTTAATTATTATGTTTAGAATGCAAGTTTTATGCCATGTGTAAAGTATGTTCAGATTTGGATTTAAATGCTGAGCACTTGTGTGTAGGTATTTCAAGTTGTTAACATGATAAATTTATGATAGAGTTGACATCTTGCCATATTGAACCTAGTCTAAACACTTGTATAACACATTGCTAAATAACTCCTAATGATCATTAATTTCAGAATATATATATATATATTAGAATGATTGTTAGTTTTAGGCTATTGCATGATTTTTGAGGTATTGTTGGTATTAGGGTTATGGTTGCAAATGTTGCCTAGGTTTTGATACTAGGTTGTCACATAAATGATGCCATATTAGAGGGTATTTTACTACCAAGTTAGGATCAAATTTTGTTGGGATAATTATTGTACACTTGTGTAGAATGAGAAATTTCAAGTTTAACATGTTAGTATGCCACGTTAGGAATAATGTAGTATTGTTGGTGTGCACTTGTTGTTGGTAGTGCAAGTATTTTATTTTTGGATTTTGGTTATGTTGTATTAAGAGGAATATGGTGATGTTTATATATATAAGAGATCCCCAACCCATTTATAAATTACATGTTGAATGCCACATGAGTTGTAGATAATAACTAGTAGGTGGGTATCCACTTTGACTTGTTGTGCACAAATAAATGGAGAAAATTTTACATACTTGTGCATGGATCCTAGAAGGATGGCACTTAGTACCTAGATGATGGAAAAGCAACTTAGCACCTACATGAACCTTAGTTATGACCATGGTTATGATATATAAGAAGTTTTACACTTAGAAGACTTGAGGACGTTACGTGACTAGTAGACTTAGTATTTGCACACTTTTTTGGTCTTTGACTAGCCAACCTTAGTCAACCTATGTAATTAAAACCCTTGCTTGGTTTAGACTTTATGTGACTCATGACATTGCATATGTGGTACTTTTGTGCATGCTTAGTGTAGCGTAATGTAGTGATTGATATATTGTTATTATATTCATAGGCACCCATGACTGTTCTACCTTGGTTGCGGGTTTCGGATCTTTACTTGCTCACATCAGAGTTTCAGGCAAGTATATCTTACCTTGTTTTACTATTTAAATTTATTTAATATTATTCACATATTTCTGCTCTAAATATTGTAGCATATAATTGTGCGCTTCTAAGAATGCCTCGGGTGCAGTCGACGAAGGCGTTGATGGCGTTAGGACTTGTGTTTGACTTAGTGTCTAGTGGACGTACCTAAAGTTATGGAGTTATCATCATGACTTCCTAGGCCTTGTCACGTATTATTTTATGTCACAAAGTGATTTCATGTAGGGATGCGAGCTTACGCGCTTGACTGGCCATCGGTACGAGTAGCACGCGTGATGGTACTTAGCATATCAGTATGATTCTTTAGTTGTTTAGTGACTTGCATATAGTTACGAGATGTCCACGTCGTATTCATGACTTGTACATTGGCATTGGGCGGGAAAGACGATTAGTAGACGTATGGGACAAACATTTGGCTATCGTAGTTTCAAAGTAAACTACGGGGTCGCGAGCCTCATAGTTACCCGGTTATGGATATTCACAGATACCCGGTTATGGGCGTATATACTTGTCGATATATGTCGTGCCCCAATTTCCGCTAAATCGATAATCGTCCCCCGGGCGTGATGCCGTGTACACATAAGACGAGCGTGCACAAGGCCTAGGCATAATGATATACTTTAGAACACTTGCAACAGAGTACGCAAATAAGATATCGCACAATGAGATATAGAAAAGTTCTCTTTTATTGATAATGAACATCTGGTTACAGACTCTTGACCCAAAAGTAATAAAGACGCCGCACTGACTTACAGCTTGGACGCAAAATGAGATAGCCGATCCATACATTACATCATTTACTTATATTTCAAAAGCATAAAACACCTTGGGTGCGAGTTAGCACCATCGCCTAGGAGCTTCGAAAAGGAAAGTGCGAGCTCCTTTTTTGATTATGTACTTGGGCTCCCAAAAGTCACAACACGAACGCGCCTGATCAGGAAAGGGTTGGAGAAAGCTTCAGCTCCTCGCCGCGTCGCCTCGGCTCGGGGAACCTGCTGCAACGAGGGTCGGTACTTCGAAAAGTATCGGTGAGGGCGAGCTAATCCAACATACCAAATCGACATAGTATTTATGTGAACATACAACATTATTACTATGATATTTCTATCTTGCCTTAGTTCAATTCTTTATATAGGATAGAATGGAATGACATAACAAAATGCGCCACCGTTCGGTGACTTTACCTGTACCGTCTGAACCACCTGTACAAAACTTACCATAGACTTTTCTGCCACGAAGACATAGTTAGTCTGCACAGTTTAAATATACATAAAGATTACTGTCTTTACTAGCCGTCATAGACCATAGTCTGGGTAGACGGCGATGCTTGCAGATCAGGTAGGGGGCCCCGCTACAAACTCCTGCCTCATCCGTGCTAAGTTGCTAGCACGACTAACTGATGTTCCGCCCAGGACGAATCGGCCCCGGTGCCCTAGGCGACCGTTCGCAGGAACCATATACCTTGTTCACAAGTTATCCATAACCATTGACGATCTAAATAATAATTTAACATACGAAGCATTTCAAAACATCAATATAAACAGAATTACTTTAACACAGTTCGATGATATAGTCTACTAGCTGATATGATCAATTCATAAGTTATACAGTTATAGATGAATAAGTTCTAACTACAACTGAACATAAACTAGCTATATGCATAGTGGACAAGCACACAATAATGTGACCGTTTGAGACTTTATGTGACAAGCATTACAAGTGTTTCAAGTCTACTTCTTCTTTTATCTTGACTTAATTTTATTCTTTTGGTATCGTTGATCGGGATGCACAAACGAATCAATTTATTAGGAATGAAGACTTGGAAGAAGGGTGCTAATCTAAGTAAAACCACTCACAAGTTGGTGATTCAGAAAAGAGAGAAAATAGAGATCTTCAAGACTCCGCTTGCGCATCGCCTACACGATCACTTGCACGCACCAATAGATGATCATTATCTCCTGCTTCGGTCTCCAATGGTTCGATACGAAATACGAAATCTAAATAATGAAGACAATAAAATCTATCGAAACCGTTCAAGAAAATGCAAGGCACAAAACCAACAAGAAAGCAACCAAGCGGTATCAAAAACGGACAAAGAAACCAGCGCAACGGAAAGGCCCCTATCGACTCTGCCGTCGAGTCCTTCCTTGAGGCATGATCCGTTGAATATGGGACCTGATTTCGAAAAAACCAATCCATAATGAGGAAAGGATCTTGATTCAATCTGTCCCGATCGAACGATACTAAGAATTTCTTAACCGCGCTCCACGAATAGGAGGAACGGGGTGCTACATCTTAACCAACTAACAAAAAGCTTCATCCTCGAAACTTAGGAATAGAACCTACCCCTAAGCAATAATGAGGAAAACTTTTCCTTCATGTCTGATTCGAGTTTCCAGGTCGACTCCTCGACCGAGTGATTCCGCCAAAGAATGCGCACAAGTAAGACTGTCCGATTCCGTAACTGCTTCTCTTTACTATCTAAGATTTGAACGGGTTCTTCGACGTACGACAAGTCTGCCTGCAGATCCAGCTGACCAAAATCTTCCATGTGGTTCGGGTCATGTACGTACTTACTATGCTGTGACACATAGAAAATATCATACACTTCTGACAGGACTAATGGCAATATAATTTGATAGGCAACTGAAGTGACTAGTTTGAGGACTTCGAACGGGCCAACGAATCTCGGACTTAACTTTTTCTTTACCCCGAATCTCATAACTCCTTGCATGGACGAGACCTTTAAAAATACATAATCACCTTCAAATAACTCAAGGGATCGACGAGGAATGTCGGTATAGCTTTTCTGTCGGCTTTGTGCTACTTTTAGTCGCTCTCGAATCAATCGAACCTTTTGGACTGTTTGTTCAACTAGTTCCGGCCCAAGGATTTGACGTTCTCCAACTTTATCCCAGCAGATCGGTGACCTACACTTTCGTCCATACAGAGCCTCGTATGGAGCCATCTAGTGCTGGACTGATAACTGTTGTTATATGCAAATTTGGCTAACGGTAGGTGGACGTCCCAACTTGACTTCGAATCGATTGTGCAGAGACGCAGCATGTCTTCTAGTACCTGATTCACCTGCTCTGTTTGGCCATCGGTTTGAGGATGTTAGGTTGAGCTGAACTTCAACTTGGTCCCGATCGCTGACTGAAGGCTTTCCCAGAAACGTGATAGAAATCGTCCTTCCCGATCAGACACTATAGAAACTGGTATCCCGTGCAGCCGAACTATCTCATCAAGGTAGGTCTGAGCAAGGCAATCGATGCTCCAAGTAATTTTAATGGCAATGAAGTGCGCTGACTTGGTTAACCGGTCGACGATGACCCAGATTGTGTCGTTCCCCCGTTACATCTTTGGCATGCCAACAATGAAGTCCATGCTTATGTGCTCCCACTTCCATTCCGGGATAGCAAGGTTCTGTATTTCTTCGCCCAGTCTCTGATGTTCTGCTTTCACCCTCTGACAGGTTATGCATTGCGACACGAAGAGTGCCACATCCTTCTTCATGTCGTGCCACCAAAAAATAATATGAATGTCTCTATACATCTTCGTGCTCCCAGGATGGACCGTATAGGCTACATAGTGAGCTTTTACAAGGATCTCCTTTCTGAGTTCTATGTCGTTGGGGATGCATAGCCTTTCCTTAACTCACAATACTCCATTCTCATATACTGCAAAGTCCTTCGCTTCCCCCTAGAATTTGCTCGCGCCTTTTTCTTAGAAATGGGTCGTCCCTCTGAGTAGATATGACCCTCTCTAACAGGTTGGGTACGAATCACATCTGAGCAACTCGTGCGCCGCGATATCGAATTCAGAGTTCAATGTTCATTTCCTCTAATTTCCTTTGTAACCTGTGATCAACGGACAGGGATCCAACAAACACTCGACTCAACGCATCCGCTATAATATTTTCCTTGCCAGGTGTGTAGTCGATCGTCGGGTCATAGTCCTTAATTAATTTTAGCCAACGCCGCTATCGTAGGTTAAGGTCCGTTTGGGTGAATAAGTACTTTAAGCTCTTGTGGTCTGTGTAAATTCGACAAGCCACTCCATAGAGGTAGTGTCGCCACAATTTTAGCGGGAACACAATTGTCGCTAGTTCCTGGTCATGCGTAGGATAATTTTTCTCATGCTTTTTTAGTTGTCTGGATGCGTAGGCTACCACCCTATCCTGCTGCAGGAGTACACACCCCAAGCCCTGTCCTGATGCGTCGCTGAATATTTGGAATCCCGATGTCTCGTCTGATAGCGCAAGTAGTGGGGCAGAGGTAAGGCGATGCTTTAACTCCTTAAATGAGGCTTCGCAGTCGGCAGACCACTCGAATATGACTCTCTTTTGTGTGAGGCGAGTCAGAGGTGATACTAACTTGGAAAAGTACTTCATAAAACGCCTGTAGTAGCCCGCTAACCCGAGGAAGCTTCGAATCTCACCAACAGAAGCATGTCGCTTCCACTTGACGATGGCTTCAAATTTTTTTGGATCGACTGAAATGCCTCATGCAGAAATGATGTGCCCGAGGAAAGATACATTGCTCAGCCAGAATTCGCACTTACTCAGTTTTGCGTATAGCTTGTTGTCCCGAAGAGTCTGTAGCACAGTCCGCAAGTGCTCTGTATGTTCCTCCCTATTCTTCGAGTATACCAAGATATCATCAATGAATACTACTACAAACTTATCAAGATATGGACGGAACACACGATTCATTAAGTCCATAAAGGCAGCAGGGGCATTGGTTAATCCGAATGTCATCACCAAAAACTCATAGTGGCCGTAGCGAGTATGAAATACTGATTTTGGCACGTCATCCAGCCTAATCTTGAGTTGATGATAACCTGAGCGAAGATTAATTTTTGAGAATACCGTCGCACCTTGTAGTTGATCAAAGAGATCATTGATCCTAGGAAGGGGGTACTTGTTTCAAACAGTGGCTTTATTCAATTCACGATAGTCGATGCAGAGCCGCATCGAGCCATCCTTTTTCTTTACAAACAATACAGATGCACCCCACGGAGACACGATCGGACGAATATACCCATGATCTAACAATTCTTGCAACTGAACCTTTAACTCTTTTAGTTCTGCTGGGGCCATTCGATACAGAGCTATAAAAATTGGTCAAGTTTCTGGAAATGTATCAATAATAAACTCTATCTCTCGGTCGGGCGGCATACCGGACAACTTGTCTAAAAATACATCAGGAAAATTTGCCACAATGGAAGTAGACTCAACGTTTGCGCAATCTTGCTACGTGTCTCGAACGGACGCTAAGTACCCATCACAGCCAGAATGTATCATCCGTCGAGCAGACATTGCAGAGATCACCATGCAGGCATTCGACGCTCTTGACGGTGGACTGCACGTATAGCAAAACTCGATCTCGTCAGGTAGACGAAACACGACTTTTTTTTCGCACAATCAATGGTAGCCGAGCAAGCGCCGAGCCAATCCATTCCCAGAATGATGTCGTAGTCCCTGATGTCTAATACTATCGCATCAAGGGATAAATTTTTTCCACCGATGCAAATGTTACCTTCACAAAAAACTGAGTGAGCTGGCAAATCCACGCCCGATGGAGTATGGACGCTAAGATTTAGGCCTAGTGGTATTATAGAAAATATATTCTTGGCGGCAAAATTCGCCAAAATAAAACTATGTGTGACACCAGAATCAAATAATACTCGAGCAAGTACATTATTGAAAAGTAATATACCTGACACCGTTGTGTTCGATGCGAACGCCTCTTCCCGAGTCAGAGCATAGACCCGGCCCTGAGCGTTCTGCGGTGCCGTCTGGTTTGCTCGAGGTGCCTGACCCTGATTTTGAGACGGACGATGCTGCTGCTGTTGACGGCGCAGAGGAGGATCGTTGGGGCGATCTCGACAATCATGAGCTACGTGGCCAAACTTACCACAAACGAAACATCCCCCTTTTCGAATGCGACAGTCATTAACATGGTGCCCTGGCCTATGGCAGTAGGCACAAGGTTGCCCCTAGTTCTTCCCTGGGTCTTGGTCATGAGACCCGCCGTTATTATGGCGCTTGTATGCATTGTTACCACCTGTGTTGCTAGGGCGCTTGTGATAAAAATTTTACACAGCGCCAGTACGAACTGGGGGGTACTGCGACTCTAGGGAGAGGGCATGATTTAGGGACTCCCGTATGGAATGGTACTGAGGGACGATGATATGGGAACAAATAAAAGGTCTTCCTCGGTAAGTGGCTTCAGTAGTTGTAGCTTGCTTCCAACGCGGTTTCCCGCTATCGACGAAGAATGCTGCTTGATTGAACGAACAGGGCTGTCACCCGCGGTCACCGGGGAGACTAGAAGAGTATGTCGACTCTTTCTAGAAGATTTCAATAAGTAGTCCACGCAAAGTAGTGTGTTTTATTGCGTGAGTCCTATCTTAAACCTTCGTGCTCGACTTTCGGCATCACAGAGATGAGACTTAGCAAATTTTGTAAGCCTTGAATTCTGAGGCGTACTGTCGCATTGTCATGTTCCCTTGTTGCAAATATGTAAATTCATCTTACTTTTCGTGATGGACTACGGGTGGAAGGTACTCCTCCTTGAAGGCTTTACGGAACACGGACCAAGAGATAGTCGTCATGTCATCTTCACTCATATAGCTTGTTTGTGCACATCCCACTAATCATGTACGTTTAAATGGAGCTAAAGCTGTGCGCAAGTGACTCTCTTTGTTTCATCCATGTCGCATTTCGAATTGGTCTTCCAACTCAACCAGCCAATCCAACACCACAGAAGGATCCTCGGTCCCTTTAAAGGTAGCATAACACATCTTCTTAAACTCTGATATTTGCAGGATGGAACCCTTTTCGTCTGAGGGCGGAGGTTCCTGAGAGACCTGAAGCCCCACGGTCTCGGCTACAACTGGCACTGTCGTGACGGCCGCTGATGCATAATGGTTGGTGGCGACGAGCGTCATCACAATCGTTTGTAAGATATCCATTTGCTTCTGCTGTGCTTCCACCTGAGTCTGTTGCACTAGAAATTGAGCCTCAATCCGGGAATCGAATTGGCTCTGATATAATTATGTCTGTCTCTGCTACGTTTCCATCAAATACATCATCCGCTCGAACGGATCGACAGAGGGTCCGGCAGCTGGACTTCCCGAGCTTCCCGATGTGCCGGAACTGCTCCTTTGCACTTTCTCTACCACCTGCGCTTGTGAACCCGGCTCTGAGGTCGTTCCTTCAAAGAAAAGTAATTTGCATCAGTCTCAAAAATATATTATGGACTCACTGTATGGAACACATCTTATTTTGGCCAAGCGAATTCAAGAGTTCAACTGGGAGGGACAGGGTCATTTTAATAAACTCTTCTGACATGAAGGTCAAAGGATCTGAAGCCATGATCTGATACCAATATGTCATGCCCCGATTTTCGCTAAATCGATAATCGTCCTCCGGGCGTGATGCTGTGCACGCGTAAGGCGTGCGTGCACAAGGCCGAGGCATAATGATATACTTTAGAACACTTGCAACAGAGTAAAAAAATAAGATATCGCACAATGAGATATAAAAAAGTTCTCTTTTATTGATAATGAACATCTGGTTACAGACTCTTGACCCAAAAGTAATAAAAACGCTGCATGGGCTTACAGCTTGAAAGCAAAATGAGATAGCCGATCCATACATTATATCCCTTACTTATATTTCAAAAGTACAAAATACCTTAGGTGCGAGTTAGCACCATCGCCTAGGAGCTTCGAAAAGGAAAGTGCGAGCTCCTTTCTTGATTATGTACTTGGGTTCCCAAAAGTCACAACACGAACGCGCCTGATCAGGGAAGGGTTGGAGAAAGCTTCAGCTCCTCGACGCGTCGCCTCGGCTCGGGAAACCTGCTGCAACGAGGGTCAGTACTTTGAAAAGTACCGGTGAGGGCAAGCTAACCCAACATACCAACTCGACATCGTATTCATGTGAACATACAATATTATTATGTGATCTTTCTATCTTGCCTTAGTCCAATTCTTTATATACAATAGAATAGAATGACATAACAAAATGCGCCACCGTTCGATGACTTTACCTGTACCGTCTGAACCACCTGTACAAAACTTACCATAAACTTTCCTGCCACGAAGACATAGTTAGTCTGCACAGTTTAAATATACATAAAGATCACTGTCTTGACTAGCCGTCATGGACCATAGTCTGGCTAGACGGCGATGCTTGCAATGCAGATAGTGAGCCCCGCTACAAACTCCCGCCTCACCCGTGCTAAGTTGCTAGCACGACTAACTGATGTTCCACCCGGGACGAATCGGTCCCGGTGCCCCGGGCGACCGTTCGCAGGAACCATATACCTTGTGCACATGTTATCCATGACCATTGACGATCTAAACACTAAGTTAACATACGAAGCATTTCAAAACATCAATATGAACAAAACTACTTTAGCACAGTGCGATAACATAGTCTACTAGCTAATATGATCAATTCATAAGTTATGTATTACTCATGGAACAGTTATAGATGAATAAGTTCTAACTACAACTTAACATAAAGTAGCTGTATGCATAGCGGACAAGCACGCAATAATGTAATCGTTTGAGACTTTATGTGACAAGCATTATAAGTGTTTTAAGTCTACTTCTTCTTTTATCTTGACTCAATTTAATTCTTTTGGTATCGTTGATCGAGATGCACAAACGAGTCAATTTATTAGGAATGAAGACTTGGAAGAAAGGTGCTAATCGAAGTAAAGCCACTCACAAGTTGGTAATTCGGAAAAGAGAGAAAATAGAGATATTCAAGACTCTGCTTGCGCGTCGCCTACATGATCATCTGCACGCACCAACAGATGATCAATATCTCCTGCTTCGGTCTCTAATGGTTCGATACAAAATGCAAAATCTCAATAACAAAGACAATAAAATCCATCGAAACCGTTCAAGAAAATACAAGGCATAAAACCAACAAGAAAGCAACCAAGCGGCATCGAAGACGGGCAAAGAAACCAGCACAACGAAAAGGCCCCTCTCGACTCTGCCGCCGAGTCCTTCCTTGAGGCACGATCCGTTGAATATGGGACCTGATTTCGAAGAAACCAATCCATAACGAGGACTTTGAGGCATTTCCAGAGGAGTTACCTTGACTTGGGGTACGCTGCCACTTTGGACTTGAGTATCTTTATCTAGCTAGCCGATGCTCTAGTCTAGTTATCTTATTTCTTTCTGTACTTTTATTCCATTATTGTATTTTTGTGGGTTTGTCCCAATCAGACTATTTCTGTTGTATTTGGATATTCTGACTCTCTGTGTTTCATTTACCATCACTTATTTTCATCTTTGTTACATTGCTTTTGTGGATGAGATTAGTTGTTTACGTGTTGCATTTTAGCGTAGCATATCAGACTTGATAGTATATAGGAATGCTTAGTATGCTTCGACGGATCCATTAAATTAGAAAATTCTTCGGAGTCATATTAGCTGGCCATTGCCACGTGGCCTGGTCCCATATATTTTGGGACTGGGACGTGACACCCCTTAGATCTTTAATAAATTTGTTATGCTTAAGTGTGTTGTCCTCCATCATGTATTGTTCCTAGTAAATTTTATATTACCCTCCTTAAAAAAAAACTCATAATACTCTTAAAATTTGCATAAATTGTATATCTCAGAGCTTTCGAGAGTATTGATTAACGGATCAATTCTGACCTAGTTGGCAAATCATCCTATTCTTTATACTGGAATCGTACATAACCTCTGGTATAATGGCACCAAACTTTGGGTGAGCCTAAAAACAAAGACGTCAGTTGATACAGCTAGTACTCGACACTTTGCGCGAAAAACAGTTAGTTAATCTTTGGCTCCCATGCCAGTCCAATTTGCAGACGGACAACCCGATCCACACGAGAAATTATAGGGTGTTCTGGGCTCACCAAGTGGCATGGGTGAATGGTGAGCCCGGCCAATCAATGTTTGACACATAACATTGAAAAGAAAAGAAAAACATATAAACTCGATAATTTGTTTAAACAATATTTTTTTCTTTATAATGTTTTTGAAAAAAAGTATAACAACTTTTTTCTTTTGTATTTTCTATCAATTTGAATTTTTATATAATTTTTTCTTTTTTTAAATTACCGTGTGTCAAACATTGATTGGTCGGACTTATCATTCATCCATGCCACTTGGTGAGTTCGGACGACCCAATAATTTTTTAATAGTCGTCCACACGTTCCACAGAGAATCTAGAACCCCACACCACACGTGTCGTGAACTCTGCGGTCCGAGCGGTTCCTCTCGATACTATATTTCTCATCTCTCCCGTCGAACCTCAAACACCCATTTTGTCCAATCTCATGTTTAGCACCGGAGGGCCATTCCGTAATTTCCCATCTACTAAGCCTTCAAAGAACTACAAGAACCAATATAATAAGGCCATGTATGTTTTAAATACAAGTGGGTCCGACCAACACGCTTCCTGCCAGACGCGACTGCTTAGATTTTGGGTTTTTGTATATAGGTCTCTTACATCTACCTACCTTGCTTGCACTTGCTTATTCATTGCCAAATATTCATACATATCGATTAATAGCATAAAAATATGATATGCCATGAACAAATTTACTTTTGATCTAGAAAAATATATTTTGTCCTAATAATAAAAATATTATTTGTCATCCATTTTTTTTAAATAATATCATCTCTCGATGTGTGGCATCTGACGAAACAAATTTTAATATTAAAATTAAACTTAAAATTAATATTAATATTAAAATCAATATTAATATTAAAAAATGGATGATTAATTTTTTTGGTTAAAATTTGTCATATCAGTTGTCATGTCAGATACTATATAATGAAAAATGACATCAAAAAAAAATTGGATGACAAATAACAAAATTGTTTTTATAATAGGTAAATTAGAAAAGTTAGTAAAAAAAATGAGAAATTTGGCGAGTGAATACTCTCAAGCTTCTTTCAGCAGTAGCTAATAGTATTTGTATTAACGAAATAAAATTGTTATAAAAAAGTCAATAAGTTTAGTAGAAGATAGTTCGACTATTATTCTGTCAAATATGAGTTGCCGCTGCTTTAAGATATATTTGAATGGTTATGGAAATATATGGACAATTATTCAGATCCGTTTTTTGTGGAATTTGAAATTAATTCGTGCCTATCTTTTAGGAATTCACAATTAATTTGTTCCTATATTTCCATAACTTATTGGCGGCTAGGGTTTCTACCCTCTCTCTATAAATACTCTCTTCGTGTCTCTTTGAGAACTTACTTCAAAAATTATGAGACGAAGAGAGTTGCTGTTGCCTCCGTCATTGGAGTCCAGGAAGTTCATACGATTCTGGAAAAGAGGTGACATCGAGCATTCCAGAAGTTCTATGTGAACTTGCTGGTTCTTGGAAGCAGATCGTGTGGGGGCGAATCTTGCTTTGAGTAACGGTGATCTTCATCACCCCAACAAGCAGATTTCCTTCTTCTTATTTCTCTTCTCTTCTGCTAGTTGTAATTTCATTCTGTCCGTCTGCAACTGCGAGTGCAAGTAAGAATGTGAAGTTTATTTTTTCTGATTTTTTTGTGATCTTGAGAGCAAATTTTAATCAGAATCATTATATAGTTCTTAGTGGAAATCAAGAATAGTCAGAGTGAAAACTTTTGTGTGAACCTCTGATCTCGACCACACGTTCTTCCATCTTTGGTTAAGCCTCGACAATAACAATCTCAAAGAAATATCCGAGTTAGATGGAGAACCGATCAAACCTTCTCAATATCAGCTTTCACAAGCTTGAGAAGTTTGATGGCGAATACTACAACATTTGGAAGAAGAAGATCTTCTTAAATCTTTATCTTGTCAAAGTTTCTTATGTGTTGGTTGATCCTGAATCTACCATCCCTGAAGATGGAGGAGAGATCGAAGTTGGTATGGTACAGGACGCGTACTCCAAGTGGAAGGAGAAAAATGACCTCTGCAGGCTGTTGATCCTTAATGCAATGGACGACTTGATGGCAGTCCTATAACAAGAAAGAAAAGTCAAGAGATGTATGGGAATCTCTTGAGAAGCATTACAAACTGACGAGAAAATATCAAAAATCCATCTCATCGAGAAATTCTTCACTATGCAATTTGAAGACGAAAAGGTAATGCTACCACAAGTCAAGGAACTTCTGAAGATACAACAGAAACTGGAGGAAGAAGACATGAAGCAGGAAGACAAGTTCATGGTAGGGGCTATAGTCACCAAGCTTCCTCTAGGATGGATCAACTTCAAGACTGACATGTACCGTAAGAAGATGGAGATCCATCTCGAAGATCTTCTTCACTGGATTCACATAGAAGATAAAACCAGGGGAAAACTGAAGTTGGACTCCCTATCTAAGCAGTTGGCAAAGGTCAACTTGGTACATGCTGGTGATTCCAGGGGGAAGCAGAAGGTTTCTCACAACAACAAAAAAGGACTTCACCCATCTGAAGGTGAAGTCGGCCTCGTTCAAGCCAAAGCAAAGCCCAAGTCAGAAGTGACTTGTTTTAACTGTGGCAATAAGGGCCACTACCGGAGTGACTGTAGATCCAAGCCTAAACAGACAGAGCAAGATGAGCCTAACAAGGTTGTTATGATTGCGTAAGTTATAATGACTGGTGTCGACACTGACTGGTGGGTGGACACTGGCACATCCTGCCATATTTTCTCAAAGAAGGAGTTGTTTACCACCTACAAGCCTACATCTGAGAAGGTTATGGTGGCGAACCAGGCACAAGTTAAAGTACTTGGGACTGGAATGGTGGTACTGAACCTGACTTCGGGGAAGTCGCTGATGCTTCAGGATATGAAGCACGTACCGATGATAGCCAAGAACCTGGTCTCAGGAAGTCTGTTATGCAACGTAGGCTTGAGGATGTACATCAATGTTGGACAGATGGTGATGTCCTATAAAAGGATATACTTCGGAAAAGTATTTTATACCGAAGGGATGTTTAAACTTCAACTTGTAATTCCTGCTACAATGATAAATGCAGTCCCTTCTTTTGTTTATTCTCTTGAGTTATGGCATAATAGACTAGGACATGTTCATTGTAAAAGAATAAATAAAATGTCTAGTCTAGGACTTATCTCCAAATGTGAGGATAAGGAGGTGGAGAAGTGTGAGGTCTGTGCGCAGACAAAGATTACCAGAAAGTTGTTCAAGCGGGTTAACCGAAGCACAGATCTTCTGGAATTGGTACACTCAAATATCTGTGACTTCAAGCAGTTCTCCAAAAAGGCCAAGATGAAGTATTTTATTACATTCATCGACGACTACTCAAAGTATGCATTCGTCTATCTGCTCAAGTCAAAGGACGAAGCATTCGAGAAGTCCAAGGAGTTTAGGGCTAAAACTGAACGTCAGACAGGGCAACAACTCAACAGACTTAGAAGTGATCGAGACAGAGAGTATAGGTCTATTAAATTTGCATCATTCTCCAAAGAACATACTTTTTTTAATGAGATGACTGCTCCGTATTCTCCTCAATCAAATGGAGTAGCTGAGAGGAAGAATATGACATTGACAGAGATGATAAACTCAATGCGGTTGACTGTGGTTCTTCCAAACTGCTTCTGGGAAGAAGCTGCGTTGACGACTACGTTCATTCTGAACAGAGTGCCGCAAGTTTTGATGACACTCCTCATGAACTCTGGTTCAAAGTCAGACCCATTCAAGTTGTAGGGGTGTCTAGCATATATGAAGCTCCCGGACTTGAAGATACAGAAGCTAGGTACGAGGACTACGAAGACCATCTTCCTGGGTTATGCTGAGAATAGTGATGCTCGAAGGTTTCTTGATATAGAATCAAATCATATCATTGAATCTCGTAATGCAAAATTTTTTGAAGATAAATTTGCAAGGCACAAGAACGTTGTTATCGCAGATATTCCGAAGAATAGCATGGGTACACAAAAGGCTAACGCTTACAAAGAAGATGTAGTCCAAGAAAAAAAAATTATACCAGAGACAACGTTCAAACCAGAACTTGCAGAACCGGTGTCTAAGCGAGTAAGGAGACTGAAGGACTTCGGAATTTTTTTTGTCATATATCACGTGAAAGCAAATTCACTTACCTATGATGAGGCGATGAAGACCAGAGATACTGTTTTCTAGAAGGAGGCTATCAATGATGAGTATGACTCAATAACCTCCAATAACACTTGGGTGTTGGTCGATCTGCCTGAAGGAGCTAAACCAATCGGATACAAATAGATCTTCAAGAAGAAGATGAAAGCAAATGGAACTGTTGACAAGTTCAAGGCAAGGTTGGTGGCCAAAGGGTTTTCTCAGAAGCATGGGATCGACTACTTTGACACATATGCTCCAGTAGCACGAATGACGACCATTAGGATATTGATTGCTCTAAGTGCAATTCATAAGCTAGTTATTCATCAGATGGATGTTAAAACAATATTTTTGAATAGAGAGTTGACCGAAGAGATTTACATGCAACAGCTAGAAGGATTTGTCGTCAAAGGGCTTGAAGACAAAGTCTGCAAGTTGGTGAAAATACTATACGGTCTGAAGTAAGCTCCCAAGATGTGGCATAAGAAGTTTGACAAAGTTATAAGGTCAAACGGCTATAGGGTCAGTGAGACGGACAAGTGTGTTTACACAAAGTTCACTGACGAGAGATGAGTTATCGTTTGTCTGTATGTGGACAACATGTTGATCCTAGGTACGTATCTAGAATGTGTCACTGAGACAAAGAAGTTTCTCTCATCTAAGTTAAGTATGAAGGACTTAGGGGAAGTTGATGTTATCCTCGAAATAAAAATTATTCGGACGGACACTGGAGTGGCACTGTCACAGTCCCATTATATTGAGAAGATGCTCACAAGCTATGGATATCAGGATCTTCTGGGGATTGATACTCCATACAGGTGTGACAAGAAGCTGAAGCTAAATCCTAAGAAAAGCGTCAGGCAGCTGGAGTATTCAAGCTTCATCGAAAGTTTGATATATACAACAACTGCCACAAGGAATGATATTGCTTTCGCGGTGTGGATGCCGAGTCGATTCACAATTAACCCAGGTGTGGAACACTGGAAGGCTGTAAAGAGAATGATAAGATATCTCAGGAGGACTCAAAAGTATGCGCTACACTACAGCGGATATCCAACAGTAGTGGAAGACTTTAGAGATGCAAGCTGGTGTTCAAAAGTAGAGAGCGAAAGGTCCACAGGAGGATACGTCTTTTCCATGGATGGAGCTGCTATATCGTGGAAGTCGAAGAAACAGACTATGCTCTCTCATTCCTCGATGGAATCTGATTTTTATGCACTGGAGGCTGCATCAGATAAAGCAGAATGGCTTCGGGAGCTCATGTATGATCTTCCATTGGTTGGTGCGCAGATTCCGGCAGTACCAATGTACTACGACAACAAGGCAACTGCAGCAGTGGAATCAAATAACCTTTTCAATGGTAAGAAGAGGACTACGCGGTTGAGGCACAGGGCGGTAAATAATCTGATAAAGATTGGAGTCATTGCCGTGATTGATGTTCGAAGCCAGGAAAACCTGATGGGTCCGTTCACCAAGGGTCTTAAGTGCCAGCTGGTCGATGACACAACAAGAAAAATGGACTTGAAGACATTATGATATTGAGTCTTTGTAATTCTACCATAAAGTTTTATGCTATTAATTCAAAGATAAATCTACTAGGCATCTAGCTTTTGGTTCAAAGAATGACCATTGACTGGGAAAATATCAGTTACAATAGGTAGTCCTCAGGGATATTGTGGGATACGTACCCGAAACCACTGTGGTTTACTATTTATTCTTGAACAGAACATTTTCTGTGAGAGGATGACTTTGACGCCTTAATGAGTTTTCAAACAGAGTGAATGTCCGATGTGCATTACAGGAAGCACGTAGTTTCAATACTACAAGGGATTTGTATCCCATGCTACAGTAGAGTGACACCATAGAGGTAAAATATGTAAATCCTCGACATTAAGTCATGTCATAGCGACGTAGCACCGCACATAGGCAGGTAGCCTAATGCTGTAGAATTAAGAGTGGTAAGAAGTACTACAAACAGGTCGATGACCTCATATTACAATGGTGTGACACCACATAGGTAAAAGATGTAAGTTCCGACAGAAAGCCATGTCACAACGGCATAACACCGCAAGGAAGCGCAAGACTTCATGCTGGGTAGTTTGGCACTACAAAGAGGCAGAGACCTCATGCTATAGTGGATGATACCACATGAGGGAGTGAACCTCGTCTTTAGTCCATGTCATAGCGATATAGCACCATAATGAAGCACAAGTCTTCATGTCAAGGATTCTTTAAAAGAACTTACCTATAGTGTATGGAAAGAGATACATGCCGTCTTTTGAGAAATTTTTTGTAGAAAACCAAAATACATACACCGAAACCAGACATGCACAGGACATTCAATGTGCAACAAGAAGCACAGCTGATGTCATTGTGTGAGTGGAAATAGTTACAGCTATGGTACAAAATTCAAGGCTTAGTCCATTCTTGTATCATACTACTATTCGACCCACGCAGAAAGATTCAAGTCGAAGCGACATTTATCCTAATGCATGATGGGCAGTCACTGTGGGGAATGCTCAACCCATATATATTGAGATATATGGTAGATTTTTGGTGTTGTTTCCTTTGGAATAGTAAAGATAGTCCAACATTGGCTACACCACAAAGTGAGTATCTCAATATAATGCTTTGTATGAGTTGAGGTATGCACATGGGGTATGGTGGGGAACATGGGTGTCATGTAGGGGTATTTTATGTCATGCCCCGACTTTGCAGAACCGAACTTCCTCGCTTGGGCTTCCCATACCCCGATCCTACAGAGCCGTCGTCCTCACTTGGCGTGATATCGTACAAGCCTGGGCTTGCGCTTGTACAAGGCGTATTCGTGCTTATTTTGTAACACAGATATTTGAAGATAGAGTATACATCATTCATAGAGAAATTGAACACACATTTGAAATGGAAATAGCTCTTTATTGATAATTCTCTGAAATAAAAACATAAGGCCCTCGAACGGCCGAGATAAAAATGCCAGACTTGGCTTACAACTTGTAGAAAGATTGAAATAAGATACAATGTTGCTCCATACATCATATCCCTTATTGAAATATTAAAACTCATGGAATACCTTCAGTTAGAGTCTTTTTCTCCACTTGGAAGCTTCAAGTGCAAGGCTTCTAAAGAGTCGGACCAAAACCTTCAATGTTCCCTCGCAGCAGCCAAATCTCCAGCACCTGAAAATGTCCATAAACATGGGTCAATATGCAACATGTACTGGTGAGAGACCGCAACCAATATCACCTAAAAAGCCAATACTAAGTAGATATGTGAAAGCAGCAGTTATTATTGTGATCTTGCTATATTGCATTAAGTTCAATTAACAATTCATATTTCAAGAACATAAGAAACACATATATTTATCACCATATTTGGTGATTCTTACCTACGGTCATTCAGCCATCCTGGTTTATGAATAGTAACTTACTCTTCCTGTACTAGATATTATTAGCATGCACCTGTCTATATGAAGGTCACTGTCCAAGCCATCACGACATTCTTGGAATTTCAGTGCCCCATCCAGTGCAGGAGCTAGCCTCACTGAAGGTCCTGAACTTCCGATGCAATTACTTTGGCACCAATGTTCTCCCTAGGACGAAGCGGTCTCATGGCCTCGGTGCACCGCTTCGAGGAACCTACCCCTTGTGCATAAGTTTGTCTATGACCATGCATGAATGCAACTAGCTAGTAGAAGAAAATATACAAATACAAAAACTTGATATAGTATTCCAGAGTCATATTGATTATCTTAGCCATAACCCAACATACTTATCGCCCAGTCCAGGGTCTTATTGATTGTCTTAGCCACAATCCACCATACTTACCGCCCAATCCAGGGTCTTAGCCACATAATCAATTATACTACAACAGTCCAGTTCATAGTAATGTAATTATTATCTTGCTCATCTTTCTGGGTTCTTTGCTAGGTATCATTGATTATTTTGTTAAGAATGATGACTAAAGGATTCATCGAAGGATTGAAGTCACTCACAAGTTGGTGAATTGTGGAGAAAGAGAGATCTTCTTCGCGACTTCAAGCTTGGTTCATAGGTTTACCTGTATTGGCACCAACAAAGGTTCAGGATCCTTCTTCTCTTTCTCTCAGTAATTTGATATGTAAATACGAGACAGTGAATGCATGCAATGAAAGCCATTCATCGAAAATAATCATAAAAATTTAAATCACAAAACCAACAGTGAAAACCAACATCAAAAACCAACAATGCACGGGTCTTGAGGCATAGACCCTTATATGGAGTTCACTCCCCAAGACACCATGCACTGCATCTTGGGAGAAAATTCTAAGGATTCTATCCCATAACGAGGAACGACTTTTCGTTTGTTTGTCCCGACCAATCGATACCGGCAAAGTTTTCCCATTCTCTGATTCTGACTCGGCCATTCAGCCGCTAGCCCAGTCCGTGCTCCGCAATAGGATCAGGGCACTACATATTAATACACTAACAAAAAGTTTTATTCCCGAAACTTAAAATAAAATCCACCTCCAAAATCGAATAACGAAGAAAATATTTCCCTCATATCTGCTTCGAGTTCCTATGTCGACTCATCGACGGAGTGGTTGCACCAAAGCACGCGAACAAAGGTAACAACTCTATTCCTTAACACATTTTTTTCCTATCCAAGATTTGGTAGTTTCCTCCATGTAAGTCAAGTCGGCCAGCAGTCCCAACTGACCGAAGTCCACTACTTGACTTGGATCATGCACGTACTTCCGTAATTGAGAAACATGAAATGTATCGTGTACTTCAGCCAACGACTGTGGTAGCGCGATATGGTAGGCGACTGGACCCACTCTTTTAAGAATCTCAAAAAGACCGACGAACCAAGGGCCCAGCTTCCTTTTCGCATTGAACCGCATAATTCTACGCATCAGAGATACCTTCAAGAACACATGGTCCTATACCGTGAACTCTAACGGTCGTCAATGAATATCCGCGTAACTCTTTTGCTGACTTTGTGCAGTTTTTAACTTCTCTCAAATTATGCAAATTTTCTCGATTGCATGTTCTATCAATTTTCGATCAAGTGCTTACCGCACCCCGACTTTATCCCAGCAGATCAGTGACTGACACTTTCGCCCGTATAATGCTTCATACGGTGCCATCTCAATGCTCGATTGGTAACTGTTATTGTAGGAAAATTCTGCTAGCGGCAAGTGACTATCCCAACTTATTTTTAGATCTACAATGCATAGGCGTTGCATGTCCTCCAAGATTTGGTTAACCCGTTTGGTCTGGCCGTCAGTCTAAGGATGATACGTAGAGTTAAAATACAATCGTGTGCCCAGCGCTGCCTGCAGACTGCTCCAAAACCGTGATACATATCTTCCATCCCGATTTGACACGATTGAAGCTGGCATGCCGTGTAGTCATACTACTTCATCCAAATATAGCTGATCCAATCGATCGACGCCCCAGAAGATCTTGATCGCGATAAAATATGTTGACTTGGTCAATCTATCCACGATTACCCAAATTGCATTATTCCCTCGCCGCGTCTTCGGAAAGCCAACTATGAAATCCATGGAAATGTGATCCTATTTCCACTCTGGAATATGGAGGTTCTGCAGCTTCCCGCCTGGTCTTTGGTGTTCTGCTTTCACTTGCTGACAGACCATACATTGTGATACAAAGAGCGCCACATCTTTCGTCATACCGTGCCACCAGAAGTTTGTACGCAAGTCCTTATACATCTTGGTACTCCCCGGATGTAGTATATAACTTGTATAGTACACTCCCGTTAATATCTTCTTTCGAAGCTCTGTATCGTTAGGCACACATAATCTTTCCTTTACTTGCAATATTTTGTTTTCGTCTTCCGCAAAGTTGGTTGCCTTCCCTGTTGAAGTCAGCTCGCACATTTTCTCCAGGTACGAATTATCCTACTGTGCGGACTTGATTCATTCCAGCAAGCTCAGCCCAAGGTTCATTTGAGCCAATTGTACCCCGCGGTGTCAAACTCGGAGTTCGATACCCATATCCTCCAAATCTCGCAGTAACCGTTTGTCAACTGATAGAGACGCCATATACTTTTGACTCAATGCATCCGCTACAATATTGCCTTTGTCCGGAGTATAATATATTGATAAATCATAATCTTTAATGAGTTTCAGCCAACGCCTCTGCCGTAAGTTTAATTCCTTTTGGATGAAAAGGTACATGAGGCTCTGATGATTCGTGTAGATCTTGCAAGCAGTACCATAAAGGTACTGCCGCCATAATTTTAACGTGAATACAATTGCCGCCAATTCTAGATCATAAGTAGGATAATTCTTTTCGTGTTGCTTAAGTTGTCTCAAAGTAAAGGATATCACTTTATCTCCTTGCATGAGTATACATCCCAAGCCTAGGCCCGATGCATCACTAAAAATCTGAAATCCCTCATCGCCTTTCAGAAGTGCAAGGATTGGAGCTGACACGAGGTGCCGTTTTAATTCTTGAAAATTGGCTTCACAGTCATCGGTCCACTTGAATGTCACTCCCTTGTGGGTGAGGCGAGTCAGAGGCGATGCCACTCTAGCAAAATCTTTCACAAATTTCTTGTAATAGCCCGCCAAACCAAGAAAACTTCGGACTTCGCTAGCTGACGTGGGCTGCTTCCAGTCCACCACTGCCTCAACTTTCTTCAAATCTACCGAAATACCCTCCGATGAGATAACATGCCTAAGGAATGACACGCTACTCATCCAAAATTCATATTTACTGAGCTTGGAATAAAGTTGGTATTCTTGTAGGGTCTGCAGTACTATTCTCAAATCGGTGGTATAATATTCCTTGCTCTTTGAATATATTAGGATATCATTGATGAACACGGCCACAAACTTATCTAAGTAGGGGCGGAAGACTCGATTCATCATATCCATGAAGGCAGCAGGGACATTGGTTAAACCAAACGGCATAGCCAAAAACTTGTAGTATCCATATCTTGTACAAAATGTAGACTTAGGAAATCGTCTGGCTTAATCTTAAACTGATGGTAACCCGAGCAGAGATCAATCTTCGAAAATACTGTCGCACCTTGGAACTGATCGAACAGGTCATCGATTCTAGGTAGAGGATACTTGTTCTGAACTGTGGCTTTATTGAGTTCACGGTAGTCGATGCACAGCCGCATCGTACCGTCTTTCGTTTTAACAAATAATATCGGGACTCCCCATGGACAAACACTGGGATGAATGTATCCACGATCCAACAATTCCTGAAGTTGGACCTTCAGTTCCTTTAATTCTGCGGGCTCCATACTATACGAGGCTCTGTAGATCGGTCTTGTATTCGGAAATATATCGATGCAAAACTCAATCTTGCGGTCTGGTGGCATTCGAGGTATTTCGTTCGAAAACACATCCGAAAATTCGGCCACGACTTCAGTGTGAGCTGGGTCGGCACCTTCCTTGCGTGTGTCTCGAATATAAGCCAAATACCCTTTACAACCATAATGTAACATCCGTCGGGCCATGGCTGCAAAAATTACCATGGATGGCTTGGTCGATGTCGCACCGCACGGGTACGAGAATTCTCTCTCTCCTGGTAGACGAAACATAACTCTCTTCCTCGCGCAATCGATCGTCGCACCACAAGAACTAAGCCAATCCATTCCCAAAATAATATCATAATCCTTGATGTCGAGAACAAAGACATCCAGTGATAAATTTCTTCCTCCAATGCATATGTAATAATCCCTACATATCAAGTTAGCAGACATCTCTACCCCGACAGAGTGCTAACACTAAGTCTTACTTTAACACAGATGTTTTCAGTGCATGTTCCATTACATAATTAGTAGATATGAAACTATGGATAGCACCAGAGTCAAATAGTACACGTGCAGGAATGTTATTAAATAACAGTATACCTGTCACCACCATATCAGAAGCGAAGGCCTCCTCCCTAGTCAAAGCATAGACTCAGCCTTGCGCACCGTTTCTCTGATTGTAATTTTGCCCAGTCTGAGGTGTCCGTGAGGCTCGCCCACGATTCTGTTGATTCTGTTATGGAGGATGTTGACGCTGAGGGTCTTGATTTGCGATTGTTCCTTTGCACTCCCAAGCCTTGTGGCCCAGGCGGCCGCATTTAAAGCACCCTCCCTTAGCGACTTGGCAATCCCTAGCGATGTGTCCCTTGCCGCACCTATAGCAGTACGCCCCACCTTGGTTGTTCCCCTGGATGTCGTTGTTGTTCTGGCGCTTCAGAGCCTCATACCTCCCCCCTCCCCCGAGTTTGATCGCTTATTGTTGTAATTATGCACTGATGGGGCGATCGGAGCTGGCGCAGGATAATGTATATCCAGCTCCTTCGTGTAGTCAAAAGATCCTTTGAAGGTCTTACACTTGTGGATTACCACTTGTGATTATAGAGCAGACCTGAGTCCTTGCTCAAAGAGACGAGCCTTGGCTGCTTCATTGACAAATATGGTACTGGAATACAGAGACAGTCGAGAAATTTATGCCTCATACTTCTTTATGGATATATCACCCTGATCTAGCTTGCTGAATTCTTGCTCTTTCTAGCACTGTTTCATTGAGGAAAAGTACTATTCCAGAAAGGCTTCCTTGAACATCGGCCACGTAATCATTATATCCATGTTCGCTCCAGCAAGTATGCGTTTTTGACTTTTCCACCAGTAGTGCGTATTGGACTCTAGCAACAATTGTGCGCACGATACCATCTTAAGCCCAGTGATGTTGAGGAGTTCAAGATGCTCCTCTGCTTCAGCTACCCAATCCACCGCGACGGTGGCTTCTTCTTTCCCCTTGAACAAAATATTGTAAATATTTTTGAATTCTGTAATATCTGTGGCGAAACTTTTCTTCTTCGCCGGTTGGGTGTCATCCGCCCCAACAATGTCCATTGTCCTTGTAGTAGGGCCAATTGGGGAAGCTACAGGCGTAGCATTAGAATTATTAGCTACAACTGTTTGCAACATCTGTTGTAGATCATTGATTTGTCTCTGTTGGGCCTCTCCCAACTTTTGTTGCGCTTCCAGCATGCACAACATCCGATCCATCTGATCTGTCAAAGGGACCGATGATGTCGGCACTCTCGAACTACTTGGGTTCCCTTGTCCAGACTTCATTATTTCTGCACCACACAGAAGGAAAGCGTTAGTCTCATAAAGTATTATGGACTTATTGTATGGAGCATCTCATTTCGTGGCAACAAAAATTCCAGGCATAAAAAACAATCACTTGTGTTATTTTTGAAAACTCAAAACCAATAAGTTCCCAAAGAAGTAAAACCGTGCTATGATAATAATCTGTCATGCCCCGGTTCCGCAGAACCAAACATCCTCGCTTGGGTTTCCCATACCCCGGTCTCGCAAAGCCGTCGTCCTCGCTCAGCGTGATGCCGTACAAGCGTGGGGTTGCGCTTGTACAAGGCGTGCTGGTGCTTATTTTGTAACACAGATATTTGAAGATAGAGTATACATCATTCATAGAGAAATTGAACACAAGTTTGAAATAAAAATAGCTCTTTATTGATAATTTTCTGAAATGAAAGCATAAGGCCCTCGAACGGCCGAGATAAAAATGTCAGACTTGACTTTCAACTTGCAGAAAGATTGAAATGAGATACAACATTGCTCCATACATCATATCCTTTATTGAAATATTAAAAATTATGGACCACCTTCAGTTAGAGTCTTTTTCTCCACTTGGAAGCTTCAAGTGCAAGGCTTCTAAAGAGTCGGACCAAAACCTTCAATGTTCCCTCGCAGCAGCCAAATCTCCAGCACCTGAAGATGCCCACAAATGTGGGTCAATACGCAACATGTACTAGTAAGCGGCCGCAACCAATCTCACCTAAAAAGCCAACACTAAGTAGATACGTGAAAGCAACAGTTATTATTGTGATCTTGCTATGTTGCCTTAAGTTTAATTAACAATTCATATCTCAAGAACATAAGGAACACATATATTTATCACCATATTTGATGATTCTTACCCACGGTCGTTCAGTCATCCCTCTTTATGAATAATAACTTACTCTGCCTGCACAAGACATTATTAGCATGCATAATGTCTATATGAAGCTCACTGTCCAAGCCATCACGATATTCTTGGAATTTCAGTACCCCGTTCAGTGCAGGGAGCTAGCCTCACTGAAGGTCCTGAACTTCCGATGCAATTACTTTAGCACCCATGTCCCCCCTAGGATGAAGCGGTCCCATGGACTCGATGCACCGCTTCGAGGAATCTACCCCTTGTGAACAAGTTTGTCTATGACCATGCATGAATGCAACTAGCTAGTAGAAGAAAATATGCAAATACAAAAACTTGATATGTATTCCAGGGTCATATTGATTGTCTTAGCCACATCCCACCATACTTATCGTCCAGTCCAGGGTCTTATTGATTGTCTTAGACACAACCCACCATACTTACCGCTCAGGGTCTTATTGATTGTCTTAGCCACAACCCACCATACTTACCGCCCAGTCCAGGGTCTTAGCCACATAATCAATTATACTATAACATTCCAGTTCATAGTAATGTGATTATTATCTTGCTTATCTTTCTGGGTTCTTTGCTAGGTATCATTGATCGTTTTGTTAAGCATGATGACTAAAGGATTCATCGAAGGATCAAAGTCACTCACAAGTTGGTGAATTACTGAGAAAGAGAGATCTTCTTTACGACTTCAAGCTTGGTTAATAGGTTCACCTGCATTGACACCAATAAAGGTTCATGATCCTTCTTCTCTTTCTCTCAGTGATTCGATATATAAATGCGACACAGTGAATGCATGTAATGAAAGCCGTTCATCGAAAACAATTACGAAAACGCAAATCACATAACCAACAGTGAAAACCAACATCGAAAACCAACAGCGCACGGGTCTTGAGGCATAGACCCTTATATGGAGTTCACTCCCCAAGACACCATGTACTGCATCTTGGGTGGAACTTCTAAGGATTCCATCCCATAACGAGGAACGAATCCCCGTTTGTTTGTCCCAACCAATCGATACCGACAAAGTTTTCCTATTCTCTGATTCTAACTCAGCCATTCAGCCGCTAGCCCAGTCCGTGCTCCGCAATAGGATCAGGACACTACATTTTTCTAGGAGAAAAAAATGATTAACTCCTCATAAAAGCATTTATGCTTTTTGTCATGCTCTTGAAATTATTTCCATAGGAGCTAAGCCCCAAAGGGGCTTAGCGACTCAGACTCGGGCTCAAGGACGCAAAGTGGCACTTTGTTGGCGCACTTTGCACTCAGCACGTCAGCATCATCATATAGGCTTGTGTGTATTTGATGCGCTCATGCGCGAGTTGCATGCGCGGTCGCACGCGTGGCAGCATAAGCGACCGCATGAGCGGTTGAATGCGCAGTCGCACGCGAGGCCGCATGAGCGATTGTATTCACGGTCGCATGTGGGGCCGCATGAGCTGTCGCATGGGCTGCCGCATGGATTGCTGCTTGGGCTGCAGCATGCGCTGCGGTTTGCGCTGCTGCGTGAGTGGCCGCATATGAGGTTGCTTGCGTGGCCGCTGATTTCAGATATATTTGAATGGTTATGGAAAGATATGGATAATTATTCAGATCCTTTTTTGTGGGATTTAAAATTAATTCGTGCCTATCTTTTAGGAATTCACAATTAATTTGTTCCTATCTTTTCGTAACTTATGGGCGGCTAGGGTTTCCACACTCTCTATAAATACTCTCTTCGTGCCTCTTCGAGAACTTACTTCAAAAATCAGGAGACGAAGAGAGTTGCTTCTTCCACCGCCATTGGGGTCCAAGAAGTTCGTGCGAGTCCGGAAAAGGGGTGACAGCGAGCGTTCCAGAAGTTCTACATTAACTTGTTGGTTTCTAGAAGAAGATCGTGTGGGGGAGAATCTTGCTTTGAGCAACAGTGATCTTCATCACCCCAGCAAGCAGATTTTCTTCTTATCCTTTCTCTTCTCTTCTGCTAGTTGTAATTTCGTTCTGTCCGTTTGCAACTGCGAGTGTAAGAAAGTGTTGGAGTGGGTGGGGTTCCCAACCTATGTAAAAAATAATCCAGAGTAGGATTGAGTATTTCTATATATAATATGAATACCTCAATTTATTTGGATTTGATATTCCTAAATATAATATGAATATCTCAATGGATTTGGATTGAATATTCCTACATATAATAGGAATATGTCAATAGATTTGGATTTGGATTGGATATTCCTATCTATAATAGGAATGCTAGTTGTGGGTTTGAGGCTATATATAAGTGTCTCCTGGCCCTAAAATATATCTCTCTAGTAACAAGGAGAGAAAAGGAGGCAAGAGTGCCATTTCAACATTAGAGAGGAGAAAGAAGGATTGGAGGCCGTTTCGAAGAAGGAGATTAGTTTCGGGTATTTCTCGTTGTCTTTTTTCTTCGTGGTTATAATCTATTTTATGTTTCAAAAGAGTTATGGTGATCCGTTTAGATCGGTGAGAAGTTTGTAAGGAGTTGGTGTATTTTTTATTCCATTAGTGGAGGCTTTTCAGGATTGGACTATGATCGTCCCGTGGTTTTCCGCAAGGGTTTTTCACGTCAAAAATCTCTGTGTCTGCAATTTGTGTTTGCCATTTTTGGTTTGTGCATTTTGCTCGGTTCTCTCGTAGGTACTCTCTGGTTTGGGGAACGGTTTTCGTACTTCTTTCCCAACAAAGTGGTATCAAATCCAGGTTCTGGAATTTTAGAAGGGTATCAGGAGTTGACAAGCAAACCAAGGAGGAGAGATGGACGCAAAGCCGGTGTGTATGGTAAACCTGAATAGTACCAACTATCATTACTGGAGGAGCAAGATAAAGGATCTGTTATTTGTCAAGAAGCTGCATCTACCGTTATTTGCTTCCGAGAGGCCCAGTGATAAATCTGAAGAGGACTAAAATTTTGAGCATATACAGGTGTGTGGGTACATAAGGAAGTTCGTTGACGAGAACATGTAAAACTATGTTGCCAGTATTGAGCATGTGAGGACACTCTGGGATAAGCTGAAATCTTTGTATGCGAAGAAGACCGGAGTAAATAAATTGTTTCTGATCCGGATGATGATGGATCTACGGTACAAAGATGGGGCATCTATTACGGATCACTTGAGTGAGTTCCAGGGCGTGGTTGACCAGCTATCCTCGATGGGAGTTAAGTTCGACGACGAGATTCAGGGACTATGACTGCTGTGTACATTGCCAGACTCGTGGGAGACCGTACGAGTGTCTATGATCGCTTCTGCTCAGGAAAGCGTGGTCAGTATGGAGTTTGCCAAGAGCGAGGTACTGAATGAAGAGATACGAAGACGTTCTCACGGTACTTCATCCATATCCCACTCAGAGGCACTTGTTTCAGAGAGCCGCGGGAGGGATAAAAGTAGGGGTCCAGGAGGTGGCAGAGACAAAAGCAGGAAAAGGTCCAAGGGTCGGTACGAGGACTCAGAGTGTTACCATTGTGGAAAGAAGGGCCACATCAAGCGAAACTATTTCGCTTGGAAGAGAGAGAAGAAGGGCGACAAGGGAAAGCAAAGTGAGAACACTACAACGACGGTCTTGACACATGGAGGCGACGTGATCATTGTGGGTGATGATGTAACTATGAACCTCGCCTGCGATGACAACTCTTGTATGGTGGACTCAGGTGCTTCAACGCACGTATCTCACAACAGAGCACTATTTGCTACATACACAACAGGCAACTGTGGAGTGTTGAAGATGGGCAATGAAGATGTGACGAAGGCAGTTGCCATTGGAGATGTGCATTTGAGGACAAAGACATGTGAAGTTCTTGTTCTTAAAGATGTCCGTCATGTCCTTGATATCCGTTTCAACCTGGTATCGGTTGAAAGGTTGGATGACGAAGATTTCTTCAGTCTCTTTGGGAACAATCAGTAGAAGCTTTCCAGAGGTTCGATGGTGATTTCCAGAGAAAGCAAGAGGTCTAGAATCTACTATATGGAAGGGAGCGCACAGGGGGCACAAGAGGTTAACGCAGCTACTAATGCGTCTACTGAGTTGTGGCACAGGCGGCTCAGCCATATCATCGAGAAGGGGATGAGCTACTTGGTGAACAGGAAGGTGATTTCAGGGCTAAAGTCTACAAAGTTGGAGAAGTGTACGCACTGTTTAGCGGGGAAGCAAAATATGGTATCTTTTCAAAGTCATCCAAGTTTAAGGAAGCCGACGTTGCTCGAGTTGATTCACTCGGATGTCTGCGGTCTTGTGAAGGTAAAATCCATTGGTGGTGCTTCTTATTTTGTAACATGTATTAATGACTATTTCAGGAAGGTTTGGGTCTATATCTTAAAGACCAAGGATCAGGTGCTGCCCACTTTCAAGGAGTTTTAGGCCTCTGTTGAAAGGAAGACGGGCAAGAAGTTGCTTTGTGTTCGGTCGGACAATGGCGACGAGTATATCTGTCCCTTTGATGCTTATTGCAGAGAGCAAGGGATATGACACCAGAAGACTCCACCAAAGATACCGCAGCTCAATGGTGTAGCGGAGCGGATAAACAAGATGCTAATGAAGAGGGTACAGTATTTGCTGTCAGAAGCAAACTTGCCAGGCAGCTATTTGGGTGAGGCACTTTACACAGCTGCTTATGTTATTAATTTATCTCCTAGTGCTCCTTTGCAGGGTGATGTACCTGACAAAGTATGGTACGGCAAAGAGTCGTCATACAATCATATACGAGTGTTTGGTTTTAAGGCCTTCGTGTATGTACCGAAGGACGAGAGATCTAAACTTGAGCCAAAGACGAGACGGTGCGTCTTTGTCGGCTACGGTCGGGATGAATTTGGCTATAGACTCTACGATCTAGTGGAAAAAAAGCTCTACAGAAGCAGGAACGTGGTATTTGTCGAGGATCACACCATAACCAACACTCAGGATTCTGAGATGCCTTCTGATACTGAGGAATTGCCTGAGTTAGAGTCATTTTGCTTCGAGTAGTTTCTAGAGGACATCGCAGAGGATCCAGTTATGGGGGAGCCAGTACATGGAGTTGCTCCCAACCTTGATCACCAGCTTGTTGATGGTGGTCAGGGTGACCCTCAGGAGGATGAGCATGCTGAGGAGGTAGTTCCTGGAGGGGAGGAGGCTGTAGATATACAGCCAGCACCAGTGGTTCAGTTGAGGAGGAGCGATAGAGAGCATCGACCATCTACGAGATACTCACCGGGTGAGTATGTGCTACTGACTGACGGGGGAGAATCTGAAAGTTTTGCAGAGGCTATGGAAGACGAACACAGACATGAGTGGATGGAGGCCATGTCAAAGGAGACGAGTTCCTTGGGGGCTAACTCTACTTATGATCTGGTGCGGTTGCCAGGGGGCAAGAAGGCTTTGAAGAATTGATGGATGTTCAGAGTAAAGCAGACAGATGATGATGCTCGCCCGTGATACAAAGTGAGGCTGGTAGTTAAATGCTACGGTCAGCGCAAAGGCATAGATTATGATGAGATCTTTTCGCCAATCGTCAAGAAGTCATCTATACGGGTGGTGCTAGAATTGGCAGCCAGTTTTGACTTGGAGGTCGAGAAAATGGACATGAAGCGACATTCCTCCAAGGTAATCTTGAGGAGGAGTTGTACATGGAGCATCCAGAGGGATTCTGTGAGAAGGGCAAGTCATATTTGGTCTATCGGTTGAGGAATAGCTTGTATGGTCTGAAACAGGCTCCGAGGCAGTGGTATAGGAAGTTCGAGTCATTTATGGGGGAGCATGGCTATGCACGGACGACATCAGATCATTGTATTTTTGTAAGGTACTTCGTCGAGTATAATTTTATCATTTTGTTGCTTTATGTTGATGACATGCTATTGGTGGGTCAGAATGCCACAAAGATAGCAGAGTTGAAGCGCTAACTGGACGAGGCCTTCTCTATGAAGGATTTTGGCACAGCAAAGACTATTCTTGGGATGGAGATCAGCCGAGAGAGATAGTCCAAGCTGCTACACTTGTCCCAAAAGAAGTACATTCACCGGGTACTTCAGCGTTTCGGGATGGATTGTCGAAGAAAGTAAGTAACCCTCTTGCGGCTCACTTTAAGTTCACTGAGAAGCAGTGTCCATCTACCGAGGACGAGAAGGAAGATATGGAGCGAGTTCCATATGCCTCAGTCGTGGGAAGTCTTATGTATGCTATGGTATGTATGAGGCCAGATATTGCTCACGCAGTCGGCACAGTTAGCAGGTATACTTCCAATCTTGGAAGGGCACATTGGAGTTGGGTCAAATGGATTCTACGATATCTTCAGGGTACTGCCGATTGGAGACTTTTATTTGGTGGTGACGAACCGAAGCTGGTAGGATGTACCGACGCTGATATGGATGGAGATGTAGAGATGAGGCGATCGACTTTGGACTATGTGATGATGTTTGCTAGTAAAGCAGTATCGTGGCAGTCGCGTTTACAAAAGTGTGTTGCCTTGTCGACGACAGAGGCAGAATACATTGCAGCGACGGAGGCTTGCAAGGAGTTGATGTGGATGAAGAAGCTGCTGCAGGAAATTGGGCTAAAGCAGGAGCAATATCCTTTGCTTTGTGATAGTCAGAGTGTTATTCACCTTATGAAGAACCAAACATTTTATAGTCGGTACACATTGATACCCGGTATCATTGGATATGGAATGTGGTTGACTAAAAGGAAGCAACGCTTGAGAAGGTTCATACAGATGACAACGGAGCAGATATGTTCACAAAGGTTCTACCAAGGAAAACGTTTGAGTACTGCAGGCGGATCGTCGGGATGACGACACAATCCACATAGTTGTGAAGGGGAAGATTTGTTGGAGTTGGTGGGGTTCCCATCCTATGTGAAAAATATTTCGGAGTAGGATTGAGTATTTCTACATATAATAGGAATACCCAAATTTATTTGGATTGGATATTCCTAAATATAATAGAAATATCTCAATGGATTTGGATTGGATATTCCAACATATAATAGGAATGTCAATAGATTTGGATTTGGTTTTGGATTGGATATTCCTATCTATAATAGGAATGCTAGTTGTTGGTTTGAGGCTATATATAGGTGTCTCCTGGCCCTAAAATATATCTCTCTCTCTAAAAAAAATATAGCAACAAGTAGAGAAAAGGAGACAAGAGTATCATTGCAACAATGGAGAGGAGAAAGAAGGATTGGAGACCGTTTCGAAGAAGGAGATCAGTTTCAGATATTTCTCGTTGTCTTTCTTTTTCGTGGTTATAATCTATTTTCTGTTCCAAAAGAGTTGTGGTGATCCGTTTGGATCGGTGAGAAGTTTGTAAGGAGTCGGTGTATTTCTTATTCCATTAGTGGAGGTTTTTCAGGGTTGGACTCCGATCGTCCCGTAGTTTTTTCCACAAGGGTTTTCTACGTCAAAAATCTCTGTGTCTGCGATTTGTGTTTGGCGTTTTTGATTTTGCGTTTTGCTCGGTTCTCTCGCAGGTACTCTCTGGTTTGAGGAACGGTTTTTGCACTTTCGTTCCCGACAGGAAGAATGTGAAGTTTATTTTTCCTAATTCCTTTGTGATCTTGAGAGCAAGTTGTAATCAGAATCATCACATAGTTCTTCGTGGAAATCGAAAATAGTCAGAATGAGAACTTTTGTGTAAACCTCTGATCTCGACCACGCGTTCTTCCATCTTTGGTTAAGCCTCGGCAATAACAAAAATGACTGAATTAGACGAGAGACTTGAATATTTGGTTGGATCATTTCCAGGATTTGAAGCTCTTTCACTTGTTAGCCGCGATGGGTTCAGCACCAATGGCCTCCAGTGTGGAGATTACTGCTTTTAAACCAATATATGCAGTAGTCAGCATTCTAGTTTAGTGCCAGTGAACTGCTTGCAATCTGGAGTTTGTGAAGACGACAAAACCAAATGTTCAGCAGATGTAGAAGCAGTTGATAGTGCCCGTTTCCATGTTATGGTGTGGGATCCAAATTACTTCTCCATTAACCTTGGGACAAGATCAATTTAAAAATAGGGTATTGATGCGACCTTTTTTTTTTTTATCATTCACTGAGTACACTCTCCAGTTACTCTCCAGTTAGCTCAAGTGCAGTTCAGTAACAAAGAGCTCAATATCAGAGCTTACAGCTCAGTATTTGAGCTCATACAACAAAGCTCAATATCAGAATTTGCAGAAGCTCAACCAATTGTTGGCCTCCAGCTCATTCTACAACCAGTTTCCATTGGATGGCCTCCACGTCATCATTGCCAGCTCGGATAAATACTCACCCATGTATGCCTTCTGTAATGCCATGACAGCAATGTAATTGAGTATCAATAATGGAGGAGTATGAATACTCTCTCTGAACTCTGTAAATAGCCGGAAAGGAGAATAGAAAGGCAGCTTGGATGTAATCGGTTAGTTTTTTAGTTGTTCGTTTTACTTAGCTTATTGTAATGGCTCCTTCTTCTTCTTCTTCTTCTTCTTCCTTACTACTCTAATAAAAATCCTAGAATTTTCCAATTCTCCACTGCCTTTCCCAATTTCTGTCTAATCTTTGTCAAATTCATGGCGTACTCCTCTCGAATTCCTTCAAATTCGACTATGGCGGGAACAGGACTTGATCACCGCCCCCACCTAATTTCCCATTCCGTTCCTCCTACTAAATTATTAGGGTTTTCCGATCAATCCCTCCCAAATCCTCCTAGAGTCCGATTCATGTACCCGACTCTCGAAGCGCCACCAGTCCGCTCTCCAATCGAGATACGGTGAGCGCTCGAAAAACCTAATCCTCCAAATCATCGTAATGTTTCGATTTTGTCGGCTATTTGGCCTTCAGATCTGCACTTGGGGTTCGGGGACGCCGACGGCTGCGACGACGAGTCGTGGGCGGAGTTCCCCTGCCCCTTTTGCGGGGACGATTTCGATATCGTCGGGCTCTGCTGCCATATCGACGAAGAACACCATACGGGAGCCAGGAATGGAGTAATACTCCTCTTTCCCTGTCAAATTACTGCGTTAAGTTGGTAAATTTCACATAATTTATGGCATTTGAGTTGTAAAGGAACAGCTTTTCTCTTGACGGCGTGCTCAGTGGCCACATTTGTTACATTTTTGGTCGTTCGATGTAAAATGAGCGCTCTTTTTCCGTAAATTTTAGGTGTAAATGGTTTTTGTATGTTCATTTTGTAAGGATTCTTAGAAATGTTTGTTGTGTGAGCTGTTGTTAGATAGGTCCCTATCCACTTTTCTATCTACCTGATTATATAAGACAGTTAATAGAGGTGTTAACCCACTGATTTTGTAGATATTAAACTCCTAGATTTTGATTTTCGAGTAGACATTATATTTACAAGCTTGTAAGAATATGCTGCTTCTGTTACCCACTGAATATGTATTAGATTAGAGATGGATTACAAACCAGTGACATGCGGGTGCCGGTTCAACTTTTTGATTGTGATGTCGAGAAGAATTACGGTTACGGCTTATTGATTCTGATAGGGAAGTCTGATTACTCAGTTTGTTGCGTCTCCCTGGCGAAATATGTCCTTTTGTGAAACTGGGACTGGTTGAATTTCATCAGATCGAACTGTCGTTGCCTCGTATTGGTGTTACAAGTGTGAAAGTATATGTAGTAAAGAAAAACATATAAAAAGTTTATTGCTGTAGTATACATTGCGTAAGAACTAATGCACTCACTTGTTTAGCTTGCATGTCATTTCTCAAGCAAAGTTTGGTGATTTGTGTGTGTGTGTGTGTCCACTTACTGTAATGACAATAGTTTTAGGTGTGAACTGAATACTATGTTGGACAGGGTTGTTTTATTAATCACTGATAACTATAAAAGAGTAATGTTATAATGTGCCTTGTGTTTTTTTCGAATCATGTTTCATTACAAACTTGAGTATTGGAGCTCAGAACTAAGGCCATTTAAAACATTCTGCAGGTATGTCCTGTTTGTGCATATAACCATGCAGCATGGCAATTTCTTCAAGATATCCTTTTTAGTATTTTGGGCAATGGATGTTTATTTTATTGTTATTATCACTTTTTCACTGAAGATGATGCTTTCAGAAGTCAAACTTGGAGAAGAATTTTATTTGCTGATTATTATTGTAGGCCATCTTAATTGGCTTTGAGGTAGCTTGACTTTCACTAACTAGAGTTTACATGCAACGGAGAAGGAGATTCCGCAGAGATTCATGAGAGAGGAGCTAAGCGAAGGGAATCATCTACAAGCTCTTCTTGGAGGGTCACCACACACAATTGCTCCTCGGTCCAATGCAGCATCTGATCCTCTTATCATCTCTGATTTACTCATTGCCTGTGGCTGATTCTTCAAGGGATGTACAACCTGACTCTCTGGGTGAAGACAGCCTGGTTAGCAAGACATCATATGTGAAAGTGGTAGAGAGGTATGAACATATCTGTACTTAGTAAACTCCTGTTAGTACCACTCAATATTGTTTGAACTACTAGTATTGTTTATTTCTCGTCTCTGACGTAAGCAATTGGTTCTTTCTTGGAAGGACCCATCGCCTTACAAGTTGGTGGGAATATAATCTTGCATTGGACGTTTATATTATATTAGGAAGTATGTTAGATTGCGATGTTGTCTTGTATGAAAGGAAACTTATTGCTAGTTGGGGGGCATGAATATTTATCAGAGATGACTCTTATAGTGTTACAATATGTGGAATAGGTAGGATCTTTCTCCATTGTCTGCTATAGGCTAATATATCATCCCCTACCAGATCCATACAAATATTACCTTTTATTCTGTAAATCTCAGTGTATCATTGACCATTAATCATGATGCATCTACTTTTACTGTATTATGAGATATTTTTAACTAAGACTTGAATCCTTGTTGACGAAATGTAATTGAATTTAAGGTGATTTTAGAAAGAAAAAAAAATTTGAGTTTTCTTGGGATTTTTTTAAATTTTCCCATCATCGTTATCTATAAGCCTTCTTCCATTAGAGAATGGGATCGGCTCTGGAACATAAGAAAGTTCCATGAAAGATTTGACAAAAACTATTGTCAACCTAACGTCAACACTATGTTTCTATCCAATGTAGCTATGAGCACGAGAGGGTAATGTCATAATAAACCTATGCAGCCAGTTGGTAGTTAGGTAGACACGTACCTTTTTGATATGCAATTTAAGCTTATGCAACAAAGGAACACCTTCCAGTTTTTCTAGACTATAAAGAGTCTGGAGGAAAAAGAAAGATGACACATTGTCCTATGGGAAATTGCATTAATCTCTGTAACACATTCAGTCGAAGAGTAAAAAAAAAAATATTTATGTTGCAAAAAATTAAGATATAGTAGTGCTGGTCTTTAGTAGAATTCAAAGATGAACCATTTGAGCTGGATAATTACAAACAAAAAAAATGTGAGAACAAATTGAAGCTATTTAATGGAAGGCCTTTGATTTATGTAAAGATCATGGAAAATTTCTCAATATATTGGTTCGCTATTTTAATGGAAATTCTATCCTCTTTGTCTAATTTTTTAAATACTTATCTATTGAGTTTTAATGCTCCCTCTGTTAAGTGTGATACTGTGTTAGTTTCTGTTGACAATGTTGTTTTGGGAGTATGATATTATGTATATCGAGACCACATAAATTCCTACTCGAGAACAACTAACTTTCCATGAGAGAAGACACTAATGTGTCAGTTTTTTGTTGACAATGTTTTGGAAGTATAATATTATGTATATGAAAACAACATAAATTCCTAGGGGAAGACTAGTAACTTCCATGAGAGAAGAAACTAGTGTGTTAGTTTCTTGTTGACAGTGTTGTTTTGGAAGTAGGATACTACGTATATGAAGAGAACATAAATTACTATTCGATGACAGCTAACTTTCCATGAGGGAAGAAACTAATGATGTATGCCAACATCCTAACCAGAATCACCACAAATCGCTTAACCTCTAGCGATTTTATTCCGTGAATTCTGTTCCACATTGGAAGAACATTTCCCTTCTGAAACACTGGATGTTGCATTCCAAAATTTCAAACCCAAGGCAATCGAAATTACTCTTACCGACACACTTATGATAGTTTTGATTAGAAAATTGTGGAATGAGGTAAGCAGGGTTGCTTACCGAATGAAAGATCAGTTGCGAGGTCTCGCCGATTGAGATATGGACATGATTCAACACCATGAGTGGAGGAAAACATTACCGTGCACCCGATTGGTAGCAATCAGGAGTCCTACCAATACTGCAAATCATGGAACCATCCGGTATATCATGGGGTTGAATTTGGTTTGAATGGTTGAAATTAAAATGTGTAGACTTCACTACTTTTTAATCTCAACCATTCAATCTCAATCCAATCTATGTAACATAGGATGGTTCTAGAGCACTACTATATATATATATATATATATATATATATATATATATATATATAATTTTATTTTAGTGTGAAGGATCCAACTCCCACACTCCTCCGAGTGCTCGATCCTCCGATCTCCCACAGCCTTACCACGAGGCCGCTCCCTAGGGGACGAGCACTACTATATATATATATATATATATATATATATATATATATATATATTATTATTATTTTGTTTGGGGTTTGGACCGAAATCCAAATGCAAAATCGAAACCGAATAATTTTTTTTTTATATTTTTAAAACCGAAACCGAACCAAAAAAATTTAAACCGAATTTCTTATTCGGTTCGGCTTTTGGTCCAAAACCGAATAATGCTCACCCCACTGGATCCTTCATGGGCCTGATCAAAAGTTGTATATGTACCGTCTTCATGGAGATGAGAGAACAGGAATGTGATGTATGTCGCAAGAATAGTACCAACTTAAAGCACTGATCCTTCTGCAAATCTATCCTTACAAAATAAACCTTTTACATGTGTCACCTGATATGTTTGGTACTGATTTTGTGAACTGAGTTGTATATATAACACTACTGATTACTTATTAACAACTTCTGGCAGCAATAATGTTGGATTATAAGCATTGTAAATGAGAAACAAGTATACATCATTGTTGTTGAAATGTAAGCATCATAAATGTACAAAAAAAAAACTAATATTTGTGAACGTATGTTTAAAGTTCTTTGATACTTGTATTTGATTCTGGAGCCAAAAAGAAGAGCTTGATTATACTATTGTCATCATAGGGATTTTACAGCAAAGTGACATTGCATGCAAAAACTGAGACAAATATCATTTCGGAGGAACAAAAATACATTCCAGGCAAGATTACTATGGAGTGTTTAATGCTGTGAGATTTTCCCATCTAGTTGCCATGTTGCTTGTTGTTTGTTCTATTGTTCTCCGCTGTGTTAAAAAAAAAAATATTGTTCTCCGCGGTGCTAAAATATAAATATATAAGGTTTTCTTAATCACAGGGGTATTAATTTATAGAGGTTCCAACTTTATTGTCGTATTAATCCTCAAAATATATCTATATCTGTACTACTTTATCTATTTATATTACTATATAATAATAAAAAATAGACTTCATCGTGAATTTTTTTTTCAAAAAAATCTTCTCTATTTAGTAAATAAAATTCTTCATTAAATTTAATATGGATATTTAGATAATTACGTACAGAAAAATAAATAAGAGGATGTGTTATTTGTTCTTTCCAAGTAGTAAAAATTTGTATTATCTGGCTGATAGCCGAAGGATCCTCAATGCAAGCTTTCTCTGTATTACTTCATGTAACAGTTTAGCTGTTTAATATAATTGGTTTGCATTAAAAAAAAAATAGTAAAAATTAAAAGACTATTATTTGCAATTCCAAAACAGTATGAAATATGTGCAACTTACGTGTGTGTATATACTAGTACTATATAATAAGAAAAGTTGGCTCTATCGTGATTTTAGTTTTCTTCCAAATTTATCCTTATTAAATTTTATTAATTAAAATTATTTATTAAATTTGATGATGGTAGTTAGGTAATTACATATTATTTTAAAAAAATAGTTTGCTCTTGATATCTTTTATTTTTTTCAAGTACAAAATAATAATAATAATTAATAGGTAGTTGAAATATGTGTATTAAAAATGTCGTTTTTTTACTCTCAATGGAAATATATTGTCCCCACAAAATTGGAAGTAGTTTCTTAGCAGATGCAATCCACTAAGCAGAAGCATAACTATCATAACTGTCTCCTTTTTAAATTATTCCTTCTCCCCCAAAAAAATTCTACTTCCCCCAAAAGGTGGTCCCACGCATTCAAAGTACTTTCCTTTTCTCATCCAAACAAATAGAAATTGGGCCGGACATACATTCCACCATCTACTTAACAAATTTTATATTAAATTAAATAAAAATATATTAAAAGATATGATTATTCATTTTCCGATCAGTCATCTGCGAACCCCGTCCTCCCACCCTCCCCTCCTTCTTCGGTCGATTCCGACGAACCCTCCCCCCCTCGCCACCCCGCCGCCTGCGTCCGCCCGCCCCCGACGACCCCCCCCCTTCGCCACCCCACCGCCCGTGCCCGCCCGCGCACCCCCCCCTCCCCCGCCCTTACCGTCCTCCGCTGACTTGCGCGTGTCGCCCTCCGCCGCAGGATGACCAGGACGTACGTGCCTCCGTCGCGCGTCGACTCCTGCGCGCGCGCCTCCACCGCATGCCACTGTAGCACTCCCAAGCCTCCGCCCCACAACCCCCCCTCCCCCCCGCGCGTGTTCCGCACGACCCCGCCACACGCCGCCCCCCGCACGACGACCAGGACGCATGCGACTCCACCGCCGATGCTGCTTTCCCCCCTCCGGTCGTCCACTCCCACCAAAATAAACACTAATTCCCAAACCCAATATATTTCTCCTAACCCTCCGCTCCCTCGTCAGCGTCGTCGAGGCGGTGGAGCCCATATGCACCTCCTCCTCTACCGACGTCGACGAATTCTCCTCCTCCTCCAACGTCGTCCCCATCCAGCTGGCGAGAATCTGCACGGTGCCAAGGTCCGCGTACGACGCGGGATCCGACCGGCAGTTCGTGCTGCGACGGCGGCAGATGCGGGTCGAGACGGAGGCATGGGAGCAGGCGGCGAGGGAGTACAAGGACCTGCGTGGGAGCAGGCAGCGTGGGATTAGTTAAATTTGAGTGTGTTTAGTTAGCATTTGGGGTGTGTTAAGTAGAGGGTGGGGTGTGTATAGCTCGACCTATAAAAATTAGGATTAGGGTTTCTTTTTCTTTTCTTTTTTCTTTGGGTTCGGGTTTCCTTTACTTTTCTCTTTCTTCTTTACTAATAAAAAGTCTTTTCAATGGAGTCGAAGACCCACTCTTCTCGTCAATCCGCTCCCTTTCCCGCCAACTTCCTCCCACCTTCTCCGAACCTTCGCCGACCCGACCCGACCCGACCGATATCCGACCTCCTCCTTCAGTACTACTGGTTTAGTACCTGACATTTTAGGAATCTCTAGTTCGGAAAATGTTGTTCCGTGCGCTCTGATTCTACTGTACGCCAAAGCAAAAGGACTGCGGAAAAATAGTGTCGGCTTTTACTGCGATTCCCCCCCTGAAACTTCCATGCTGCTTCCTGTCCCTGTTCATTCTTCTTTCTATTTATAGTAGCGATTCCGTCGGTTTTCAGTTAGGTTAGGGTTTGGGTTTTGGTTCCTATTTTGTTTTTAGGGTTATGAAAAGGATCTTTGGGGAGGAGGCGGCGGCTGAGGAGGTTGACGATGACGTGTCTATCTTTCCGCAACCGAAGCGGCCGAGGCCGCATGTTAGGTGGGCGTGTGTGTTAAGGGTTTGTTGGTTTATTATTAAATTTTTTGGTTAATATTAAATCTTTTGGTTCATATGTGGCAGTGCACTTCGAGGAGTGATGGGGACGCAGTGCATCCAGAGGCATTTGCCAAAGCTGGAACCTTTTGTTCGTAGAGTGGTATGATGGGTTTGATTGTTTTTCTTCTTATTATTATTCTACTCGTGGAATCGAATGAACTAAGAATGTGTATAAGAAGTTTTTGGCATTTGCACTCAACTTTACTAGCAGAATACCAAACCCTGTTTGTTATTGTGGTTTGAACACGAATGATATAGGTGTTAGCTCATATAGGTGTTAGGAGCTAAATAACACTTCTGGCTCCTTTGCAATGGCTTCCCAATATTCCTCTTTCCCAAATTTCGGAGTTACACATTTTTTTTCTGGAATATGTAGTTATATAATTTATTAATTTGGCTGTATTGTCTGTCTAGTAAATCCAGTAATTCACTTTTGTATGTGGTGGTGCAATCTTCTTCTTTTTTTTTTCCTTTTTTTGTCTGGGAATAGTTAGACATGCAAGCCCACCACAAAATTATACAGATGTTCATTTTTATCCATATGCATTATTTTTAACTTAACATATGAAATTTTTAATGTTTACATATTAGTTGCCCACTAGAACTATCTGATGCCAAGCTTGGCCTGAGTGGAGCCACAGAGCAAGTAGAAGCATGCCTCTGGTTAAAATTAGGACTCGTTTTTTAAATTACAAAAAAATAAATATAAAAATATAAAAAAACTAAAAAAACTAAAACCTAAAAACCTAAAACCTAAAACCTAAATTAAGAATTAAGAATTAAGAACTAAAAATTAACTAAAAATTAACAAGTAAAAAAGTAAAAAAATATAAAATATAAAAAAAAAGTGATTTCTAATTTTTTAGTTTTTTTAAGTTTTAAGTTGTAATATAATCACGAGTACATAGGTTTTATGACATAATTGGTTTTAAAATAAAGTGATGTATTGTAATCAATGTTGTAATTGCGATTACCTTACATCTATTTTTTTTGTCTAACCAAACACCCGGATTAGATTGACAACGTAATGACAATTATATTACGTTGTCAAATCATGCAAACCAAACGGCCCTTAGTCTTTAGCCTTCAAAATAATCCTCCTGTCCTACAATTCCTTTGTACCACACTTCACAGTGAGTCCCACATTGTCTGTGCCACTTTGACTGGACCGTAGAATAATAGACCCTACATTAAAGCTATTTGCATGAGTACCTTGGCTTTACTAATATACATCCAGTCTTATTAGTAATGGTGCCTTTTCTGTTATATGTCTCGGACTGGATGACTAACTGTTAGCGTCCAGCATATTAGGACTCTAGGACAACCACTAGCCACACCTGGCGGCTAGCAGTTCCTACTTCGTACAAGTATGATCACATCTATTACTTAATCAATGTAAAGTTCTGCTTATGCTGCACTAACATTATGTATAAATTATAGTTTGTAGTATCGACCGATACCTATCCGTACGGCCGATATCGATATGATTTGGCATGTTCCGATTCCGACTGATATCCGATATTGACTGATACTGATCTATACCGACAATAGAGGTCTCTTTTCCGGTCAATTCGGCAAAGAAAATTGAACGAAAAAAACCAATCAGTAAGGATGTAAAAGCATATCAAGATTGTAAAAGAAGAAAATTTAGCATTCACAGGTAAACCAATTGATAAGGGTGACTACTATTTCATTCAATTTCAAAACTACTAAGAAACTAGAAAATACTTTAAATTATGCATAAATGTATACATTATTTTTTTTTCTAATGTTAATTACTTATTAATAATTATTTACTTTCCGATACAAAAAAATTTCATACTCTGATCTGAAACCACCGTTCTTGTCTGATACAGATTATGCGAACCTTGGTATAAATCATTACGATAGCTAAATATGTATAAATGATTACAAGAGCTAAGTATGTGATACAAATAGGATCCTTCTACTGCTAATGAATTTATAAATGATTAATATTTACCGATAAAAAAGATTGTTTTTCTAAGGTTGCAATTTTTTTAAGAAAATTAGTCTGCTCAAAATTTGTAACATAAAATACTAATAGAAAAATCCATATTAGAAAAGTATTTTATACCAAGAGTATCACCCACAAAATATGGGATTAATCCTTCGTCGTTGTTGTGCCAAAGGTTGGAAGGGTTTGCCAAAGGTTGATTCATGATTTTATGTCTAGAGATGACTCTGTGGGTCAAATGGCGAAATCTATTGACTGTTATTTAACCTGCATCAACCTTGTGTAAGACCATACAAGTTCCGACTAAAGAATCCAGGCACAAGAACTCCTTGCCTTGAGGAGCCAACTCTGAAAGGAAAGCTGTCCTCTGTCAAACATAAATTTAAGGCCCATTCATGTTTCCATAGATCTAAAGATCCTTTTACTGAGATCTGGTCATGTAGGCTGGACCATATTATTGAAAGTACTTCACTAGTCTTACAAGCTTGTGATCCATTGTCTTCTTTTCTTAAATCAGGTGCAAGAGGAGGTGGAAAAGGCGCTCTTCCGCTTTCTGAACTCTGTCCCTAGGTAAAACTTCTACATTCTTTTCCTTTCATGTGTACCTGAGAACACGTTTATTATATAGCTTGAGAATTGTAACGTTTCTTACTATTTACCACTTATTTTCATTACTTTGTTGCTGGACTCTGTTGAGTGAGCTTGTCTGATGTCTTGTCCGCATGAAATTTATGCCTAATGTGATTCATGATTCTAAATTTTGGTAAAATGCTTTAAATCCACTTAGATGAACTTATGCATGCATTTAGCAGACAGTAACCAGTATTTCAATTGAATGTCCTTAAAACCATTTGAATGATCTAATTAGTACTGCTTGTGTTTTCTGTAGGGCACCCATTAACCGGATCCAAGCGAGAGCATGCAGACGATATCGGCTTCGTTTCCTGAATAGTATGCCTCACACACTTTTCACAGGCAGCAGAATAGAGGCTGAGGGCAAAGTGTCTGTTCAAGTTGTTATGACAGATACTGCCAACTCAAATAAGACTGTGACATTTGGCCCTTCTTCGTCAGCCAAGATTGAGATTCTTGTCCTTGATGGTGACTTTTGTGGTGATCACCCAGGTGAATGGACTGAAAAGGAGTTTGCTGACAGTCTAGTACGTGAAAGAGACGGTAAAAGACCATTGTTAACAGGGGAAGTGGTTCTTACATTATGCAACGGAGTTGCATATCTTGGTGATGTCACTTTTACAGATAACTCAAGCTGGATAAGAAGTCGTAAGTTCAGGCTGGGTGCAAGACTTCATCAAAGCAGATGCACTGACGTTCAAGAAGCAATAAGTGAAGCCTTTTTGGTGAAGGATCACCGAGGAGAATGTAAGTCCTAGTCTTCTATTGATTTTCACCAGACAATTTTAGCAAAATAAAGATGATATGGCATGGAATATGGAATATATGCCTCATGGATATGTCCTATGAACTTCAGCTGGTAGAAATTTCCTTATTTTATAATACCCCTTGCATTAATTACTTAGTATGAACTGTAAAGCCTAGGTAAGTCTTGTGCACTTATATGCAGTGATCTTCTGGCTGTCTACTTTAGTCATTAATTTCTTGAAGTAAAAAAAAAGGGTTTGGCTCCCTTTTGTGCTTAATTAGATTGTACGTGCATAGCTACAAAGTAGAGGTTGCATATAACTTTATGAATCTGGCCATCACTCTTAATATCAGAAAAACAGGTTGATGCATTGATGATTTTCTTTCAACATAAAGGGATGTTTACCAACACTGCAAAACTAAACTTCTTGTTTAATGTTAGTGTACAAAAAACATCATCCTCCATCACTAAATGATGATGTTTGGCGTCTGGAGAAGATTGGTAAAGATGGTGCTTTTCATAGGAGGCTCGCAGAGAATGGTATCAGTACGGTCCAGGACTTCCTGAAGAATTTTGTTATGGATCGAGAGAGGCTGCGAAATGTAAGAAATCAATATTAAGTACTATTATGAACCTATTGTAACTGGAATCCTTCAGACATCCCCATACTGTCATTTTGTATGCAGATACTCGGCAATGGGATGTCAAACAAGATATGGGAAGCAACCCTTGAACATGCTAAGGAGTGTGTTCTAGATGAAAAGCTTTATTCATATTGTAGGGGCCAGGAAGTTGTACTCTTGTTCAACTCAATATTTGAGCTCGTTGGGGCGATGTTTGACAATAAGTGTCTCCCTTTGGTTGATCTCACTGCAGATCAGAAGGTATAAACCTTTTTTTCTGAAAGTTATGCACATCTTATTCTGAATTTTAGTTTGCTTGATATATTCTCTGGATGTCTTGGTCTCATATATAGTTGATGTTTTGCATAATATCACGCCACCTGAAACATGGTTATGTTGCAGATAGATGCTCTGTAAGAAAGCAACTATGTACTTCTTTTACAAACCCATTTCTTTTGCTCTCAGGTTGTAATAAACAAGTTGAAACCACTTGCTTATAAAAATTCAGACCACATAATTGAGTTAAACTTGCCCGTGATGGAAACTCTGCCAAGACCCCCGCTGCCTATGCCACAAGCTAGTTCAGTTTGCGAAGCAAGTTCGGAACCACATCTACCTGAACTACATCAAGGTAATTGAATTTAGTGTTCTTGCAAGGCATTTTAGTTATATTAAAAAATGATACTATTTGTCACCAATTAACATCAGAACATATCACAGATGAAACAGCCACGTACCTGGGCCGCCTCAACAATGCTCATGCACAATGCAATCAACTTTTAGACCCATTTCAGCCGAAAGACTATCTTACCGGCATGGATTTTCACAGCAGCCCAGGTTTTGGTCCCTCGCAAGCAAATAGTTTCAACATGAGGAGCTTTCTGGATACACAGCTTCTAGACTTTCAAACAGGTGGATTTGGAGGGCCTGTTACGAATGGTGATCATATAATGGGGTACAACTCCAACATCGATCCGCTGTTCCCATCTCCGCTTTCAACATTGTGGGATCATGAAAGCGGATTGGTTAACACTCCAGGTAGGTGCGGTGAAGGCTCCGGCACTCGCATGCCCGCTGTCGCCCTACCCAGCTCATCAAGGAAGTGGGTCAAGGTACTAGCAGCACTAAAGTGGATGGCAATATCAAAGCAGAGAGCCGCAGGAAAGGCCAGAACCATGGATCTGGGATACCCAATGCTAGCTTCAAACCAGTGATGCACAATGAAGGAGCTGGAATCTGGTTACTAGTTTAGGTTTAGTTGCCCATGTATAGTTGATTGACTTCCAGTTCGTTTGTTTAATTGAAACCATAAGACAAGTGTGAAAGGAACTTGTTCCTAAATCTTCTTGGTTTCCATGGATCTTATATATAAGTAATAAAGCTAGTTTTTCTTTGTATTTATGAGTGCTGTTATATGATGCTTCTATCCTAGCTTCAGTTTGCTTCCATAGGATCACTTTGCGATTTACAAGTCGTTTTCTTTCGATCCTTCTTTTGTTCTCATCTTCCACAGAAAGATTGCAGAAGAAGAATCAAGAAAACTGAAAGTGAGAAAAGGATCCAGGCACGCTCATGATGCCTGAGCCCTAAGCTATGCTTTCTTCTTCCTCCTTTTCAAGAAGAAAAACCCTTGGTGAACCGAAAGGAGGGACCGCAAGGCAAACTGATGCCCCCATCTCAAGCCTTCTCCTCTTGATCCTCTATATTACAATCCTACTTTTGCCACATTAGTCATCGGTCTGTTTTCGAGTCTTTTGCTTTCTCTCGCCAGAACTCCGAAGTCTCTTCTGTGATATGGCCATAACTCATGGCGATCTCTCCGTCAGGAAGTTCCGCAGCACTGATATCAGCGGGAAGCTCGCTCTCTTCCTGGTGATTTTCTCCGTCCTTTGCGGCATTGCAGCCTTCATACTATGCCTTATTGCCGAGGGTGCAAGATCTGAGGTTTTTACTGCACTCACCCCCACCATCCCTAGGTCACTATAGTATGAACTCTTGCTCAATGTAGCTATCTACTTCTAATTTTGCAGGTGACATGGCTCTTCATGACCAGCCAGGATGGCTACAAGGGCTACAGGTGCTACTACAATGGCAGCGGAAGGGTCCCCCTGGCCTCTGCTGTCGCTGCATTCCTTGTGCTCGCGGTGGCCATGTTCGCAGAGCACGCATATATGCTCGTCGCCGTCACCAGCCCCCAACTCCCTGTACCAGGTGCCTGGCCGGCTCTTCAAGACCCCAGACTGCCACCATCAACTAGGGACCTCACCTGGCAAGTCTGTTGCCTCTTTCTTACAACCTGGTGAGCTACTACGAAACACCTCTAGTCTCTTAAAAGGCACTGGATCTTACTTACTTGGGTGATAGGTTTTGCTTCGCACTTGCCGAGATCCTTCTCCTGATTGGAATTGGTGTGGAATCTGGACATCTGAGCAACTGGGCAGCTCAGAGATCAAACTGCCACGCTATCCGACCAGGTGCATTTGCAGTTGCTGGGGTCTTTGGACTGATCACCGTCTTCCTCGGTGTCGGCCTCTACTTGACCGCCTTGAGGACGGTTAGACTGCACGTTGAGGAGGCAAAGGGGCGCAGAGCAGGAATCCCAAGTGTATCAGATCAGTATCCCCAACTTCCACCCTCGCATCTGTACCCTCATCTTCCACCCACAGCACCTCGGGGGGTGCCTCACTCCGTGGCGGCGATGGGATCACAGCACGGCCAACAACAGCCTCTACATGTCCCGGAAACAATTTCAACTTCTGCATGACATGCTAACTTATTTTGGGCCATAAATGATGAGATGATGCTGAAGAAAGGATTTCTTGGTAAAAATCTATATAATCACTATGTCACAAGTGTATTTCAACATATAAATTCCAAATTGGTTAGTGATCAAACTATCACAATATGAGTGAGAGAGAGAGAGAGAGAGTGTGTGTTCTGGTTAGCTCAACCAAGCAATAAAATCGACAGCTTTGAAAAGAAAAAGAATTAATAATAAAGCAAACTTATTCACCTTTTCTCATTTTTACACATGCTAGTAACCACACCACTACAAACCAACATACTTGGCATTGGTCGTACAAATCAGTTAGAAATGTTTTCTTTCAACAATTCCTTCACCTGGATGCTTTCGACCTACTCAGCAGTTTTCCTTCCATGGCATCCTTCTTCTTCCGGCACTCTGTACAAAGATAAGGGCCTTCCCATGGTTTTACTGCAGATGAGTAGGAGACCTGGTTGACCGATAATCCCTCATTTGGTGTTCTGTCTGTTTGGCAAACTGCACACCGGAAAGGAGAGGAGTTTGCCTTTGATGAGAAGTTAGTAGCCAACCTGCATGAAATGAGGCTCATATTGTCATCACTTGTGCATCACTATCCTAACAAAATACTTTTACGACTGGATGCAAGCTTGATAGAAAACTTTTGATAAGACAATGAAGTTTGGTACAAGTTTCAAAATTAACCAAATCAAACTTCCGTTAACTAGAGCGTTAACTAGAGCATAATCAGCATGGACAGTGCAAGGTTTGCGTATCGGCATTGGTATCGGACCATTCCTATGAGTATTGGGATCGGCGGTATCAGTAGTATCGGCGGTTTAAGATCGAGTATCATATTTTTTGGTATCAGAAAACAAATAGTTATTAACATTTAAAAAAAATTATTTTATACATTTAGGCAATAATTTTAAGTATTTCCAGTATTGTTAATAGTTTTTGACATTGAATGAAATTGTAGTCACCTTTGCCGATTGGTTTACATGTGATTTGATAAGTTTTCTTCTTTTACAACTTTATTATGCTTTTACACCCTTGTTGATTTGTCTTTTTCGTTCAATTTTCTTTGCCAAATCGACCGAGAAAGAGATCCCTAACGTCGGTATCGTTCAGTATCGGGTATCGGTCGATATCGGATCGGAACATATGCCAAACCGTATGGGTATCAGCCGATACTACAAACTATGGGACAGTGCATCTGTCTGAGATAATTGACAAGAGTTAGGATCATCATAATATTCATAACCATTATGTTTGTTCATCTGCGGCCAAGGGAAGAAGTGTCCTAGGAACACCCAGATTCTATAGGTTTGCAATAGTAAAAGGTAGGATACTACCCAAATGTTATGCACTACATCAATTAGTGTACCAACATCCTAAATTGGAATTTGGTTGTTGCAAAACAGACTGGGCAATGACTTCCCAACTTTTACCTCTGCATCCAGATTATTGGAATTGTGAACATTAAGTACAAGATTGATGTACCCAATCTAAATCAACCTAGACAGGTAATATAATGGAGAGGTTACCTAAGTCTCCTATGGTTTTAGCATGTGCTGCAGACTTTGATTATATGTTTCACAAAGGGTAATCTGATTTAGGATGTAGATTAGACTAGATCCCAGTGTTAATCTGGTTTAGCTTTAGGTCGACAAGCTATACCAGAACGCCATTCAAATGGAATGGCTATGTAGAAGAGGTAGATACAGGAGACGTTTTGAAGAAGAAACATCATCCGATAGTAACCTTCAGTTACAAAACAGGTCAGACACCTAGCATTGGCTACCACCAATATCCAGAGCCCTGCAGCTCCTTCGGAATCTCATATCAATACATATAGTTGGCATACCCATTCCACCTGCAAACTAGTTCACCTAACAAGTAGCACTTACATACTCATTTGCATTATTAGTATTTCCAGAGGAGCAGGATACCAGGTATACAGGCCACCCAACATATATACCAACTGACAATTCTAAAGGTAATAAGCAGATTGTATGGTCAACAACAAATCCCAACATCAGTAACTTATCAATACTTTTCCAATGATGTACCTTTCAATTCTCACCTTACCAAGATGGTCCAAAATATTAAGCACTCCAGAAATAGCCATCAAATGGACGAATCTACATTTTTTTATACCCTAGCAACTAGGAAAAAAATTTCTAGCACTTAAACTCAACACGTTCAAGTGAAATATCAAATAGAAAAGGTCATCCTTACTGCAGCAGTTTTAAGTGGCGTGGAAGAGAGAAAGTTTGATGCTTCTGCCCATACTTTCTAGTCGTCGTGCATCCTTCCACTCTTGTAATCAACGTACTACACAGCTGCACAGTAATGAGCGACAAGAGCCAACCTATCCACACGAGCGAACTCTCACAACTATAATAAATATGGATTTTCTTCCTTGGGTGTTTCAAATTTTCTTCCAGCTTGCACTTAAATGTAGACTTAAAACAAAGATGATTGGAGGTTTAGAATAAGAAAACAAGAATCTCAAATAATAACAAACAAGTATAGAGATCCAAAAGGAACACCTGCATCAGTTCTATTAAGCTATATGTAGTTCATGTTCTATATACATCCTAAACTGCTTCTGATTTCCTGTGCATAAGCAAATGCAACATCAGCCATGAGAATTTGATATTTCCTCCTTGTTAAAGTCCCAGCCAGTGCACCAAAATTCTAGATTTGTGATGAGGGTTGAGGGTTAAATATTTATATTATTCCAATACGCACCCATAGAATTTGGTATGAAGGCTTTTATATTGTTGTTGTTGTTTGAGGAAATGCCAAACTATTTTCTTACTTTCCTATAGCAGATGGGAATGTTTTTGCAATGTCTGATACATGTCTAAGACGTATCATACCCCTGTTGAGTCTCACAGCACTGAAATTAATATGTCAATTTTTATGATGATGAGTTTGGTTGCAAGTGTTGGAATAATATAAATATTTAACCCTCAATCCTCATCAAAACTTTTTCAAACACTTTACACTTAACATGGTATCAAAACAATCCATGTTCAACCTATGTTCAAATCTTCTCTGGCATGCCTGTTAAGCGGAAAAAATTATACCGTTGAATGAATACAGTTCAATGCTAAAACAGGCTTCAATTTGTGGGGAGTTCTTGGAATAATACAAATATTTCCCTCAGCCCTCGTCAAAAACGAGTTTTGGTGCAGTTGCACAGACTTTAACACGAGTGAAGAAAAAGGAAATTGAATTAAAGTTAACATTTTAGTACCTAGGAAAAGAAAATGGAAATTGAAGGAATCATGTGTGTTGGATCATTTCAACCTTGCCTTGTTTATTCTCAAACAAGTCTAGGATGGTGCATTCTTTACACATATCCTGCATTTTCATTTTCACAGTTAACTTGAAATCTGTTTTCCTTTTAGATTCCTAAACATATGGGATCATTTAATACATTATTTCCAAAATAAAATGGTAATTGATGGTCACTAACACTAGCACAATTAGAGAATTTGTTGTTCTTCATTTCTATCTACTTTGCTTGAATTGAAAGTTAAATCATGAGATTCTGTATTTTCTCCAGATACTAAATACTACTAATTATTTGTATATTATAGCAGTTCATTAAGTAGATTTTATACTATAGTTGGTGTTAGGTGAATCTATATTCTGTTCTTTCTTAATTCCTAAATTGAACTATTTTATAGTCTACTTAATTAAAACAAACAAACAGCAAATGACAAGTAACCTATATCCCTCCCAACCTATATCCCTCCCAGGCCTAACCTGGATGAAGATCTGCAACCAATGTTATAAAAAGCGCTAGGCGGAATCGGTGCGCCAAAGGGCCGCCTAGCGCCTAGGTGGCCGAACAGGGAAAAAAAAAAATTTGGAAATTTGAATTTTTAGTTTTAAATTTTTTAAAAAAAATTGAATTTTTTTTAATATTTAGATTTTTTTTCCTGATATTTTGAATTTTTATTGCATTTCTTTTAAATTTTTTTGAAATTTGAATTTTTTTTTGAATAATTTTGCAATTTCAAATTTCAAAATTTTGAAATTTGAAAATTTGAATTTTTAAATTTTTGCCTTGGCCGAATTGGCCGAACTGGGCCGAACTGGCCGCCTAGGCCCGAACTGGCCGCCTAGGAGGCCTAATTGGCCGAATTCGGTGCGGTGGGCGGCCGCCTAGCCCGATTTTTAGAACACTGTCTGCAACTACAAGCCTTCTTTAAAGTTTGACAAATTTAACGAGTCCCAAATATTTGAATGCACTGCAACATTTTCTTCTCAAGTACAATAGGTTGTGAGGGAATCTTTCCAGTGTGATCCTTTATTCCCTTGTGCTACCTTATTTCCCTTTGTACTCAATTTTCTTGGAATTCTGATGTCCACAAAGCATACTTTAAAGCGGTGAATCCATTCTACTGGTTTTAAGAGGTTTCGTAGGATGTATTGGAAGCTGGTCAGGTAAACTCTTTTGCCTTTCTTAAAAAATTCTTCCCATGGTGCCCTACATGAAACCCAAGAGTGTGGTCTACAACTAGTTGGCTTAAAATCTTTGTACTTTAAACTTCAAATTGTAAAACTAAAATCTTTCACCACTAATGGTAAATTTAACATAAAGATAAGGAATGGGTATAAATTTTGAGTTTGACCAATGACTCATCCATTTCTCACCAAGAGTTTATATTAATTTCAAATGAAATATCTGAATCTTCTGTAAATTGTTTGCTATGAAAAAAAAAAACTTAGAAGACGTCCTAATTATTACGTTCGGAATAGAAGAGTTTCTACAGGTTCAAAAGATTTTTTACTTGAGGAATAGAACTTCAAGAATGCAAAATAGTGCTGAAAATGAAGAAATTAGTGTGGGAACAACTCCAAATAAGACTAGATATCCAATCTGGTGTCAGTTCAGACCAACAGCTCTATAGTGGAGTAATTTTCCTTATCTAAGCTATATCAACAAGTCCTCAAACACACCGGCTTGTAAATTCACACTGTAGTACTCACTTGTTAAAATTGATTGGTGTGAGCTTTTTCACTGATCCAGTGGTTCATCTATGTAATAATTTTGAATTCCTCTTCTAACCCATACTGAAATGTTAAAGAACAAGAAGAAAAAAGAAGAAATCTGTCCCTTTGCCACTGGGAAAGTGAGCGGTCAAATTGAGGGTTCGACAAGTTAGACAAGCGTTTGCGAAGCAGAAGCACTTCTATAACAGATGGAGTGTCCTTCATGTTGAGCTTGGTAGCAAAGCACTTAAGATGACACGTACACGCACTGGAGGACACTTTCCAGAGTGAAGTGTTGGTAATTGCAACCTCAAAGCTCAAGTTATATCAGTCAAACTACGACCGAATCAAGAGATCATATTTTAGAATACTAGTATATATGCACGTGCGTTGCACGTATTTCATATTACTTGAAAAAATAATAGTTTATTAAAAGAACAAACGACAATTTCTTAATTTTATTATAGGTGAAAATATAATAGGCAGGAGCATGAAAGTTGGAAGAAATTAAATAACGGAAATAGAAAATGTTTCTCTTATCTCTTGGGTTCATGTGCCTACTTTGCATGCAATTTTTATTAACTTTTGTTTTATTCTCCAAACTACCTATTTTGCATACATGCATATCTTTGTTTTATTAACTATCATTTACCAAGTTGCCTCATGCATGCATACATACATTTAATACATATTTAATTACTGTGTTTAATTACTTAGATATCCTTATCAACGTTAATACATATTGAAATGTAATGAAGGGTATTTTTGGAACGAAATTTTTTTACGGTGAAGTCTAGTTTTGGCATTATATAGTAGAATAGATTTACTAGTATATACGCACGTGCGTTGCACGTATTTCATATTACTTGAAAAAATAATAGTTTATTAAAAGAACAAACGACAATTTCTTAATTTTATTATAGGTGAAAATATAATAGGCAGGAGCATGAAAGTTGAAAGAAATTAAATGACGGAAATAGAAAATGTTTCTCTTATCTCTTGGGTTCATGTGCCTACTTTGCATGCAATTTTTATTAACTTTTGTTTTATTCTCCAAACTACCTATTTTGCATACATGCATATCTTTGTTTTATTAACTATCATTTTTCAAGTTGCCTCATGCATGCATACATACATTTAATACGTATTTAATTACTGTGTTTAATTACTTAGATATCCTTATCAACGTTAATACATATTGAAATGTAATGAAGGGTATTTTTGGAACGAAATTTTTTCACGGTGAAGCCTAGTTTTGGCATTATATAGTAGAATAGATATCATTTTTCAAGTTGCCTCATGCATGCATACATACATTTAATACGTATTTAATTACTGTGTTTAATTACTTAGATATCCTTATCAACGTTAATACATATTGAAATGTAATGAAGGATATTTTTGGAAAGAAATTTTTTCACGGTGAAGCCTAGTTTTGGCATTATATAGTAGAATAGATGGGAATCCAGTATCTCAATGTGATTTCAAATTTTCAACATAGTTTAATTAACCAAAATGGTCGTGCCTGCATGCCTACTGCGTGATGTATTGAAAATTCCTTGACTCCAGATCTAGGAACCACAGATATTCCAAAATCGGTGTGTACCATGAGTCAGATTGGTGCCTTGTCAGTGTCACCGTGTCCAGACTGTGTCTACCGTATTTGTCCGCAACATAGGCCCAAAATGGTCGTGCCTGCATGCCTACTGCGTGATGTATTGAAAATTCCTTGACTCCAGATCTAGGAACCACAGGTATTCCAAAATCGGTGGTGTACCATGTGTCAGATTGGTGCCTTGTCAGTGTCGCCGTGTCCAGACTGTCATACCGTATTTGTCCGCAACATAGACCCAAATGGTGCAGAAGATGGATATGATACCAAACTTACATATGCATTTGACATAGAAAACAAGTAAAAACTATCTTGGAATTCTAAAAGAACTTGCAGAACAGGAACATTTGAAGAGGCAATTATTTTGCATATAACATCATTTGCAAAAAAGAACAATTTTTTCTGTGAAAGAAAAAAAGAACAATTTTTTTCTGTGAAAGAAAAAAAGAACAATTTTTTTTTTGTGAAAGAAAAAAAAGAACAATATTACACAGAAAGGGTAGCATAGATTACTCAACTTTGTCCAGCACACAAATATACAATAACCAATTATCAACTTGAAGCATCTGTCAACTGCAAGTATATATAGCTATGTAAATGTTTTGCCAAATCTTTTTAATAACACCCATAAAGACTTATATATATATATATATATATGACAACTTTTGGTAAGTTAACAAAACAAATCCTCTAGTAATATAACATTCTTTTTCCTGTTTCATCTATAAACTTATTGTATGCCTCACTCCCATCCCTGTGGAAATGAAGTGGTCACACAAAATTACATTGCTATTTTAGTCTTCTAAAAATCAGAGGGGATGGGACATCGAACACAATGAAAATTACCGAGCTTTGCGATTTTATGTAAAAGAGGGAAATACTATAATACACATCATTATGGAAGTGAACACCCAATATACATGGTCTGAGAAAAAAAAAACAATAAAACAATACAGCTCACATGGAACACTTGTCTTGCACATGCACTCCTGCATGGTGGCATAGAATCATGGAGAAAATATATTATACAATTCATCATCTGATTATATAGCAATAGAGTATGTCTCGTAAATGGTACACTGCAATTAATAACATACCTCTCTTCCAGCATTGCGGAACCTTCTTCAAATAGTTCTTCAACGGCCCCGACAGAGGAAAGTTTGTTTGTATGTTTGACAGAATTAGGAGACCTTAAGTTTGAAAACATAGATCTAAACTTATTCTGATGTCTTTTGGGAGTCGACGGTGAGACGGGGTGATCAGATGGAACAATATCAACAACTAGACAAGTCGTGTCATCTTTCAGGCCACTTGTTCTTAGAGCTTCCTAAAGGAGTCAAGAGGATAACAACTAAGCCAAACAGTCTTGAATCTCATAGAAAATTTAATAATTTAAACAACTGGATTCAAAAAATCTACAAATAACTCTGGGAATCACCTTAACAACCGACTTTGCTGCAAGTTCTGCAGGTAATCCTCGGCAACACTTGGCAGCCATCTCCGATGAAAGGGCATCCCATATACCATCAGATGCAATAATTAGTCGTCCACCAGCACTCGAGAGCTAATCACCCAATCAAATACATTAACCTTTAACAATCAAAACCATAATTAACCTTCAAGAATACAAAAATCCACACCTTTACTTGCTTAACATGTGGTATCGGGACAATGAACTCCCCAACGTCAGTATCCCCAATTGACCTTGACAGACATAGCCCACCCGGCCAACATCGGAGAGGTCCAACCTAACAAGAACCAGGGAACAGTTGAGAAATCCGTAAAGATTAAGCCTTTCATTGAGTTCATTTAGACATTCAAAACCTAGAGTACCTCATGTCCGCCACAGAGATTAAGCCTCCCGACTTCTCCTCCACTAGCAGTTACTCTTTCCCTCTCTTCGACATTCTCTTCCAACCTATGATCAACAGTCAGCAATGAAACCACTCCACCCTGCAAATCCAGTATACATCTAGAATCCCCTACTGATGCAACAGTGATCGTCGATCCGTCGATCACCACAAACGTAACTGTGGTCCCTGACGTCTCTCCTGCAATCAAGAACCACCAAAGATTAATCTTTTTACTCAACTAAAACATTTGCATGACGAAACAAGAATCCCGACCTTTCCGCTGGAAATCTATATCAGTCTTCACGAAGCCGGCAACAAGAGCCCGGGGCAGCTCTTGCAACCACTCCACCCTCCCGAGTCCCTGAGGGATCGCACTCATCACGTGATCCAAGAGGTGTTCTCTCGTGAACACAGCCGCAGATACTCCATTGTGACCATCAAAGATCTGTTTGAAAGAAATCGGTCAATAGAATGACAATAGTTATAGTACCAAATTCCTCCCTTTTCTTTTCTTCCAGACTAAAAGAATTACATTTCTCTGTTTCATTTCGTGTTACTAAGAAGACAAAGTAACAGAAGATCCAGATACATACACTTCTAGATCGGTGAACTGGAAGAACTTACATCAAAAACTAGGAGCAACATTGCTCCCTAACTTTCTTCTAGATCAATGAATGTTTCAAGGATGAAGCAGTTATTCACATGGTAATCAAATTTTCTTTACTGTTTGAAAGAAATTGATCAAGAAGACAAAACTAACATAAGATTGAGATCAATGATAATTTTCCACTGTTGGAAGAACCAACACAGAAGACCAAAAAGACCAAATCTTTCTCAAATTTCCTTCACTTTAAGCTAATCAATGCAGAAAGAAAGGACAGTCATCACACCCTTAAGTAACATTCCTCCCTATTTCTGTTCCAAAATTAGAGGGGAAGTGCATCTACAATAAATTTCACCACCTTCTACAGGATCAAGGTGATCAAATTTCCTTGCTGTCGACAAGAAAATGTTCAGGAAGACAAAGTAACAGAAGATTCAAGTGCATTCACTTCCAGATCAGTTAAAAACGCTAAAGATGACATTTTTATTTCCAGTTGAGCTGATTAATGCAGAAATAAAGCACTGGTGAGCATACCGCGAAGACCGAGAAGGAGCTCGACGGGTTCCCGGGGATCCGGACGCAGTCCGGCTTGATGAGGAACAGATCCTCCCCTCTCTTCGCGAGCCCGGCGTTCCCGTACCGAACCGAGGGCCTCTCCGACCTCTCCGCGCGGAGCTCCCGTCCGATCAGCGTCGCGAGCGGCAGCAGCGCCGGAGGCGGCGGCCTCCTCGAGCCCGGATCCCGAGGCTGGGGGTTCGTCATCTCCTCCTCCTCCTCCGGAACCCTAGTCCATGGATCGAGCTCATCGGCAATCGCCGGACTCCATCAAACCCTAGTTAGTAATGGCGAAGGAATCGAGAGAGAGAGAGAGAGAAAGAAAGGGGTGGGGGCGGTGATTTCGGAGAATTCTAGAAAGAGAAAAAGTGTGATGAATGGGAATGGGGGGATGCTGGTTGGTGGTGCTTTTTTTTTTTTTTTTCCAGAGAGAGAGAGGAGATTGGAGATTGGAGATGGGGATGTTCTGTTCTGTTCTCTATGGAGTTGTTTAGTTTTGTACATGAAAGAAGAATTTGTGTATAATAAAGTGAAAAGAATTGGGGATTTTTTTTTCAATAATTGTAGTGATATTATTATGTTAATCTCCCCCAAGAAAAAAAAAAATAGTTATGGTCCCAACAGCTGTTGTGATTGTATTAATCATGACGTGTTTATTTTAGAGCGTTGATAAGGGCACTACACATTTTACTTGGGGTTAGCCCATTGAAAAATTAGAAAAAATTACAAGTTTGCCATCATGAAAGTTACTCGGGGCTAGCCCACTGTTATATTCAGGACTGTCAAAATTATGACAGTCCTACCACTAGGAAGAACTGTCACAAATTTGACAGTCCTACCCTTGTAAGGACTGTCAAAATTTTGACAGTCCTAAAAATTGTTAGGACTGTCAACATTTTGACAGTCCATTTCCCAAAATTACAAGTTTGTCACTCTGATAGTTAGTTGGGGCTACCCCACACCAAAGTATAAAAGTGAAATGGGTTTCTATTTTTGGCATTCCACCTAGACTTAAGAAATCCTCCTTCCACCAAGCCCAAACCTAAATTTGGAAATAGCTAGTTGTGGTTGGAGGAGTATTTTACTTTGGTGATACTACAAGGAATATTCTTCCGGTATGTCTTCGACAACCTACGTTGAATAAGTTTTGGAATTGTGCGAAAAAGATTTAGTTTATTTTGATTAATGTAGGAACAATGCATGAAAAAATGTTCGATGACGAAGTCGGATCGTCCAATTCATTAATTATGCACTCCGGACGTATCGAAGAACAAGTTGGTTGTTCCGAAGCACGTACGGTACGTAAAACGACAACCCTAATTTGACAGTCACGAGTTAGGACTGTAAACATTAGACAGTCCTATATAAATATAGGACTGTCAAATATTCCACAGTCCTATATAAATATAGGACTGTCATAAATTCGACAGTCCTACTTAAAAGTAGGACTGTCATAATTTTGACAGTCCTATATAAAAATTGGACTGTCAAAATAGTGACAATCCTGGATAATTATATGAAGTTATTAATTTTTATATTATTTTATATTGGTTATAGGACCAACCTTGTTCAGATATTGTGGTACATCCTGCTGTTGGTGATGTGGATGATATTTTCTCAACGGATATTGAATTTGCAAGCCATGAAGAAGCATTAGAGTGGTGCAGAGAAGTTGGGAGACGACATAACGTAGTTATTGTCATTGCAAGATCCATCTGATCTCGGCCGGGCCGAAAATATCTTGAGCTTGGATGCGAAAGAGGAGGTGTGTTTAGGCATCATAAAAAAAAAGGTGTTGTTGAAAAAGAAATCCCTAAGAAAAATGTTGGGACGAGAAAATGTGGTTGTCCATTGAAGGTGTTGATTGTAAAAGTTGAAGATGTGAAGTGGATAATCGAAGTTAAGAATGAAAGACACAATCATCCTATTCCAGGGACACTTACGGGTCATGCCTACGTGATACGGTTGAAGGAGGATGAGAAAAAGTTGGTTGAAGACTTGTTCCTTTCAGGAGTTGCACCGAAACAAATTTATTCTGCTGTGCGACAAAAATAAGATGGGAACAAGTCTACCATGAGGACGATCTATAATAGTTTGGCCAGAGCGAAATGCAATAGTATGAAAGGAAGAATGGCGATGCAGCAAGTATTGAAGTTGCTTGGGGAGCATCACTACGTGGAGTACCATAGAAGACATCCACAAACTGATGAACTCCTTTCATTGTTTTGGGCTCATCCTGATTGCACACATATGGCTCGGTCCTTCGCAGACGTGTTGGTCCTTGATTGTACATATAAGACCAACAAGTTCAAGATGCCTCTTTTGCATGTTGTCGGGTTTACGTCTACGGAAAAAACATTTACAGTCGTTTTTTGTTTTATGAAGAGTGAGACAGTAGAGGATTACACATGGACGTTGAGGAAACTACAATCCCTTTACACAGGTTACAAAGAGCCGTCTGTTTTTCTTACTGACAGAGAACATGCGTTGATAAATGCTATAGATATTGTATTTCCTCATGCGCATAGACTACTATGCACTTGGCATATAAATAGAAATATCCATGCTCAATGCAAAAAAAAATTTGAAACTGTGGACGGTAAAATTGACATGCTTCGCTTCGAAGAATTCTATAGTGATTGGAGTCTTGTATGGCAAGCAAGTACTACAGACAGCTACGACGCAGCATGGTACATGTTCCAACAAAAGTGGGAGCCAAGTAACCCGACATGCATATCTTATATCAAAGATACTTGGCTAGGACCACATAAAGAGCAATTCGTCTTAGCATGGACCAACATGGTGAAGCATTATGGCACGATCACTACGAACCGGGTCGAAGGGGCACACTCATGTTTAAAAAGATATCTACGCTCATCGGTCGGTAATTTTGTCTCTGTTTGGCAATCGATTCATTTGATGACTATTGCCACGGTGAACGATATTGTAGCATCATTTGAGATGAGCCTCAATATTGCAAAGCATGAATACAAGCAAGAACACCTCTTGGATGGTTTAACCCATGTGGTATCTCACAAGGCCTTGGGATTATTGTTTGAGGAGATTCGTAGGTCGAAGTCGGTGGGTTATGATCCCGAGGTTTGCGGTTGTTCATATCGACATTCACTCAGACTTCCGTGTGCACATGAAATCAACGAATACCGTCGTGAATCTATACCTATTCCAATAGATGGTGTTGATCAACGTTGGCGATAGCTGTCGATAATGCCGGCGGTGGAAGTGCAAAATGATTTCTTTGCGTTGCCCCAAGTTAAACTACTTCACGCAAGGTGGTGTGGCGCATCGGAACTGGAGAGAAGATCCATTGAGTTTAAAATCTAAGAGATTGCAGTCCCGGCAATAACTCGATTGCAAGAGCCATCCGTTGTTCGAACTCCTAAGGGAAGACCACACTCAAGAAAGAGTAGAGCCAAAAATAAGGAGGATGAGTCAACTAAAAGAGATCCATCCTTATTTGAACATATCGAACGCAGTTTGGAGGCAAAGTCCGTTGTTCGAACTCCTAAGCTAACTATTCGAAGGGGGAAGCAACAGAAAACGATAGATACAGGCACGACGGAGGGTATTGAAAACTTTTCTGTTTCTTATAGTCTATACATTGAAAAATTCCTACCTGAGATACGGAACTTCATTTGGTCTATTGATGATGTTCCTGCGGATGGCCACTGTGGATAACGTGCACTAGCAAGACAACTATGCTATTCAGTGGAAGCAGGATGGAGACAGGTTATGGCAGAGCTGTACGAGGAGTTGGAGTCGCGACTAGCCTTCTATAGCCAGATACTTGGCGAAGAAATTGTTGGAGATTTGTTGGCAGGCATACCTTGTACGGAAACAGTAACCGGACCAGAGCATTACATGGATGTCCCGCCTGCTGCTTACGTCTTCTCTAATAGGTATAAGTTACCTATTGTAATTATCTCACATGGTATTAACAATACTTTCTTTCCAATGTGTGCCCCCCCGGCCGAACACCGAGTATCCAATCTATGTTGCATTGGGCTTGTCGAACAACACTTCGTCATCCCAAGGTTGATCGCTCATTCTCCTATTCCGCCACCTTCTACGCTTTGGTATAAACACGCACCTGAGGAAGCGATCGCATGGATAATACCCTACATGGATGCAATGGCTGCCTATAAGAAGATGATGAAGATGGAGGATCCAAAAATCATGTAGGACGACTACTTTGATATTTTAATCGATTGATACTGCCCCATGTTAAAATGTATATTGTGTTGATCCATGTATGTTTAAGTGTATATTGAACTATATGTTGTATGTTGTGTAATGAAAAGAGTTATGAAGATTTTGATTGTATATTGCGCATTGCTACTAATAACTTAAGACTGTCATTATGGAAAACTGCCAGGATACTAGGACTGTCACAATTTTGACAGTCCTAGTGTAAACTAGGACTGTCAAAATTGTGACAGTCCTAAAATTTACTCACTGTCAATATGCACATTTATATAACTTTAGGACTGTCACAATTTTGACAGTCCTAGTGTAACCTAGGACTGTCAAAATTGTGACAGTCCTAAAGTTTACCCACTGTAAACATGCATATTTATATAACTTTAGGACTGTCACAATTTTGACAGTCCTAGTGTAAACTAGGACTGTCAAAATTGTGACAGTCCTAAAGTTTACCCACTATAAATATGCACATTTATATAACTTTAGGACTGTCACAATTTTGACAGTCCTAGTGTAAACTAGGACTGTCAAAATTGTGACAGTCCTAAAGTTTACCCACTGTCAATTTTGGACAGTCCTAGTGTAAACTAGGATTGAAATTATACAGTTAACCCACTGACCAAAATTAACTCATAGTGTCACAACATGGCAAAATTAACTCAAAGTGTCACAAGTAGGCAAAATTATAGTTTAAAGTTTTACAACTCAAATCCTCAATATCGTCAAAGTGTCACAAGTAAGCAAAAAGTCATATTCAATGAAACTTTTACAACGTTTATAGGTCAAATTTTGACAATTCTCAAAGGTCATATTCAGTCACACTTTTACAACTCAAAATGATTGTTCAAACGTCATGGCGCCTCTTCGTGCGTTGCTCTCTAGTATCCAAGAAAGGATATTCTTCAGCGTTGTCGATATTTTGGAGTTCGTCATTGATTGTCATATAATTGGAACCCTGGCAACTGACGAGGCTTCTTCCCAACTTCTTAACTTTCCTTGCCTATTCATGAAAAATAAAAATAATTGTTAGCCACAGTTACAAATATCAAACTTAAACTCTACAAGTAGGCTCACCATCTTGACCAGTGCAGTATATAAGACCGATTTGGGAGGAAGATCTGACGGTACACGCACAATATCCCCTCCGCGTTGGAACAAGGTCGGTAGTCCAACACCGGCGTAGTAGGTGAGGTAGTCGTCGCTGCACTCTGCCATATTGACTGCTGCTAGCCGGTCGGTATCTCTAATGACGTGGCGTTGCCACTCGGTGAAGAAGTCTGATTCCCAGTTGAAATGTGCAGGTATATAGTTTAGCGGTTTTGTACCGCGCGGAGGAGTTATCATTTGCAAAGTTTGCCTTGGGACAGTTTGGACGTAGCCAAACTGACGTAGCACTCTATCCGGCATATAAGCCTCCTTGATTTCATGACAACTGATAACACCGTGATATAAGGCGACTGGTTGCAACGGACGGGTAGTCTGTCGCAAATCACGGTATAGATCCTATACAATCTGCACCACATAAAATTTAACATAATGTCATTTAGCATAACGTAGTAAATTAATACCAATTAAGTACAAAATTAGGTCTATATTTACCTCTTCTGTCGTCATATCTTCGAGTGCATGCCGTAGAGCGGCCAATGTGTGAGAACGTTTGGCATCTTCTTTAGTCGGCTTCCATCGGCACATTCTAGGCAGGTTCTCGTCATACCCTAGGCTCAGCTTCGCCCGCTGCAGGGTTGGAAAGTGCTCGTATATCCATGCCTTCACGTTACCGGAAATATATTAGTCCAAAAATAAACAACACAATTTCTATTTATGTAAAAAAGTTGACAAAGATATATCTATACATGGAGTAGAGTCTGGCATCCGAAAATTATCTTCGAACCCACACGGGATGCCGCACCAAGCTCGCGGTAAAGGTATGCCAGTATACCGCTTTTCCAAGAAATTTCGTCCACCGTTTCAATGTTGTCCAAATCGAGGAGATATTTGGCATTTATGGACGTTCCAGACTTATCGGTAATACCGACTGCCCCTAAGATGAACTGCATATATCTGCGGGCCATATTATCGCTATTATCAATTTCGGGGACCAGCTCAGCGAATATCTTCTCCAAATATTTTAGAGGAAGTCCGTAGGACTTCTTGAATTCTCGAAGACTAGTAAAACTAGTGGAATCAACTCCCAGACACCCTGATACATGATCCACAATATTGTCGTAATAGTCGATGCTCGATTCATCAAAAGTATGATTCTGCATGGGACGACCATCAACCCTAAGTCCCAATATATGATGGACGTCATCAAGGGTAATCGTCAACTCTCGATTGGGTAGATGGAAAGTGTTGGTCTCTGGATGCCACCGTTCTACAAATGCTAAAATCAGTGCATTATCCACCGTCGTATATGAGTAGCTACCCAAATATTGTAGACCGGTGGGACTGATTTTTGCCTTCACATCATCTCCCAATAATTCATACCTCCATGTATTACATTTTTTGCCATGGTTGATCACCGTTAACATACGACCACTCTCCTGAAAAGTCAACAATTTGATGAAATTAAACCTCCATGTAAAATGAACTTTGAACTTACAACTATATATAAATTTATCATAACGTAATGTACTTACCGGATTGTTCCATATTTGGTATGCAATATGGTTTTCGATCGACGGTAACATAGAGCAACCGTTTGGACGAGTGTCGACTGGACTATCTGCCTGCTCAGAAGGTCCCGAACCATCAGTAGGCCGGTTTTCGAGAGTTTGTGGAAGACTCTCGACAGGACTATCTGCAGGCTGAGAAGGTCCTGAACCATCAGTAGGCCGATTTGGAACATTTGGCATGTCCTCATCGGAGGAGGAAGAAGAACCGGAAGAATTAGGAGGAGCACGTCTCTTTGTGGCAATCTTCTTCGTCAATGGACGTTTTCTCACTTCAGGGCGTGCCTCAGCCTCGCGGATAGTGACGCCTTGCGACACTGTGCGTTGCTTACGCATCGACGCAGTAGGGCGTCTTCTCATTTCTTCATCCACAGTGTCCTTTCCAGGGGCATGACTATAAGACAAAAATTAATATATACAGACAAAAATTAATTTATATTTTAACATAATAATTGATTTTTTTTTCAGGACTGTAGCCATTTCTACAGTCCTGTAAGTATACAGGACTGCAGATTTTTCAACAGTCCTAATCTTTTAGGACTGTTGAATTTCCTACAGTCCCATATAGATTTAGGACTGTAGGAAATTCGACAGTCCTATATATATATAGGACTGTCGAATTTCCTACAGTCCTAAATCTTTATGGGACTGTAGGAAATTCTACAGTCCCGCTCGATACTGCTCGACAATGTCGAGCAGTCTCGACATTGTACGCCCTAAAATCATGTTCCAAACGACTTCTATGTCTAAACTATATCCTAGACTCCACCAAGGACTAGTATGCCCTCATTTGAAAGAAAATAACTCAAAATTTTCAACATGCAAGAGGATTTCTTAAAATTTTTGGATAATTTTTCAAATACAATAGCACAAGGAGAATGATGATTTCTACCTTGGTTCTTTCGAGACTTTGGGAGCCATCGACAAGGAGGAGGAGGACAGCGGAGATCGGCCGGCGGGAGGGGGTCGGCGGGAGAGGGGAAAGCTCCGGTTGGGGGGAGGGTTTGGGAGGGTTTGGAGAAGTGGGCTAGTGTGAGTAAAAACTTGGGCTACTATGAGTAAATGTTGCTCTTTAGTGGGCTAGACCCAATCCTGGGCTAGCCCCAAGTAAAATTGGCAGTGCCCTTATCAACACCCTTATTTTATTGGCTATTTTATTTTACCCTATGTTAAATTAGGTATATTGATATTACCTCTATGTTAGATCAAAATTTGAGTTTACCTCCCTGAAAGTATCGTTAAAAGTTTTCAAAGTGTCGTTAAAAGTTTTGAAAGTGTCGTTAATAAGTTTTTAACGACACTTTCTGTCACGCCCCGATCTCCCGCAGGCAAATCGGCCGTTCCCGCTAGGCGGGAATCACACTCGCCAGCGCTCCCGCGGAACGATCGCTTAACCCATCCGGGCGTGATGCCGCACGAGCGTGATCCACGCCCGTGCAAGGCCATGGTTCATTGGCTGGCGGCAAGAGTTCTAAGCCACAGAATCGCACAGATTGTCCGAGTGCAGCGGAGTCATGAACGCATAGGCGATCGATAACAGATTCACTGAGTCGATAATATAGCGGAAGCATTGAAACACAAGTTAAAGTAAAGCAAGCTCTTTTATTGATATAACTTGTGTTACAGGCGGCGTATAGCCGAGATTACAAGTCGCTCAAGCCTCTCTCTCTGAAACAGTAAAGCGTGCCAAGTGGCTACAATTGTGGATGATTGTACAGGCGATGTTTAGGCGATGTTCACAACATTATGCCTTGTATATGCGCTTCAGTCCCGGACGCACCGTTGCTTCGGAGTGTTGTCCACGCTTAGCACGCACGTTGGAGGCATCCGCACCGAACGAGGTTCTTCCGCACCCTGCATACAAACTGGTGGATTATCAGTACATTGAATGCACTGGTGGGGAAGCTACTCGCCCGCTCGACAAATCCAAACACGTAATACAGGTTCCGTGCACAACTATTAAGTTGTCTTTCTAGTTGCCTTAGGATCAGTTTTATGCAAATATTGAATAGCCTACCGTGTCGGGCAGTGCGCCATGCGATGTTAGAGAAAACACGGCGAGACTTACCAACTTACCATCTCCTTCCCTGTCCAAGGCAAATATTGAGGCAAACATCGTTAATTCAAGCAGGAACATGTATAAGCATTCAGGGGCATAGCATATGCAAACACGAGGGTCGTTTTAATATGATCGTTCAGGTGTTCAGTTGTTCATTAATGCGATGCAATGACTCGCACGCGGATAGCCGCTAAGCGAGGATGACTTATCTATATGAACGTTAGTCGCTGGCATAGCCATAAAGGACCGTTTAGTCTTTGAACAAGGATGGAAAGCAACAAAGATTCGTTGTTGGCTGCAGACCATCCTGTCCGCACGTGAGACTATCGTGATGTTCCATCCGGATCGGAATGGTCCCAGTGCCCCGGTGACCGCCCGTGGAACCGTTAAACCTTGTTTCCAAGTTATCCGCGACATGCAGGTCAGGGCCAGTTTCTAATCCATAACTTGATATGATAATCCATGATTCATGATCTGAACGAGCGTTTGCTCCAAGAGCTGAAATACGTGAATTCGTTACATGACGTGATTCTCGTTCAGACATAAACTTGATGTGATTATCATTCAGTTGCACATAACGTGATTCTCGTTCAGTATTCATTTGCCCTGATGCGTGCCCCTGGTTCGGGGATTGCCTTGGCGACCCAATGGTCCCGGATACTTGTAGGTTCGTTCAGGCACGGAACGACTACGTAGTAGTCTTCCGGGGTTTGGATGAAAACACGGTAACATTCAAGCAGACAAGCATGCGTTTCTAAGGAACATAAGCAGGCATGTTTGCTCGGACCCGAAGGTAAGCCGAGAGATGAAACCGTTAAGGAACTTAGCATGCGAGGGTCTGAACATATAAGCAGTATTTTATTTATTTCCATGTTCTAGCATAGCAGTACAAGTTGGGATTATTCCCTTAGCTAGGTGCGTTGGTTTTTATTAGCATGCAGGGGGTGATTCACCTAGTGACTAGCATAAATATTCCAGATTTTATATGTGCTGGCTAAGCAAAGACAAGTTTACCGTAGCCACCCACCTTAGCGATTATTCGCCTCGGTAGAGCGATACGTCTGAGCGAGCCTCTGAAAGCCTAAGCCGGATTCTTGTAGGGACAAGTCTGGATATCCTTTGCATCTTCTTTGAGGCAAAGCGGGTCGGGACAGTTGCACTTTTGCCGATTGAGTCGGCAGTCCGTTAGAACGGAACGGGGTATTACATCCTACCCAACTTAGAAAAAGTCTCGTCCTCGAGACTTACTAAGGACAAGCAGTAATCTAGGGTTGAGGCAATCCTAGACAAGTCGTTGCACTTGTTCATTTGGATCTTCACTTGCACAAGCTTCAAAATTAGCATATCGCTTAGACTGGATCGTGCGCACCTTCGACATGCATTTCTAGTGTGAGCACGTCAACCAGCTTAGTGATAACGAAGTCTCAGCACTCGAGTTTCACCTTTTCTTAAGTCTTGGATGGTGTACTAGTTCAAGGCGTCCCTCGAATAGATACATTCAACCAAACTTAGGGTTAGTGAAAATCGGACAAGCTACTAGCGATACTCTCAAGGGTTCGCACAGGTTGGCACAAAGGCCACTCGCAGCATACAACCAGACAAGCAAGCATAACGTTCAAAATGCATTTTGAAAGTATTTAGACTTATTGTTGGAACATCCCATCGAGGCATTGAGAGAGAGCGTGCACATAACCCACGAACGAACTTTCGAAATAGAGATATCGAATCGAAGTTCAAAGGCGTAGAAGCCAGGCTCTGATACCAACATGTCACGTCCCGATCTCCCGCAGGCAAATCGGCCGTTCCCGCTAGGTGGGAATCACCCTCGCCAGCGCTCCCGCGGAACGATCGCTTAACCCATCCGGGCGTGATGCCGCACGAGCGTGATCCACGCCCGTGCAAGGCTATGGTTCATTGGCTGGCGGCAAGAGTTCTAAGCCACAGAGTCGCACAGATTGTCCGAGTGCAGCGGAGTCATGAACGTATAGGCGATCGGTAACAGATTCACTGAGTCGACAATATAGCGGAAGCATTGAAACACAAGTTAAAGTAAAGCAAGCTCTTTTATTGATATAACTTGTGTTACAGGCGGCGTATAGCCGAGATTATAAGTCGCTCAAGCCTCTCTCTCTGAAACAGTAAAGCGTGCCAAGTGGCTACAATTGTGGATGATTGTACAGGCGATGTTTAGGCGATGTTCACAACATTATGCCTTGTATATGCGCTTCAGTCCCGGACGCACCGTTGCTTCGGAGTGTTGTCCACGCTTAGCACGCACGTTGGAGGCATCCGCACCGAACGAGGTTCTCCCGCACCCTGCATACAAACTGGTGGATTATCAGTACATTGAATGCACTGGTGGGGAAGCTACTCGCCCGCTCGACAAATCCAAACACGTAATACAGGTTCCGTGCACAACTATTAAGTTGTCTTTTTAGTTGCCTTAGGATCAGTTTCATGCAAACATTGAATAGCCTACCGTGTCGGACAATGTGCCGTGCGATGTTAGAGGAAACACGGCGAGACTTACCAACTTACCATCTCCTTCCCTGTCCAAGGCAAATATTGAGGCAAACATCGTTAATTCAAGCAAGAACATGTATAAGCATTCAGGGGCATAGCATATGCAAACACGAGGGTCGTTTTAATATGATCGTTCAGGTGTTCAGTTATTCATTAATGCGATGCAATGACTCGCACGCGGATAGCCGCTAAGCGAGGATGACTTATCTATATGAACGTTAGTCGCTGGCATAGCCATAAAGGACCATTTAGTCTTTGAACAAGGATGAAAAGCAACAAAGATTCGTTGTTGGCTGCAGACCATCCTGTCCGCACGTGAAACTATCGTGATGTTCCATCCGGATCGGAACGGTCCCAGTACCCCGGTGACCGCCCGTGGAACCGTTAAACCTTGTTTCCAAGTTGTCTACGACATGCAGGTCAGGGCCAGTTTCTAATCCATAATTTGATATGATAATCCATGATTCATGATCTGAACGAGCGTTTGCTCCAAGAGCTGAAATACGTGGATTCGTTACATGACGTGATTCTCGTTCAGACATAAACTTGATGTGATTATCATTCAGTTGTACGTGACGTGATTCTCGTTCAGTATTCATTTGCCCTGATGCGTGCCCCTGGTTCGGGGATTGCCTTGGCGACCCAATGGTCCCGGATACTTGCAGGTTCGTTCAGGCACGGAACGACTACGTAGTAGTCTTCCGGGGTTTGGATGAAAATATGGTAACATTCAAGCAGACAAGCATGCGTTTCTAAGGAACATAAGCAGGCACCTTTGCTCGGACCCGAAGGTAAGCTGAGAGATAAAACCGTTAAGGAACTTAGCATGCGAGGGTCTGAACATATAAGCAGTATTTCATTTATTTCCATGTTCTAGCATAGCAGTACAAGTTGGGATTATTCCCTTAGCTAGGTGCGTTGGTTTTTATTAGCATGCAGGGGGTGATTCACCTAGTGACTAGCATAAATATTCCAGATTTTATATGTGCTGGCTAAGCAAAGACAAGTTCACCGTAGCCACCCACCTTAGCGATGATTCGTCTCGGTAGAGCGATACGTCTGAGCGAGCCTCTGAAAGCCTAAGCCGGATTCTTGTAGGGACAAGTCTGGATATCCTTTGCATCTTCTTTGAGGCAAAGCGGGTCGGGACAGTTGCACTTTTGCCGATTGAGTCGGCAGTCCGTTAGAACGGAACGGGGTGTTACACTTTCAGAGGATAAATTCAACTTTTGATCTAATAGAAGGGTAATATTGTCACTCCACATTCCCGCTATACGTATTTGGAACTTATTTTATTTTAGCATGGTTGCATGTGCATGGAGACTAGATCCATTCTTTGGTTTAACCTGGTTTATGGTTTATTTTGTGGGTTTGTTCAACTCATGAGAGTCTTTGGTTCAACCCTCAAATCCTAGCATATATAAACCAACATTTCATTCCCTCTCTTCACTTCTTCATTTCTTCCTCTTTCTTTAGCTTTCTCTTCCCATTTCATAGGCAAGTACAAATTGTATGAGAAATGGAGAAACCCTCCATATTATTGTTCTATTATGATTATTATGTGTTTCTAAGCACTTTTAGTTCTTGGAGTTTTCTATTTTGATGGATGGATTAATGTATATCTACATTTTTAACTTAGGTTTTTATTGGGTTTCATGAGATTTTTTTGGTTTTGATCTATTAAACTTGTGTATTTGAAAACCAGTTTTTGCTACATGTTAGATCTTTCGATTTAGCGCATTTTAGCTTTTGGCTCACCTGATTTGGACTTAAAATGAGATTTTTTATGAAGAAAACAAGATTTTAGTTTTTGGGAGTTTCGCCATGGCCGAACCCGCTGTTAGAGAAGACAAAGTCTTCATGCAGCCAGCTAGCTATGCGGCTAAGAGTGTTATGCGGCCTGAGAGGGTTATGCGGCCGAACTCTTGTCGTATACTGACAGCATGCGTCCATCTTGTTGGACGCATGACTGCTGATCTACACAAGTGTCCTTGAATACTTTGTGCATTCACTCGCTGAACGAATGAGAAATTCGCTAAGTCCAAAGGACACTCCATGCGGCATCGAACTCCATGCGGCATCGAACTCCATGCGACATCGAACTTATATGGCAAGCAGAGCATGCAGTCACATTCCCTTGGACGCATGACTCTGAACTTTGGCTTATCCTTGGCGCATCTTTCTATGATTTTATCTTTTCTTTCTGACACACTTTATGTCATATCACACTTTATGTCACATCACTGACACTTTATTTATTTTTTGCCACTTCATCACTTATCCCGAGGAGTAGACCTTAGCCCTAACTCTAAGCGGCATGACTCTATGGGGCATAAACTCTATGCGACATGACTCCATGCGGCATAATTTTATGCGGCCAGGATTGTCATGCGGCCTGACTTCTCTTGCAACCTAGTGACCCATGCAGCCCTGCTTGTTGATCGAATATTTTCTTGATTCATGTGACTCAATGTTTAATTGGTAATTGGACTCGAATACTGTATTTGTGCTGATACTACTATTATTTGATAATTATTCATGTTTTTATGTGTGCCGAGGTGCGACACATCGTATCATGTGTTAAGTAATTATATTTGGGTTGTGCATCGAGAATACCTCTGAATTTCTGAACGCGTGATATTATAAATATGAACATTGTTTCCCCAGCACATGCATAATAAGAGAGTCGAACTACCAAAGCGTGGCTAGGATGTTTGATTGTATGAATGTTGCATACACGCTCGGGTGAATCCAGATATGACTTTCATGAATTCGTATCTAGCGTGCCCATACCTTGTATGACATCTTAAGAAAAAAATTCATGTGACCACGCCTTCAAATTTTAAATACAACCTATGACTAATTAGGTAACTAAAAGTGGTAGTAACATTTGGAGGAAACGGTATCCCGAGATCATGCCAACGAACCTTCCCACAGAGATTTATTCTAAGTGCGCTGTGGGCTGGCCACCACAGATATTGTATATCATCTGCCTTAGTGGAGTGCAATATATGACTTATTATTATGTCGAGCCACTATTTCAATATAGTAATACTAAAACCACTAATACCGTATTTTTAGCGCAGTGGCCCTACAGGGGACTGGTGCATCTTGCAAGTGCTTGTTTTATTATATTGGTTCGGTTAGCTCATGTTCGACACTGGCGTGATCTGAGGATACTTATTATGCATTATTCTGAGATAACCTCAGACTCCATAAAATAGCAAGCCGTACAAATGATTGGCCGAGTAAGAAATAGAATTGTTTGTGATTGTATTATTTCAGCTAGTAACCTAGGAAAATGGACTATCATAGTGTGAGGGTTCAACCATTTTTCTTGTT